>VYZX01019100.1:13409-91513 GCA_013401335.1 Brachypteracias leptosomus | reverse complement strand
ACACTAATGAATGAATTGACAACCTCAGCACTTTTTCTACTACTGCAGAAACAGAGCTTTTAGAGAAAAAAAAAAAAGGTCTGCAAAACCAAGCCATGCACCCCATTGCACCCCACCAATGACGGCTCAGGCAGGACTAACTTCAGGAACCTTTAGGAGCTGCTGGAGTCAGTTTGGTTTTCCCCCAACAGGTCCAGAGCATCTATCTTTGTACTTGAACTGGGGCTCCACCAGAGTCCCCAGTAGCCCTTCAGGTGGTGAGGACACAGGCTGCAGCTTCCAATCTTCATGAGTTCTCTTAAAAGCCTTCAAGATCTAATTTTATTCTTTAAGTCCTGATGTTAAAAAAAAAAAAAAAGAAGGAAAAAATCTGTACAGTAAACTTCTCAGTAACAGGTCAACCTACAATACTCATATCTTATTTGAGATCATCATATCTCTCTTATGAGGCAACTGCTCACCAGTCCCAGCACCTCCCATTGTATGAAGACTGAGTCAATGCAAGGGCACTCCAGCGAGAAAATGAACCAGACCATTCTCTTATGACAGTCAACATTTTCAAAATGTTTCCATTTCTAGTTGTCCAATATAAGGTGCTTTTAAAATGAACTTGATTTTTTTTTTTTTCAGGTGGTGTTGAACACCTTTCTTTGGAAGACTGCGGTTACTTCAAGTTGCTTCAAGCTAACAACCCAAAAGAGAACAATATGATAATTGATTTGGAGAAATGCAGGATAACATATTCTCATTAGTGATGATCTTGTCACAGAGGGGGTGGCCTGCTGAATTCTGCTGTGCTGGCTTCCCTGTGTAAGGATATCTAACAAACCTTAGAAACTTCACAGTTTAATTGTGGGTGTTGGAAGCTGATGCTCTTAAAGCAGACAAGTGGCTTAATTTGCAGGAGTCTGTGCTTCTCAGTAGTTGTGAGGTGCCTCATTTATGGCTCCAAATATAGATGTGCTTCTACATCTTTAGTTGCCCACAACTGAAAACCTGGTGTGTGATACCTCCTCAAGCATGTGCTGGGGCACATGTGAAACCACATGGCTGAGGTTGAGAGACTTAGAGCTCCTTGAGTACCTTTAGATTTCCTGTTGAAGGAAACTGATTTTCTAAAAAAAGATTTTCCAAAGGATTTTCTGGACCATTAAATTGCAAGAACAATCTTTCTGTTCTTTTTGACACGGCTTAGGCACATCCTCCTTTCTGTGTGGTGTATCTCATACATTATTACACAATCCCCTTATGCTCATTTTGGTGAGGGACAGCATCTACTGCTGTCATAAATGGGGCCAACTGCCTTACCTTGGCTTTGCAGAAGTTGGGAGGGGATCCAGCTGCCACAGTCTGTGCTTGCATTAAAACTTTGGCTGGAACCAAAACCAACTGTAACCCTTTTGCCCCCATTCCCCTACCTCCAGGGCTCCGAGTCCCCTCCTGCACAGCAGCTTCAGCCTGAAAGCTAGGACTTCACATTTCCATCTGACCTGGAGGACTAGACCTGTCTCCTCAAACTTCCTCAGTACTTAGAGCCATGTTTTGCCAGGAGCCCACTAAAGTTTTATGGATAGCTTGAGTCTTTAGGTACCACATGTTAGGTAAAAGCAGCTTGGCAGGCAGAGAGCTGGTTTGTACAGGGCTGACAAACACAGTAATGATCCTTACTTATGAGAAGCACCCTCACCTTCTCCTTCATACAGCCATTGCTCCTTCCCTGCCATCCCAAGCTGATGCAGGCAGTCTGTGACCCACCACTTCCAACCTAGCTTGTGCTGCTACAAATCCAGGTGCTCCTTGCAACAGAGGACTCCCATCACTTTCTGGGAGGCTTCCATCAATTTCCTTTGCCAAACATCTGCATTACCTGTGAGATCTTCAGTAACTTTACACTGCTCCAGTCCTGCAAGTGAATGGGGATGAGATGGCTTGACAAGGTCCCAAGTAGTTCACTCTCTCTGAACACCAGAATTTCCTTCCCCTTCACACATCTGACTCCTGCTGCATTGCCTGCAATCTTATCTTCAGCTGCTGCTTGAGACACTGAGAAGCAGTCGCAGTGGGGCTCATGTTTTTCTGATAGATCCTGGTGGCTCATGTTTGCTGGATTTGTTTGTATCTGCAGTGGCTCGCATTTCTTACGTTAGGTCAGAAAGCTGGGTTGTATGGAAGTCTAATTTTAAAGACTTTAAAGCTATTTTTATTCAGCATCTCACTGACCTAGCCTGTAGCAGAGCAATCAGATGACCACAGAGCCAACTGCTTGTTGGACATCATTCTCCTCTTGACCTTAGATCTCTTCCTCTTGAAGGCATGAAGCGTGGTATCAAATGAAAATTCTTTCCATGAGTTGTAAAAGTTTCTTTAACACCTTTTTTTCCCCCTCATTTTGTTCACAAACGAACTGACTGATTGGGGTTATAAGTGGAACCAGGGATACTGAAATACCATTACAGTGGTGCTGGGACTGCTCTGTACCTAAGTGATACCATGTGTTGTCCTGCTTCTAGCAGTGTTTACTGTGTGACTACATTGGCTCGGTAGGGATCTGTCTGGAAAAAGAGTCAGGGTGGAAAAGAATAGCTGAAGAAAGCCTCTCTGAGCAAACGCTGAAAGAGCTGCTAAGGGGCAATGCCAGAACTGTTATCTTTGATGACTTTTTTTCCAAACCAGACAACCAGTAGAATTGGTTATGACCAGTAAAGGAAGAAGACTGTTTCAAAATGCACTCAGGAGATGTCTTTGCTCCTTGTTACTCGGTCTGTATGCAATGAAGATTATCAATCCTGGGGATGGTGCCCAGCCAGAATGCCAAATGCCACTTTGGTGTGAAATTGTATGGCAGAGGACTGTGACCTGCAACAGGACAGAAATTGAAAGTTGGCAAAAGGCTCCAGCCTAAACCCTTTCTGTCATATTAAGAAGTACCCATAGATTTCAATATTTTCATGATCTTGCTTTCTATAGGGCAGTCAAAGTCCCTACACCTGGTCTGGAAGCCAAAGGTGGCAATAACAAAACTCCCATTGCCAGCTTTGGACATAGGCCTAACAATCAGCTGGTCACACTTTCTGTTGTGAAGGGGAATAAATCCTATGAAGTCCTTGTAGTCATGCACCTGTGGATCATCTTGTAATTGCTGTAATTATAAAATTTCTTGCACTGTTCCCTAAACATTGCTTTTTGAAGTCTGTCATTTACTCCTATTATGAGGCTCAAAATGTCCCAGAATCTGGAAGATATTTGATGCAATCCCACAGCTTCCATCCCAAGAAACACGTAAATAAAACAAAGATTCTTTGAATGGGGATCTTAAGTTGTGAGGATGATTAAGGATTAGTGAAAGATGATTCTGCCATTGTTCTCCTAATTGATAAAAGATGGACCTCTTATTTTAGATAATGTTGTTACCACACAAGCCTCAAGCAACTTAACAGAAGATCCTGTCTAATCAAGCAGAACCACTTCTGGATGTTGAAAAACTTCCTGTGAAGTTACTCCACTCCAAGTGCTTAAAAATAATGAACCAAGTTAATGAGGCGATATCTCTACTTCCTCTTTTTAATTGAAAAAAAAATTGCTTTTAGATTAATTCCCTTCATTTTTCCTCTGAAAATTGCCATTCCCAAGATATGTCTCTTCTGTACCAGAGCTCCTTCCCAGTCCTGCCATAGCCCCATGGTGTGCTTTGATGCTCTATCACTCCTGCCTGGTCAGTCACTCCTCCCAAGCCCAGAAGACCTGGAGAAAATATAAAAGCAGCTCTGTGTGATCCCTCTCCCGCAGCAGCTTTCTATCCAGTGCTTGTTCATCACCTGAACTTGGCATTAGGCAGATTCATAACAGCAAAAGCAGCCAAGCAAATTGGGTGAGATTGCAAAGAACTCAAGATAGCTTAACAAGGTGTACTTAGTACACCTATATTTACCCTGAACATTGGCTCTTCTGTTAAATCTTGCTGTATATTTAGAAGGAATTCAAAAGAAAAGATGCCAAAGGGAGTGGCACACTTGTACAATGTATGAGCATAATCCTAATGCAGAGGTCATGTCTTAGAGGACAAAAAGAAGATGTCTGGCAGCTCAAAACAGTCATCTGTAAATTCAAAGGGGATGTTTAAACATGGCATTTAAAAGCAGCTCATCTCTGCAGGGTGTCTGAGCAAATCTTAACACAAACCTTACTAACTTGGCCATTCAGGAGCTCCTAAAATGAGCCACTGCTGAATCCCAAAGCCTCTCATGGGATTGTAGTGGCATCATGTGTGAAACACACTCTGAATAAGGCTGATTCCATATGAGCTTTGACCAAATGCCGCCATGCAGGCCTCTGGGGTGAATGTGCAGGGTGAGGATCAGTCCATCCCTTTGAAGCTGAAGTGGTGGCTGTTGGTTTAGAGATGTATCAACATTTGTCTGGTTGGTGGGCATAGGTCTCAGGTGGGAGACAAGGAGAAACCATCTACTCAGTGAAACTGGAGCAATGAAGGGCAAGAGCCTTCAAACAGCTTAGGAGGTTGTACATCTCCATATATGATACCATAGTAAATTAGACAATGCACTGAGCAAGCTCCCATGAAGTATGCCTCATATCCTTCCCAGCTCCATCCCATAACTATCTATGCCCTATCAGGGCTGCTCTAGACACCAAATTTCCCTTAAATACCATTGTGGTGACCCAAGTCCATATCACATGCAGTTTAAGTTGCCTTTTGGGGAAAGGCTCCAGAGAAATTTTAGGTCCATGTATGTCAGAAGAAAAATGTCCTTCTTTGGACATAAGTTATTCTTCCTTTCTCCCTCTCAAAAAACAAGTGTGTAAGTGAACCAGCTGGAGGCAAAAGTTGTGATTTTCCTTTCATTCTTCTAGCTAGAACCTCCTGTCCTTTACCTCATGTCATTCAGGGGAAAAAAAAAAAGTTCTTTGCTTCTGGTTGTTTGGCAGCTGCTCACAAGCCTGCATAAGAAGTGAATAGTGATGTGCTGGGGAAATCTGACTCCCAGTGTAACAAGGTCCTGCAAGCAAAAAAAGAACTGCTGAACATGTACAGAGGAGCTAAAGAGTTGCCAATGGTCCCCTAAAACTCCAAGGAAAGCATTTGACATCCTTTAAGTGGACAGCATGAGTAGTTGGGTGAAATTAAGAAAGGGAAGCTATAGACCTCGAAATCAGGGAGCTTTTATTAAGGTATAATTTCTAGTAGCACCCCAGGAGAAGAGCAAAAGCTGTGTGCCTTCAAAAATTTAAAACTGGACAAGACAAAGCCCTAGTGGATGAAACAGAGTCAATAAATGAAACACAGTCAATAATCCTGCTTGGGGATGGGGTGAACTGTTGGCCTTATGTCATGTGTCTTTTCCATTCCCCACTTCTGTGGTACTAAAAAAAAGTCTGACTCAATCCAGGGATTACATGAAGAATGCGCTTCAACAAAGGGAAACGCATGGCTTTTCCACTCACCCTCCAGCCGCATTCAGTACCAGAAGAGGGGCTGGTCTGAATAGTCAGGATTACATTCCTGGCTGTGTCTAGCAAATGCTATGTGGGTTGAGAGGAAAAATATATATGTACCGTCTCATTAGAATATTTTTTCTGTGTTCTCCTGTGAGCCAGGTGTCAAATGGAGGCAGTGATGGCCATTGAAGCCATTCCTGCTTAACAGCATGTCTGAGACATTATTTCTTCGTGTGTCTGCACAAGTATGGTCTAGTCCCAAGTGCAGCTCAGCAATTAGGATATTAATAGTCCTATTACTCTGCACCATCTAGTTTGCTTTAAAATTCATGGTGCAGTTATCCGAGGTTTGTTCATCACAGGAAAAGTACAGAGACACAGGAAGGCAGAGTCAGAAGAGAGCTTTGAAATGCATCAAACAGCCATTTAATTAAAGAAGGGAACTCTAATATTGTGCTCCAAATGATTACTTATTTATGTACTCCTCAAATAGTGCTATTTTTAAACCAGATCTTGAAGAGAAGACTATTTGTATTTTTACATGCAGACAGACTTAAGTTAAATGAGCTGCCAGCACAGCACTGCCCTAGAGGAGTAGGAAAAGAAAAATCTTCATGTCAGTCCTTCTGGTTCTTCTGCTGCCTCATATCATCACGAGTGCTAGGGATCAAAACAGGCACCTCAACTTATGCAGGCTTGGCAGCCTCTCCCCACAGTCCTCCTGCAGCAGCTCATTGCCTGACATTGTTAGGACACAGGTTTGGAGATGCCCAGAATCACCGTAAGCCTGAGGAGATGGTCAAAAATAAATGTAGGCATTTGGGGGAGAGGGTGTTGTGCCTTCTAGTGAGAAAAAAGGATTTTGAACTTCTAAATTATGGACTTCTATGGGGTGAGGTTCAGGCAGGGCTTTCACCAGTGCTGAAATTAAATTGAAGGCAAACCCTGCATCCAAGTGATGAGCTTCATCCTTCACTCCTCTGATATTTGCTGAATGCACTGGTGTAGAGTGTGAAGTTCAGCAGTGCACCATTTTATGCCCAGTTTTCTCTAGTCTGAATAATCATGCAAATTGCAAGTAAACAATATGTTGGCTTCATAAGATGTTCAATTTTTCTTAGGAGTGAATCTAAGAAAGATCTGTGTGGGAAAAAAATGAATGTTTGCTGAATTCCCTAATAAATCTGAGCCCAGCTTGAGAGACTGAAAGCCCAGTGACTTCTTCCAGTTTCTTCTTTAACAAAGGGCTGGACCCAAGAGCACTGAAATCAAAGAGAGAGAGTTTCATTGACATCAAAGGACATTGAAACAGACCCAATGAAGGACAGTCTCAGCCAGGGACCAGCAGAAATAATAGCATGTGATGTACGTGACCAACTGCTACTAACCAACTGCTCAGATTCCAGGCATTAAATACTGCAAACAGTGAACCCACAAACAATTCATGAAAATGTGCCCAAAAAATTCAAAGAAAAATATGTAAGGAAACGGCAATGTGTTTGTGGGTATTCTGTGAGCAAAAAAATATGTTGTATTTGTGGAATAAATTAGTGCTTGAGAAGTGTTCTCTCAGCTCAGAGTTGTGTGCAGTCAAGTCAGCTAATCGAACTAAAGCTTCTTTTCTCTTGCCAGAGGAAGTGGGTAAGTACAGAGAGATGGATGAAATCAGTTTGATTTTGCTTTTAAAATGTGAATCACCAATTACATCTCGTTTCAATCGTTCTCATTGTTTGAACAATCATTTCTGCTGCTATCTAAATGCTTCAGTTTATTCTCTCACAAATGCTGACAAGCTTTGGTCTGGTCTTTATCCATATCAGACACTGTAAAGCTCATCCAGTCTCTTATCTCCTTCTGATTAGATTACCGTAATGCCCTGCCGAGGTCCGCTGGGCTGCATCCTCTGGCAGGGAATGCCACCACTCTGAGAGCATCATGTGCAGGAGGAAATCCAGTGCATTTTATTTCAATCTCATCATGACTTTTGCTGGCAATGAACACAAAGTCTCAGCTATTAACTAAAAGTGGGAGTATCTGCAGCTGGGATCCAGATCCATTAGGAGATAGGGTAACACCAGGAGCAGGCATCTCTCTAGTGTGGTGAGCAATAGCTGCACAGAGGCAGCACGGTAAAGGAAGGAGGGTCAGGCTCAAACCTTCAACTCACATTTGCTCCTCTCTAGACAAACATGTTAAGGCTGCTTGGAGACTGGTCTGTGCCTCATTTATGGGCTGTCTCAGGGAATCAAAATGACTCATTTAAAATCTTCCCTACAAGGATCTCCACTTGGTGGCAAGGAGTGGAGGTGGGATTGTCCATGCCTACAACACAGGGTGGTGGCTTCTGATGGTGGTTGAAAAAAGTGTCAGGAGCTCTGTGGGTACCTATGGTTATCTGCACGCAGGCAGCCCACATCTCCAATAAGCCATGCAGAATCTGAGGCAAAGGAATGAGGGGGTTTTAGGGTGCAAATAAGCCAGCTCTGGAGTGAGCCACAGAGGTTTTTCAGGGTCAGACCCTTAGAGACAGGGAACATTGAGAAAGATAGGAATCTAGGATAAATGTCTTGTTTACCTGTGTATGTTGGCAACTGCTGCAGTGGCTTACTTGTAGGTTTGGGTATGAGGGTTACAGGTCTATCGATTAAAACCTGGGTTTTAGTTTGGCTTCTAAGGAGGGATAGAAACAAGACTTCTACTGCTCCCAGAGCTGTCCCATTGCCGACTGAGCTGCTGAAAACTCCAGCTCTCCTTACAGACAGGTGGTTATAAATACAGGTAGTCATCAATGCTCTCAGATGTCAACCAATTCTCAACCCCAAACAGCAAATGCCTCTTTCTACCCAAACATCACAAAGGGCTCTACAAACCTTCACAGACACACTCTCAGAAAGACTATTTTACATCGGGACACTGAAGCAAGCTGGATGACTTCTTCAAGGTCATGCACAAAACCAGCACAGCATAGATTATAGGTTGCTTAAATCCCCCAAGATAACACATCTCCTTGCTTGCCCAGTGAGTCCCTGTCACTGAGCATCAATCTTTGGCCCTCTTTGCCTTTCAGCTGTTCAACCGACTGCTGCCACTCTCTGCACAACTGAAATCCTGTTTGATATGGTTCTCTTGCTACTGGTGTTATTTATAACTGCTCTTACCTTCAACCAGATTGGAGGGGGGTTTTTTTAAAGCATGTTCAGCCCATTATTTTGCTTCAAATGCTGTGAGCATCTTCTGTGCAGCAGATGCTGCTCAAAATTAATTGTTTGCCTTGAAATTATACTCTCATCTACTGATTTTCAGGTGCACCAGTTGTTTCATTAGGGCTGTCACTTCCTACATCCTTTCAGCGAGCACCACATTTTACGTTTTCTCATAGCCAGTGTTTCTTCACTATTTGCTCCCCAATATACAAACTATTTTCTGGTTGCCAAGCCTTGCAGACCAATACCTCCCTTGTTTTGTCCATCACAGACAAAAGGCTACTGAGTGTGGCTCTGAGGCTCATTAAAGTTCATAGCATCACTTGTTTAAATGTGGATTTTTTTTTTAAGTTACCGTGTCAAATGTGCTTAGTGTGTCATGTTAGCTTGCTGCACTGGTGGGTATCCGCAAGCTCTGCCATGCTTCTGCTGATGGCAGGTGGGAAAGTGCCTGGAGGGGCCTCTGGAAGGAAATCCCTTGGCCTTACTGCAGTGCTGGGGGTTTTCATATCTCTGTCAAGCCTGACAATGGCCTCTGCACTGCAAGGCAAGCAACTCTTTCCTAGCTCTCTAGAGTTGCCATGGAGAAATGTGAGGAGAGCAGTCCAATCTGCACTGTGACCCCACCGAGGGACATTCTGCGCAAGGCAGAGCTGCTGAAGCAAACACTTGGCCTGAGACCTTGACTTGGCAACATTACAAGAACAGATTTACTGGTGGGGATTAAGTGGGCCTTTGCCATTCCTCTCCATTAACACCATCCAGCACATGGGTGGTGTCACAAGATGACATGGGAAGCTCTGCAGCTGCCTCCTTTGCAGCTGTATCCAGCTTTGACATCTTGCTCATGTACTTCTCCAGAAGCCACACTGGCCATTCAGGCATGATTTCAAGTTCTTTGGTCCAGTCTGACTGAGGATGGCGTAAGCAGAGAAAGAAAAAAAAATGCATATTGTCTCAAAACAGCTCTAAGCATGACAAAGATTGGGTTAGTCTGGTCTCCCACTTTTAAGCTAATGCATTGTATGATGTTGTCTCAAATTCTCTCCCTCAGGATCCTGAGCTTCCAGTGCAGTGCAGTGGAAAATGCTTTTGATCTTGCACTGGTGACAAGATCTGTCTCATACACTTGACTCCAGCTCCCGGGAACTATGCAAGTTATGCTTCAAGAGGCACATCATGGTAGATTTGGTGACCTCCAAGTCTGCTCTGCTCTGGGGTTTGCACTACAGGCAAGCCAAAGGCAGAGAGGAAAGGTAAGATATTTTTATATAATTACACAACTTAGAATCATACCTAATAAGGTAAGGAATAATGTACGTAAGAATGGCATAAACTAGTGGGTTTGTCCCTTTTTTTTTTGCACTGTTCGAGACCTATTTGGCTTTTTGGATCCTGAGCTTATGCATGTACCTAACATTGCCTGGATGAAGTCTTCCTTGGCTTCTGTGTTTGTCTTGCAGCACACCAGATGCTCAGAGTGTTCCTTCTGAGTCCCTTTGGCTCTACTTACAGAGAAACACAAAGCAGCAATAATTTTTCTTTTTGCTTTCATGGTGCGAAGGAAATGATGATTGCTACTTCTGCTTGGAATCCATTAAACTGACTTTTACTGATTAACAAACCTTTCACTGATGAAAATTAGTACTCACTTTAAAGCCCAAGAAACAGTCCATTTCCCAGACCACCAAACCAGTACACCCAGACAGGATGGTGGGAGTTAGCCATGGAGTTGAGCAGAACTTTTTTGTGGTTTTTTTAATTTAATTTTTCAGGGATTTGATTGGTTCTTTTTTATTTGTTCATTTCCTAATCAGCAGCTTTTTTTGCTCTACTCTTTAGGTTGAAAAGCTTTGCTATACTCCTGCTCATGGTCATTAATCTGAGAGTCATTGCTGCATTTTCAGCTTCTACCTGTGGCTGAGGTGGCTTCCAGGGGTTTCCCCAAGGCTTTCTTTTGCTTTTAACATGGATAAAGCTGGGCAGAAAGCTCTATGTTCAATGACTTGAAGGAGTCAACATGCAATTCCCTCACTGTAAGTCAAGTTTTCTTTCTTTCCCTTTGGTGAGAGAGGGTATCCTCCATTCTCAGACACCGCCCACTGCCAAAGGCAGATTATTTAACTCAGGAGTTCTGTTACCATTTTTTTTCCTGCTTTTGCTTTGCTTTACCTGAGGGAAAATTGCTTGCTAACTTTGTAGGAGCTCAAACAAGACAGGTTTCTCTTAATGGGAACAGGTTAGAAGCTATTTGGTGAGCAAAGTTCTAGCCCTTTGCTTGAATACTGCTGCAGCACATGCAGGCAGGCTCCCTCAACTGTGTTGGCATTTCTGGCTTATCATGGAATCACAAAAAAAGATAAATAATTCAGTGCCAGTGACGAAGAGCAGCAAATACTGCATGTCAAACCCCCTAAAGCTGTTGTTTTGGAGTGCAGTGAGCTTTTCCCCCACAATCAACCCCTCTTCTGAAGCTGTCATTTGCGTAGGTAAGCTTGTAACCGTGAGGTCTGTGACCCTGCTCAGCAGCAGCAATTTTACACAGCTATAATTGTGCTGACTAGGAAGGACTTCTGGTTTCTAGCTCTGTGCAGGGAAAATCTGGTCTACAGTAGGTGTGGAAGCTTCTTTGGTTTAGGTTTTGTTTTGGTTTTTTTTAAAGAAACTTCCCTCAGAAGAAATTCGTTTGAGTCCTGGGAAGGATTTTTGTAAGGTTTTTTTATTAAATCCAGAGGCTTCTAAAATTTTTTTGCCTCTACAGGCCACAAAGTTGCATTTTCTTCACATTACTGAAGCAAGTAAGAAATCCAGAGGCAGCAACTTCTGCACAAACACTGCAGCTACTGGCACACATGCAAACAAGTTGTTCTGGTGGAAGGTGAGCACAGAGAAGTGAGAGGAGAGAAAAACTTAAACCAATGAGAGGATGCCAGCACAGAAACAAAATCTGACAAGGGGAGCTTCTTGCTGTTTGTTAGGTTTTGATGCTAAGTATCTTTTCATGTGCTGAGGTAACCACATCATATAAAGTATATTCATTGTATGTGCAGTATGTATATAAAATATATAGTATTAAATTTTGCATGGATTTCTTCTAATAACATTCCTACTTCATGGTTTTACTGTGTTTTAGTGGTGGGAAGCTGGGGTTAATGAGACTAAGGCTCAAACTTACTTAGGTCACATCAGAATCCAGAGAGGATGGATTTCCCATGCCCTAGGCTAGTTTAATTATCTCCCCTCTCTGTTGCAGAGCTCCTAATTTCAGAAATATAGACAGAGAATTTTCACTTGTTTTTTTATATAGGAAACCACTTAGGCCAATTGTGAGTGCTCTGGGAGATCTTGAGCCCTGTGCAAGCTCATATATTAGCATCTTTGGAGGAGAGGGAGTCCAGATGGCCAAATAGCAGGTAGGACATTAAGAAGCCTCGGATGTAGTGTCAGGCCCTGTCACAAGCTTGCCCTCAGCCTTTGGACAAACCTCTTCACTTTTTGTTTAGTGTTTTTCATCTGCTAAAACATATAAGGCAGCTTATCTGTTTTGTTGGAGTGCTGGGGAAAACTAACAGTTCCTATTTTAAGTGTGCTTGGAACAGCTGATGCAAAGCTTTGTTAAAAAGCTATCAAAGATGAAAAATTGAGATAGAAATCACATAAACTGTAGCCACCCATTTGAGTTATTATTGATTTCATTTTACCTTTCTAATGTAATTTATTCTAGAAGGTCTTGGAATAGAAACAACAAAGCTTTATGTGGTTCTGTCCCAGGAGATGATAGACCAGAGATCCTGTATTTGGCTACATGATGCAGTTATATTTATAGATTGCACAATATTACCTCTCCCTGTACCCTAGGCTGGCCCACGTGTTTAGACCATCAGTGTTACAACTGAATTGCTGCTGTTACTGCCTTTGCGTAGAGCCAATTGCCTGCCATCATCCTGTCAGGCTCTTATACCTAGTTCTCCTAATGTAATTTATATTAAGCCAATTTTTATTACACAATGAGTGCCTGATGGAGAAGGTACCCACAGGAGACTTATGTGCTGTTTTCCATCAATGGTATTTAGCTGATCTACTGACAGGTATTACCTCTTCCCATAGGCTTTGCCTCATTTATGTTTTCAGACCTTCAAAGCTGCAGCAGCTCAGTTACTCCAAGAACAACCCCTGTTTTTCAGGAATTGCTTTGCTGTCCTCTCTGTGTGATACAGGATAAGCTCCTATCACCTGGCCCTCGAGAAGACTCAGGAGATGCACTTTGATTTTCTCATTGTGTCTAATATCAGTCCCTGTCCAGGTATGTTTGCATTTCTATTTACTTTAGTTCTAGTTGTGTTTGCTTCTTCTTCTCTATTTAATTTTTCTCCAGCAAACACGCAATCTGCTCAGCTTCTGGAGGTGTCATCCTTTTACCATCTTCCAGCAACAGACCCAACTCCAATTAGGATTTTTTGCTTATGTGAGTTAGTTGCCATTTACATTAGTGGAATTACACTGGTGGAAAGCTAACCTGATGACAGCTCCATCAAATCCTGTTAAGTTTCTGCTGCTACAATTCAGCTTCCTCACCTATTTTTCATATAACTTTTTGTCTTTTAGATCTGTATAGTGCTCTGCTTGCTGGGTGCTTTGGGAGTACTAGGAAATGGGCAAGCAGACAACCCAAAAATAGAAGTAAGCAGCTTCAAGTCATCTGAAAAGGTTGGAAGGAAGTATATAACACGGCCATTTCTTTTACTTGAGAGAGGAACAGGGATAGGTATTGATGTCTTGTGGCTAATATGGAAGGGCAGAGGAGGCATGAATCCCCTCTTTCTCATTTTGTCCTCTGATAAATCTATGCCAGGTTATGATATAAACTCCCAGTTACAGACACATTTTTGCCAGATAAACCTACAAAATTCCTCATAGAGCAAATGTGATGAATAATTGTTCCCCCATTGCTCTTGTTTAGGAGCTGAACACCATCCTCTTCTTCTGCCTTGCCCTTCTACAGAGGAATCAGTTAAAACATCCACTGAAAGTCACTGTCCATCAGACCAGCTGTAAGAAGTTTGGTGGCCAAAGACATCTGGATGTGATGTCCTCACATGCTACAGGCTGCAGCGTGGGTCAGCCAGCCCAGAGAGAAGGTTCAGCTTCCCGTTATTGTTCTCTACCAAGTCAGTAGCATGACAGCCTTGGGGTAGTGGGCTCTCAGAACCTGTGGGCAAGCACAAGCCCACCAGCACTGGACTCTGTGCCTGATCCCATGGCACTTCACTGATTTCCATAGCCATTGGATTAAATCCTCCTATTTGCAAATCCGCTTTCCAGAAGGCAGCTTGCACTACACAGTAAGAGTAGAGAATACCCTATGAAGTCCAGGCCAGCACTTAAGACAGAGATGTACCCTTTATTTTTTTCAGCAGCTTTGATTTTTCACTCTGTAGAGTCTTCCAGGCTTTAGCTCCCAACCTTACTAAAGTAATTATGCAACTTTGAAAAAACAATTCATTTTTCACCACTCCTCCAGCACTGCCAACTTTGTGTGGCTTTATAGAAAATCTTGCAATATTTGGTGCTTTGCCTCAAGTTACATGCGATGAACTAAAGAAGCTCAACCTTCACTGAAAAATAAATCCCCAGCTCCATTCCTGAGTCCGAAGCTTTGAGCTGGCTGCAACACGTGTGCAGTGTCCTGTCTGCACCTCTCATGGGCTCCATTCCTGCAAGGTGTAGCCCACCAACACAATCCAAACCATGGATGCAGCCTGAGCAGTAGTACCACACAACAATTTTCATTGTAGTTGCTTACAGGGCTCCTGCGAATTAACACAATGAGACATTTACCAGCACAATGTGACATTTACTGGAGGGGCCATGGGGTGTTAGTCGTCCCCCCTCCATGCACGTTAGCTCCAGCTGGCATGGCACGTGCTCCTGTACCACAAAACACAGTCTTGTAGCTGCACATCACCCCATACAGATCAGGGCCATCTCTGCCCTATCTCACCCTGCTTAGGAGTAGGGGAAAAAAAAAAAAAAAATTCAGCAAAGGAAAGACTAAGCCTTTCAAAAGAAAGTGAATTATTTGAATGAAAGTATTTCAAGGAAATGATTTTACTACTCTGAAATTTTATCCATCCTTTAGAAAATAAACAACGTCAGTAACTCCTTTTTCAGGCTACGTTTTGCTGGCAGTTTTTATCTGCAGAAAGGATTAGCTTATCCGTGGATGGAACGTGCTGCACACCCTGTTCCCATGCAGATTCATACAGCAGGGAGCTGAGTTTCCAGCTCAGTGCTAGGACATTTTTCTGTAGCTAAATCAGATGACTGCAAAGACCATTAGAGCAGTTTATCGTTGGAATCTACAGGAACGCACTGTACCCAAGAGGAAAATGTTCATTGATAGGGGAAGTGGAAGATCTGTGATCCTTGTAATTATGCAGATGATCCTCTCCAGAGGTCTGTGGTATGTGAGCAGGTCCACAATGACGGCTTTTGGCTGCAGAACTTTAATAGTCCACTGAAATCCAGCTGTTCCTACTCTCAAGTCCACTCGGCTGCTGCTCTGACTGGCACATCAGCGTGAATGGTTTTGTCTCTCACTGGGGACATGCACAATGCTGACATCCAAAAGACTCTTTGAAATTAAAGTGTTGTCTTTTCTGGATGGTTTGTGTTGTAGCTCTGTTGAACCCTAGTAGAAGTTTGTACCCTGCAGCTCACTGGTGGTGGATACACCAGACACACGGAGATGACTGATTTTTGGCATGAGGTACCACCGTCACCAACACAGGTTGACAGTATGCAGGTCAGTCACTTCCTCCCAAAATCTACAGTCAAAACCTGGTACAAGGAATGATTCTTTGACAAAAATACCTAGGCAAAAAAACCCCCTTCTCCTCCCATGGCAATGTTTCTGCTCAGTACGCAACCTGGTTCAAGAACTGCATGTTTCCCAGCATGAAACCAAACTCATTCAAGTGCTAAGACCTTGGAAGGCTCCACACAAGAAAATAAACTGGTGGTATTTACATGATCATTTCTTGAAGGGCATTGCAGAAATAAAAAAGAATTGGGAGCCAAAAGAGGTTCTCCTCAAGGGTTTGAGAGCTGTAGCACTGACAGGCAAAGCGGAGGTGCCAAAATGTGTAAGCTTTGTTGCTGGTTCCCTGCCTTGCCAGGTGAAAGCCATCCTCCTTCCATAAACACTCTCACAAAACCATGTTCTCACCAGAGAAGCCAAAGCATCCTAAGGTTGGAAGGCTGTGAACTTCTGATGACCCCAGGATGGCTTTTCAGTGGGGAATACGATCCGTGTTGATCTTGAGGAAACTGTAGCTGTTTCTAACTGATGGTTTATCAGGGAGTTTAAAGAAACATCCATCTGGGTTACGAGTCTCTGCATTCAGAAAAGGATCCTGCCACCCCCCACTCCTCCCAGATCAGGACCTGGTTGTGCTGTACCCCTTTGTAGTAAGACCCAGCTCCTTCCCCATAAAATTTACTTAGCCCTCTGGTAGCCAGGATGGGTTGGGAGTAAGGAAATGTTGTTCCAGTTTTCCTGATAAGGACCCAGAAGAAGCAGACAAACAAGTGGTTTTTGCACAAGACCATAAAGGACAACTGTTTCAAATCTGGGAAATGAGCCTGAATCTCTTGACTCTTAGTGCTCTCTCCTTTTTGGCAACAACCTAACACCATTTTTCATTCTCGGGGTTCTGGGACTGCTGGGGCAGAGGACAGCCAGGATGATGCAGAAGGAAGCTTTGGTGGCTGCCTCTTGAAAGAGGTCATCGGGCTTTTTTGATATGACTTAATGCACCTGGCTGCAGTGTGGAAACTGCAATGACTTTAGGCCTATGATTTTGGTCGGGGAAGTGTCCTGGGCTAGCTTCTTGTAAAATTTTTACCCAGAAAGTTGTACGCCCAAAACCTGCATTATTTCCATGGCAGGTTGTCTGGGCCTGACATGAGCTCACCTGTGCAGCTCACTCTGGAGAAAAGGTTGTAGGACGTTGAAATTGGGAATTTAAATAGTCAGGTACAGTCAAGGGGTAGCAGATCAGGTGCTATTTGCCTGCTGTCAAGTAGCATTAAAGGAAGCCAGAAAACAGAGCAGAGGCCTTCTTGCAGTGCTAAGTCCCAGAAGGAGAACTTAGATATATCCTATCTCCACAGTATATGATAAAATTGCAACAAGCAGCTTCAAGGCAAGAACAAAGGCTCTTGTGCAAAGGCATGATTGGAAGAAAAATTGCTGAAGGGCTGAAGGGCTAGATGGATGTTCAGAATAGAAACCAGGATTTATTGGCAGGACACAGCCTCTGCATGTGTTTTATCTTCCAACAGTCTATTTATATAGGAAAGGGCTTAGCTGAGCTAAACCCGGTGTTGGAAGCCTACAAGATGAAAAGCTGCCCATCCAGGAATGCCGTAGAGAGAAATGCATTTAATGAGGATGATATGTTTTCTCACATCTGGAGGGGTGTGTGTTTCTGCAAAGAAACTGCAGGCAAGCCATAAAGCTGAGGAAGCTGCAATGGCATGAGGAAGCCTGGGTGAATTGGTGGTACCCACACTTTTCTGCTCACCTGACCCAACTGCAAAGGTGGGAATGGGGCAGTGGCTGTGGGAACTTTTCACGCTGGAGAGCATGGCAAGATGGGGGTCACCTTAGATGAGGGAGAGGAGGTTTTTCAGCAATTATCATCGTGCTTCGGGGAAGGAGGAGCAGGTCATTGTGTATGATCGCAGAAAAGCAGCTTCACTCCCCTTGCCTGATTTCCAACTTCAATGGAAAAATGGTGCTTGCTGCTAATAAATGTTTCATGTTTGTGAACTGGCTTTTCTGGCTGCTCTGATCTTCCTTCTAAGCCCACTGATAGCTGGTCATCCATCCTTCAAGCTGTCTTAGTTGGGGATCAGGGTATTCCCTAAGTTTCCCTCCTACCTGCCCAACACCTACATTTGCTTTGCAGCCATTGCTCAGAGCAGAAGCCCATGTCCCCTGAGTCACCCTCTGCTCAAGATGGTGCATCCCAGGGGAAGTGCTGCTCCTGACAGGGAGATGGTGAGATGCCACCAGCACATCAGCTTGCACCCCTGGGGATCCTAGCTCAGTGAGACTTCAGCTCCAGGGACCTGGGCTTGCTCAGAGGGACACTTGTCTGAGGGATCAGCAGCCCCTCACCTATATGGGGGTTCCACTTTGCTTGTGCTGCAGATGACAGTGCTTGAAGCCTTGAAGCACATGTGTTTGTGTGCATATGTATATATGTATGAACATACAAGAAGTCAAACAAAGCATTATAAATGTGCAGTGGAGAAATAACAATCTGGCTTCTTCGATTAAACAGCTTGATTTACTGGGCTAAACAATAGGTTTATTACTCTGTGCTATGTAATTGTTATTGGGGGACACATCTGGTCTCTTGAGTAGGAATGCACTTTCATAACACCAAAGCATTTGAAAATGTGAGGGAGAAACAACTGTCAAACCAGATCTATATACAAAAAAAACAGTCAGAAAGGTCAAATAAATTTTGAATGATATATACTTTAAAAACTTGTTGGAAAATATAGCTCTTTAATATTATTGTGGCCAACCTATGGCGTTTATAGCTCTTCTGCCTGGCCACTGGAGGCTTCTCTGATTCTGTTGAGCACCAGCACCCACGGTGACATGATGACAAAAGAATCTAATTTTTTTTCCTAAGTTTAGATATGGAGTTGCATCTACTTGAAATGCAGGCCATGCTGGAGACAGAATGGAAAAGTAATGAATTTGGCTGAGTACCTGGGTAAATGCACAGAGCAGAAAGTCAGTTTCCAGCCCAGTGAACCTGGAGGGAGGCACAACTCCTGCTTTTCAGCCTTTACTGCTGAATGTGAAGCCAGAGATTCAGAAATGTTGTCTCATGGCTGTCAAGACTTATCACCATCACAAACCGGGAGAAAAAATCCCAAACAAACTCATAATAAAGTTAAGGAGATTAGGGGGACTGAGCAGTGAGACCTCACTTGGTTCTCTTTCAGTTTTTTAATGAGGTATAAAAAGGGCCTTCAAAAGTAGGTGCTTTTTGTTCCTGCTTGTTTTGCTACATTAGAAATTTAGATTGTCCTTGTTTTCCCAGGAAGACTCAAACGATAAAGGAATTCCAGCAACACAGAAGCACTGCAACCACCAGTAACCTCCTTCCTCTGGCCACTGACAGCCACAGCCCTCACCATGCTGCCCTCCGGGCTAGCCTGGGAGAAACATGGGACCTCCTAGAACTGTAGGGCTCTGTATATGCAAGCTGCGTTTAAAGGAAGAGATTGATTAACGGACATTGGGAGGGGAGGTTTGTATCATCTTTAAAAACACACATTCACATATCCAGATATCTCACATGGCAGATGACCACATCACAGAGGAAGAAAACGTCTATTAAAACTGGCTTTCTCTTACACAAACTGGAGTTTTCAAGCTGCAACACTTGCATCTGTGTGCTACCAAGCAGTACTGTCACATCCAAGCGTGCAAGAAAGCATGAGTCACATCCCTTTGAAATTTGAAATTAGCTTTAAAAAGTATTCATTTCCTAAAGAAAAACCCCAACCTTGTTGATATACTTTATTTTTTTCCCTGTATGTAAGAGTCACAGCTTTGGAAGGAAAATTTAACATTTTACAAAAAAACAAATGTAATTTTTTTATGTAATCCCATGATTCCAGATGATGATGCCTTATGGGATCCATCATACTTTGATACTTGCACTTAATTTGTGAGTCTTAGACTGGAAACTGGATACATGATTGTCTTACAAAAATGCAAACAAGTCACAAAGATTCTCAGCTCTTCTTCACAGCAACAAAGAACTTAATAAAGAAAAGATGTTAACACTAAAACTGCTGTAGTTTTGTTTTACTCTGCTTCTTATACCAGCCTCCAAAAACTCCTAGTTTCCTCTAATGGAATTAAAAAAGCATAATGGGCGCTTTTTTTTCCCTTCTTCCCAAAATCCCCCTTTTCTATGTAAAGAAAGCCAACAAAACAACAACAAAAAATTTAGTTCCAGAATAAAACTTTGTTTCCTTGTTGCACAAGACCTGGCCCTGTTTTGGGCTCTGCCTACCAAATAAGTGTCTCTTGGTGGCGCAGTAGAGGTGGCATCTCATGGGGAAGGTGCTGTCCCCTCAATTTCTCCAGTGTTGGAGTCTGACTATGACAACAGCAGCTGCCCCCCCTCACCCTCAAGGGTGCTGGAGACACCAGATCCTGGAGGGTGTCCAGTGAGGCTCTGCGGAGCAATGCCCCAGAGCAGAAGGACTGGGAGGTTTTCACGGGTACACATCATTCTTTATTCTCACAAAGGTGTCAAACACGGGAGATGAAATTTTTATCTCCAGATTAGCAAATTGGCCTTTTGGGGCATTTTCTTGTGCAGATGCATCAGTTCAAGAAAGCTGACATGTTCCTGCCTGTCATCTGTTTCTAGCAGGGTTGGTATTAAGGAAAAGCATGATTGGTTTAATTTCCAAAGTGTTAGGGCTTGTCACTCATTACCTTTGAAATTACAAATGTGTATTTTCAGCTATAGCAAAAATTTGGATGGAGAAACATAGTAAGATACTTTAAAATACATGAAATAAAGGAAAAGCAAACATTGAACTCTTTCTGAGGCTAACAGAACTTCTTGCTCCTTGGTGCTTCATTCAACATGGTCAAATTGTTCCCCAAAAACCTGAAAAAACACATGAAACAGAATATGTGGAATGTACTGGGTGGAAACATAAGGACTGATCCTAACAATCTCATGCGCAGGATTGCTTAACTTGGAGCATGAGAAAAGCCCACAGGAGCTAAAAGCATCACACAGGAGTCCCATGTGAAGCCCAGGGTGCTGCTTCATGGTACTTTGGTCCCTGCTCCATCAGCAGCACAGGGGTGGGATGAGCCACTGAGCCAGACCAGCAGAAAATATTACTTGCAGGGAGTGTTTCTTATCAGCCAAGATCTGAAGGTGCACACCCCTGGACCAGACAGGCATCTGTGCTGACTCTGTGCTGGCCCATGGAGGAGATGGGAGCATGAGGATTGAGGGGATAGCAGGACAGTGGCAGCCTCAGCTCAGACTGTTGGAAGTTGCATCCATGGAAAGCAAAATGCATGAGAGTGGAGCTGTATATCCACCTCACATAATGGCTTGCCCTGGGCACTGCACTAAATACATTAAGCAATGACGAATATACATATTTTAAGACTAAATCTACTTCCTAATGGAACTTTTCACTGGCAACCTTTTCTTCTCATGCTTTTGAACTCTGCGTAGCTGAACAACTGCTTCTGGGTGGAACGCCTTCCCAAGTCAAAACAGCATCATGAAAAGATTAAAGAAAATTCACAACATCCAGAGAATAATTTTTGTGGATAAAACCAGCTTCCATAAAGCTCCCTCAGATTTAGGTCTTGATCTGGGAACTGAGTTTAAAACAGCTGAATTTTCTCCTTGGGAATCCTGTTACAGGTGGCGGGACTTCATGCAAGGGGGGAAATACCCACAGTATAAGACTTTGATGTTGAAAAAGGCTTCTGAAATCTATTCCCAGGCTGGCTGAAGACTTCAGAAAAGCTGAGTTCTAGCTGCTGGTGCCCAATCGGGTACTTTTTTCCCAGCCCACTTTACCCTGAAGGTGGAATAAATGCTGTTGCAGTCTTTTGGTGAGAAGCATCAGCTTCGTGACATGGCGTTATGGGGATATTTTCTCCCCCCAAAATTTGACAGCATGTTGAGGTCCCCATCTGCATCTTGCAGTGTGGTGGTGCAGTGGCACCAAAGCAAACCTGGTTATACAGGATGTAGCCCTGTGATTCTCCTAAGGTGAGGTGCAGCAGCCCCTCCCCACTTCCCTCTAGCTCCAGGTAGGGCCAGGAGCTGGTGATGATGGGTCCTTGGAGAAAACAGGATGGCAGCCTGGGTCTTCTTTCCAGTAGAGGGCACTGACTGATGAAGGTATGGTGAAGGGTGGTGAGGACAATCACAGCATGGTCCCAATGACGCAGAGTGGCTGCACTGGCCTCCTTCCCATAGTGTGATGTAAAGTAGGAGGAAAATGGGGGAATAACATCAGGGTTAGAAAGTTGGAAAGTGTAAAGGCTGGAAACGCAGGCCCTCACTTTGCAGCCCCACTGTACATCCAGTGACACTGGGCACATCCAAGCCAGTTCGTCTGTCTCTACATGCACAGGAGGATGTATTGCCACAACCACCTCTAAGGATTTTATTAGGAAGTTTGGGAAAACCATCAAACCAAACAACTCCTTTGCCAACTCCCTTATCCATCTGGCCTTCATTTTGTCCCTTGGAGCAGGGCCAGCTGAAGGGGACAGTCCCACAGCTTTTCCCAGGCCATTTCAAGGAGCATCGGCTGCATCCAGCTGGACCTGCTGACTGAGGACAGATCCTATGGATTTTCTGCAGTGCCTTCTCAAACACAAATTCTGCTGGAGACAGCGGCAGCTTTGCTACAGAAAGCTGGAGGCAAGGATAACAGAATAGGATTTTTTCAGAGGCAGTAAGACTTTTTTCAAAAAAAAAGTCAATAAACAGGAGAATTGTGTGGTTTTAAAAGCAGGAAGATGAGAGGCTGAGTCAGACAGGGCTGCTGATCACAGCTCTGCCTGCAAACTGGGAAATGCAAAGAAAATAATTTCTGTGCTATAGAAATATCTAATTATCATCTGCCATCTCAAATGCCTCCAAAGAGAAACTCCTGCAGAGACCTTTGAAGCTCTTTTAACACAGAAAGTAGGAAAATACTCTGTCAGACTGAACCAAGACGCAGAATGTGATCATATAAATCCCGCGTCTTGGAGCACAGCCCAGGCGCTTCTGACTTTGTTGTTTTTTGCCACAGTTTAGCAATTCAGCAGAATCACGTTTGCAGTCCTAGATCTACTGGTTTTGGTAGTGATGGTACTTGAACTAATTGCTTATGTAAATAAACATTTAAAAACCTAGAGGAGGACTAAGACAGCTGCAAAAAGAGAATTACAATTAACTTCCAGCAATATATTTGGGGGTTACAAGTTATCATTATTTTTTTGAATTCACAGTGGCTTTATTTTTAGACAGAATAAAACCTGCTAAGCCTTCAGTTCCTGACACATCTCTTTGGAGCTAGGAGAGAGCGATAGCAATTAATGGGAAGGTCTCTGACAGTGCCAATGGGACTGGTCTTGTCTGTGCATTTTAATCTTTCAGCCTCCTAAGAGAGAGGAACAGGTGAGGTAGGCAGTGCACAGCCGTACAAAGGTAATTATTAATAATGAAAACAGAATAGTACCATCACTGCTCCAGTGAAATGGTCCTGGCCAGCACGAGTTGCTCCAAGCTCTTTATCAACCTTCCAGAAACCCTTGATGGTGTTCTTAAAATCATAGAATCATAGAATGTATTGGGTTGGAAGGGACCTCCAAAGGTCATCTAGTCCAACCCTCTACAATAATCAGGGACATCTCTTAACTACATCAGGCTACTCAGAACCCCATCAAGCCTGACCTTGAATGACTCCAGGGATGGGACCTCCACCACCTCTCTGGGCAACCTGTTCCATTGTTCTTCAGAAGCCAGTGTTGATGTGATGCCCATAGGACTGCCACCGTTACCTGTCCCACTGTCAGTGACACTGGAAGAGTTGTGAGAGGGCCATAGGTGCAGATGTACCGCACCAAAACCACTTTTGGTGGGCCAGACCTTTATTCTCCCTCTCCTTGGAATATCTTTTAAATTAAGCATCACTGGTGAAAAGAAGAGGACGAGCACACATTTAGAACTGTTTATTGAATAAAACAAGGTTTTAAAAGCCGTATTATTGTTCTGGGACACAATGGTCGTTACTGTTTTTGTTAGTAAGTACCCGTGTGATTTAAAGCTGCTGACAGCACCAGACACTCACAATGAAATCATTTCTCCCTCCCCTCCCCGCAGTTCAGGCAGACACTCATTTGTATGTATGGGTTCAGCCTGTCTGCTGCGGCTGGCCAAAGCGACAGATACTAATGGCATATGTTAATTACAACCCAACAACTTCCTTTCATTGGGGTGTTTATTAACATTCTCACTTCTGCCCATGGAGGCAGCTGGCGGGAGAGGCCGGGGGGTCACATGCGATCTTCAAGCTGGGACCGCGA
Organism: Brachypteracias leptosomus; assembly: GCA_013401335.1. Classification (NCBI taxonomy): domain Eukaryota; kingdom Metazoa; phylum Chordata; class Aves; order Coraciiformes; family Brachypteraciidae; genus Brachypteracias; species Brachypteracias leptosomus. Next base: position 67,684 of record VYZX01019100.1, on the reverse strand, counting down.
TGGGCACCAGATTACGCCTGTCAGTTGGCCGGAGATCCAGCATTCCAGCGAAGATTTTTTTTTCCCTCTCTGTTTCTAAGGCTGCAGAAAGGTTGGAAAGGAGATGGGAGCTCGGGAGACAATTTCCAGCTGTGCCTGCTGGTCTCTCAATTGCTCCAGGTGCAGTTCTGCTCTGGGTCTGGGATTTCCCTGGGAACATCACTGTGTAACAGGCCCAAATAGCTGGAAAACAGCTCAATAATTTGAAATTTAAGGGGATCATAAAGTACTTGGTGTAACTGGCAAATGCAGCCAAACAGGTTTTGCTAGGGATAAGAGGAATTGTCATCTTATGTAGGACAAGGATGCATCTTCCCTCCTGTCTAATTTCCAAGCGTAATCAGAGACAAATATTTCAAAGGAAAATGCAAGAAAAATTTAAAGAGACAATTAGGGAGTAGCATTTCAGGTGACATTCCCTTATCTTTCCCTTCACAACTGGTTTGTGACACTGGAAAAATTAGATTAAAAGCTATTTTTTAAGAAAGAAAGGAGATCATACTCTTGTTTCTAAACCACTCATCCTTACTGAGAACCATCTATCTCAATGATTTCTTATGGCGTAGTGGTCCAAGGTGGTCAGTTAATTCTACACTATATTTTGAAAAAAATCCTCAAATCCCTTTTCAAGTTGTTCTTCAATTTCATGCAACTTTATCCATATCACTGTGCTGGCCAGCAGTCATGGCCAGTGGAGCAGGATTGCATACAAGCACATTTTGCAGATGTATAGAGCAAACCCACTAAGCTCAAGGTATAGAACAAAGTCAGATACAGGACCACAAATGAGAGTGGTACAAGCACACTATTCTCTGCTGCCTTTTTAAAAAATTGAATTAATCAAAGGACATTTTCAGGAGCAGTTTGTAGGAGGCAGCTATGTGGCTGATGGGAAGCTTTGAGGCAGCATGAAAGAAAAATAGGAAAGTCCTTTTGCTTTTGTTTTCAGACTGGTTTTGATGCATGTCAAACCCTGTGTGAGGTATGCCTGAGTACTCGAGGCACTCCTCTCAGTGCACATAAGGCTGCCTTTGGTATCTGGGGACTTCACGTAGCATTGTGCTTCTCTGGTGACTATGAGTTGTTAAGTCCCTGCATAATTCCCTACAGCCTTCACTCATGTGGAAGTAAAGCATAATTAGCAACTTTTGTTACCTTGCTGTTTAACCCTTTTGTGGTTTGGGTTGGGTTTTTTGTGCTGTTCATAACAGAAATATCCAAGCCAATATGGTACATCTGTTTTTCTTTGTTGAGATGTTCAAAGAATTATAGTATATTAGTAAGACATAACTGTCCTTTACAGATGGCTTGCTCCTCTTCTTCCTTCTGTATCCTGTTTACCTTCTTGAGGTTAGTTATTTTAGTTACTGGTTTGAGTAATTCTGCTGCATAGCACAAATAAAATAAAATAAAATAAAATAAAATAAAATAAAATAAAATAAAATAATAAAATGCTTGATGTCAGGTAAGTCATAACAGAAATGGCCAATTGAGGAAGAGTTTTTGGGTTTGTGCATAGTTCATTCCCAAATTCCACCATCTCACTTTTGACCCTTGGGGCTGTTCTTGAGCAATTCAGTGTTGCTCAGTGGAGGATCTATAGGGTGAAGTCAAGCCAGGGGATGCTTCTCTGTGGCCTACAGCACCTTTTTCTCTAGAGGAGATGGAGAATGGCTCTTCCCCTTCTGCTGTGGGACACAGGAAAAGGGTGTACCCCTGACTATGAGGAGTTGCCTGTATATTGTTTCTTCTTTGTGCTGACTCAGAGCAGAGCTGAGCAGGGTTACCCATGGCCTCTAAGGCTCTCAAAGGGACTGGAAAAGTCATATCTGGGATGAGTAAGCCAGAACCACAGAATAAACAAGAGGGTTGTTTCAGTGTTTGCATCTAGCAAAATCCCCACACAATCACTTGTTACAGAATACCAAACACAGACCCAAAAGCATGTCAGATGAGCAAGGGTGCTTGGTTTAGCAGCCTCCATTGAAAACTACTTTGTTTCTTGTTTGAAGACAAGACATTTAATTATCTGGTCATACATTGTTCTCACTCCCCATGTTACTGGACTGATGGAACATTTTAGTTATTTATTGAGATATAGTAAAGTCAAAACCTTTGAACACTACAGCAATGAGGAGTTGCATGCATTGTACCAGTCCTTTGTATCTATCTCATAGAAAAGGACTGTCCACAAGGCAGAGGGAAATGGTAAAAACACAATCCTATACTTCAACAACCATGTAACTAGAAGGTGTACACAGGGCTACATTTTAATGAAAGCTTACAAAAACCAGCTAAATCCTCTATCATTACTCCAGTGCAATGCCAATCATGTCATCTGCACACACCCATGGGCAATCGCGTGGTAAAGGGATTGTTCCAATGCTCTGTGGCTTTGACCCTACTTTTACATTAATAGAAATTACAGAGCTAGAGCAGGAACATCCTTGGATGGCTTCTGCTGTGTTCTGTGGGAATGTGCCCTGTCCTAAAGTGTTTCACAGGACAAACCGTTCTGCATGAGAGCCTCTGGTTGGTAAATCCCAACTATCGCAATGTATTCTATGATTCTATGTTCTGCTTGTGCCCCTTGTCCCTATGTACATAACCACAAAACACACTAAAGAATCTCTGCCCCCTGAAGTTATATCCTTCGTGTCCATCTACTGAGAACCGTGATGCAGGGTTTTTCCAACCAAGGGGTCCCCACTGTTGCAGGTATATCCCCTCCCTGATCAAATCTGTGCAAATTCATCAGGAGAAACAGATGGAAACTAGTAGGCTGAAAGAAGCAATACAAAAGGAATTGGTAAGAATTTGTTATTGACTATGGCAGAGAGAATGCATTGGATGAAGCAAATGTGGCTGATTTTTCTAGTAAAGCCTGGTGACACTTATCAGACCTCACTTCTGTGTTGGCCAGTGTCCTCATTGGTCCTAGGTGGAGTCAAATGCTGAGATCACCAGGAGGTTTTGCTTCTGCAGAAGCCCTCTGGGCAGCTGCCTCTCCCTCCAGAAGCACTCTCCATCGCTACCTAGAGCTCTCTGGGGATGACCTTTGAGGCAGGATCTCAGATATTGTTTCCCAAACTGAAAGCTCGAACACTTTGGAGGCTCGTTACTCTTCTCTTTCCTCCTTCCTCCACTGTATATCAACCAACCAAGGACTGGAACTGATAAGAGACTGAGTTGCCAGTAAAAACATTCCCTCTTAAGTCCTAAAGGAATTTGTGATATTTTTCTCTGGACTGCTAAGACCCTTCAATGCACAATGATTGTACCAGTCTTGAAAATAAAAGCTGTGGACCAGGAAGTCTTGAATTGGGAACAGGAAGCACTGGCTGAACTGATAACTGAAACGCTACCTGGTGAATATAGCAGGACAGCAGAGGACGAGCGCAGCTTCTGCAAGGACAGGCTGTGCCTCTCCCATCTTCTATTAGCTCATCTGCAGTAAACAGCAGAATCAATTCAAAACCAGACTTACACTCTCAGTAGCATTTGCAAAATGCTCCTCAGAAGACTGAACAGGCACATGGGTAAAATTTAGTCATGGGTGAAAATTGCCGATAAGAGTGTAAAGCAAGAGTTCACTTACAAAATGGCCCAGGCAGCATGTGGCTACAGGTGTCCCAGTGGGCAGAGCAGGAGGAGGGGGAGAGGAGAGGAAATGTGCTGAAGATACAATTTGACCAGGTTAATCGAAACTAGAAAAACCCGTGAGGCACTTCAGAGATGAGGTCAAAATAGTCTGAAGGAGTATAGAAAGAGCAATAAAAAGACTTGAGGAGTGAAAGAGACTGAAAGATGAAAAGGCTCAGGTGAGAGGGATGGTAAATATGAAGGAACCTGACAGAATGACTTGAGATAATATAAACCATGTCAGCTGAAGTAACACAGAGAATTTCAGCTGAATACATTATTTCCTTTTATTTAACACAAGAGCACAATGACATCAGATGAAAACAAAAGACAATGAGTATAAACATCCCCAAAAGAAATGCTGCTTTTTCAGAACAACACACACTTCAAATAACATAACTGATCAGGTGGGTTTTTTTATATTTTGCCTGTGTACAGGGCCATGTCCATAGGTGTGTGACCTCTTGCAACATGTTCATTTTGTATCTGCTGCTTAAATAGCATTGCATGCAGAAAAGCTGGTGGTTGCAATAATGCATGGGCCAACTAGATCTTTTAGAGAGAGCCTGGGCTGAGTGGTTACCTTAGATCTAACCCCACAGCTTTCAGCATCTGAGCTGCAAAGGGAAGATACTGCAGCGTTTTGGCAGGAGCAGCCAGCAACAAGGGGTGCAGGGCAGAGCACGGACTCAAAGCTGTGTCAGTCCTTGCTATCCTGCAACACTAACTCTGAAACCACCAGGAAAGGTTACGCAGGAGCGGGAAAGCTGCTAGGCAGTTATATCCCAAAGCAAGAGAAAGTGAAAGTGTTACAGTTTAGGCATTTGTTGCTATGATGCTGTTTACTTACCTCCTCTAAATTTCCTTTTTTCCCTTTAATAAGTGCATTTCTTGTTACCTCTCTGACTCTTGTTTGAGAATATTTTGAAAATGACTGCCGACCAGGCAGATTAACCCATTTTTCCCAGGTTGCTGAGCTCAGGATAGAGTGGTTGTAGTGATGCCCTCACACTTGAACCCAGCCCTCACTACTGCCCATCAAGTCCTGGCAGAAGGGCTACTTGCACATGACTCTTATTCACTCCTTTGGAAAAGCTGGACATGCGTCCAAGGACAAGTTTTGTTTCCATGAGCAGACACAATATCTCATTATGGTCTGGAAGGATTGTTCTCAGAGATTCAGTGCTGGGATGACAAATCCATAAACTCCTTGGGGATCTGTTTCTTTGTAAATACACAGACATGACTCAGATTATACTAATGTAGTTATGTGTGAAAATTTAGGGGGAAAATATAACCCCAAACCACCTTTGTAAGAAAATAAGCTGCGAAGCCAAACGTTGCTGTTTGCTTTTTTTGCCTGGCTATCAGCTGTTTGTAAGTTCTCTCTTGTTGGCCCTTGGGAAACAACACATCCTGAGACTATGAGCACCAAGCAGTTCAAAGCAATGCCAATGCTCTCCAGCCTGATAGGAAAAGCAAGCTTGCAAAAATTTGTTGGTATTCTCAATTGGCCTAGATGATCTATGAAATCCTTCCCGTACACCATGTTGTCCGATCCTTGTAGGCATTAAGTATTTATCTCCTGGGATGCTTCTAGCTCTTTTGTTTGCTAAAGGCTTCCAGATCTCATCCTGCTCACCAGTAAGCCTTTAGAAAGTTTGATGTTTCAAGTTCTCTCCTAATGGGCTGTGCACTAGTGCTAATGAGGTTCAGAGCACTGACCACAGGGAGGATGGGCCACTTGTTATTTTCCTAATTAATTCAAGAACTAATCATACTGTAGCATGCTCCACAAGACAGCCCATCTAACAACTGAGTTAAGAAGTCCACACAAATCTGTTCCCTCTGCATCCACCTCCAAGTATTTTTCCCTGTCTTTTGTAACTCATTTGAACAAAAGACGGTAAAAAAAATCTTGTTCTACCAGCTGCTTGTGTTCTCCCTCATGGCAGCTCATCCTGTACATTAGCTCCTTCTGCTATTTTAAATCATCTGGCATTCCTTTTGGGCCCACCCATCCTGCATATGCTGAGCTTAAATTCTTGACCCCTACTGGGAGATGACATTAGCTCTCCGCTTCACTGCCTCTCCCATCTTACTCAAAGCTTATCTAAACCCACACTTGCTCATATCTTCGATTTTTCCTTTTCTTTTGGTCATAACACTCTAATTAGAGCCTTGAAGCATACAGAGATGTGATTTGCATGAAAGGCACTATTCAAAATGAAACTGGATCCCAACTTGTGCAGCTTAGCAGCAACATTTGAAGGCGGTAAGTTATTTAGAGCATTCACTTTATGTCATTATTTTCTAAAACACTCCAAGCTCCCTTCATCTGCTCTTTTCTAAAGGATCAGAGCTAGTTTCTCTAGTTTTTCTGGATGGGTAGTAACCTCATAGCTCTCTACTGTGTTAAATAAACCCTAGAAGAGTTTCAACATTCCCTTCAGTGTTTATATATTTACTTGAACATATATCACCTGTTACCCAGCCCACACATTGAATGTCTATCTCGTTTGTTAAAACACACAGAATAAGTCCATTAGGATAAACATCTGCACTCACCACTTTCTTGCTCCTCCTAAGCAGCTTGCAAATAAAAAAAGACAGGAAAAATTAGTCATATCAGAGTGGTAGGTAACTTCTTTAAAGTGAAGTGCTAATAGAAAAGATCAAGACATCTTCCTAACCATTATTATAGTTAATGACTATTATTAAATATTAACTATAATATTAAATATGGAAAGTTTGTAAATACCCCATTTACATACCAAAGTGGTTGTCTTACATTCAAAACCTCCTCTCAGAAGAAAAGCAGCTCCTGGTGCCATTTGGCATGAAGGGGGCATAAGCCACAGAAGACCTGACATGGGGAATTTGTGCTGTGATTATTCATGATGCCAATGCTTTCCACATAACTCTCCTTTCATGGCCTGCTTGGGGGATGGGATGTGTCCCACATGCTGGAGAAAAGCCAGAAAAGGGCCATTTCTTGGTAGCATATTCAAAACAACATTTGCAAAACAAATTTTCATCACAAATGATATGGATTTGTTCATTCTGCCCCTAGCAATATTGACAAACCCTTGCTTGGGGTGTCCACAGAGAACAATCCATGTCCTTGTCACAGCACCCTGGCTTTGCTTTGTGAAAGTCCCACTTCTCATAAGGATGCTTTATCCTAAAAGCTGGGAGAGCTCCTGGTACACTGCATGCATGGCTAATCCCATGGGAAGCTTTCTGCGTCGTGCTGTTTCAGCAGCCAGCCAGGCAACAGCAAATCAGTTGTGTGGATTCAAGCATTTCCCTGTCCCCTTGCTTCTGAACTGGCAAGGATGAAGAGTAAACTTCTAATGAATGAATTTCAGTGCATTGAATGTGCCCCTGGCTGGACGGGTATAGCTCCACCAGCCTTGGGGAGAAATGCTGCAGAAGAACAATGTAGAGAACAAAGTGCTCCTGCATCTGAACTGAATTTGACCCTTGATCTGAGGCAGTACCAGGTTAAGCTATGCAACACCACATGCAAAATTGAATGTTGTTACCCCAGAGATCAAGGACAAAGGCCAGGCCAAGGCTGAACGTAGTGGCTTGTGCCACGGTAAGGGGAAAAAAAACAGTAAGAAGGAGTCTGGATGGAGAGCTGAGATTGTTATATCTGCCTACAGGACACAAGAGCTGAACAGAACAAGTCCTATTGCCAGAAAAGGCTGTGTCCCTGCTCATCGCTACACCCCAGCGTCTCCTTCAGCAGCATAAGTAGTGGTTTTTCCGGTTTCCAGCATTCTGGTAGAAGCAAAGTGAAGAGCAGGGTCACAGACCTTGAGCTAGCCCCTTCCCTCCTCCCTGCTTCAGGACAGACCTCCCCTGTGGGTATCTGTTCACTTTGCCTGTGTCCTGCTCTGTGGGGCTGCATTTATTGTTTCGCATAAAAGATATTTTCAAGAAAAGCAAGCGAGAAAATGTGTCAGAGGAGAGGAAGAAGTGGCTTTGTGACTCCAAATAACTGCAAGCAAATAGGGATGACTGCCAGTGATTACTCCCAGAGTTGTGCCTCCCAGACTCACCGCATTCCCATCCCGTGATGTTTGCTTTTCTCTCCAGGCCGGCTGCAATCATTATCCAATAGATATTGTGGAATTTTGCTGCCAACTAGTAAAACTAGGCACTAGAAATGAGCTTCCTCTGTAATTACTTCAAAATCCTCAGAGGAGCAGATGTTGAGGCATGTGGGACATATCACAGTCTCACAGGATGGTTGTGGTTTGAAAGGACTACTGGAGGTCATCTAGTCCAAGCCCCCTGCTCAAAGAGGGTCAGCTATCCAGATACATGTCCAGATGCAGTCACAAACTCCAGCAGTAGGAATAGTTTCTGGGGAGAGCTGGCTTCTCAGAGGGAAGGGGAGAAAAATTCTCAGAAGATGTTTCAGCCAGATAGCAAAAAATGCCTCATGGCTCCTGTAAAATGGAGCAGAAAGGGGAGGGAGACTGGGGTTAAAATGGAAATGGGTTTTGCCCACAGGGAAACATATGTGTCCCACAGAAGTGGGGCTGCCTCAAGTTAGAACAAAAATAGTCTGAACTGCTGTTGGTGTAGTTTCACCTACGCCCATGCAGCTGAGTTAAGGGTCATGCTTTAAAAGGAAAGAAAGTGATGCAGGGAAGTCAGTCCAGCTGCCATGGCTGCAGGGAGACACAGCACCCAGGGATCTGGTAAGTGGGAGACCCCAGGTTCATGTTTCTGCATTGTATCAGGCTTCCTATGTCACCTTGGGCAAATCCCTCAGCCTGACGGTGCCTCAGTTCCCCACAGGAACAAGAAGGAGGTGAGAGCCTTCCTCGGGCCCACAGCAGCACACATGCTTGGATGGGATGAACCTGAGGTGCTGGGTGCCAGGCAAAAATGGTAGATATTTAGGTAGACAGGCAAGTAGGTGCTGCCAGATCACCCTTAATGAAGACACCTCTAGTAGCCTCAGAAAAGAGATGATTTGAAAGCCTCCATGTAGTGTTTCACCAAACAAATCCTGATTATTTGGGCTTTGTGCAGACAAAGTGATTGTTACCCTAACTTCTTAAGGCACATAAGCATTTAAGCTGCTTTAAATCTTTTAAGGTAGCACAATGTAAACATTAAAGCCAATTTAAATCCTTATTAAGTCTTCCAGGTGCTTAAAGCATTTAAGCCATTTTTAAGTCTTTTTAGAATGACTACTGATTTCCATGGGAAAGATGCAGTGTTGAAAGACACTTTGAATGCAATGTCCCCTTAAAGTTCATGCTGTCAGGCAAGACAATGTCTCATATGCACCCTTATCAGGAAAGATTTGAAAAATGTCTTGAATTTAATTTCCCTGCTATTTCAGGTTTGGTCCTGGGTTCACAGCATTGCTTATAAATGTGACAGGGTTTTGAGAGACAATGTTCAATCCACAAGCTCATCCTGGTGGTTTGTGTTATCCCATATTGTGGCTTTACCACACTGGTCTGTGACGCATACTTTAGAGGACAGTAGAGGAAGCTGAAAATGAGTGAATTCCTTGCACATACAGGGACAATCACAGTTCACAACTAACCAAAAGCCTTTTGCTCCGACTTTTCAGCAGTGACCTTTGGATTGCAATCAACCTTGGAACGTCCCATCTGAAAAGGCAACATTTTTGGCATGCCATGAAAGCAAGGCTTTATAGTAGAAACTGCTTTTGCAACTTTTACTGTATGATTTGCACTCAAGAGGATGCCGTAACAAACTGCTGAGCGTAGCAAATCTTCCTATGAAGTGGGATCAAATCCAGCAAACTCTGTCCTATGTGCACAGCCAAAGAAACCACTTAACCCCTTGAATAAGGGCTAGTACATATGTGGCAAATGCTCTAGAGGACTGGGTCATCAGTTGACAGTGCTTTTCCTATAACTTCTGCTGTAATTCTGACTTTTTCTGGTTCTTGACTTCTCTTGTTGGGTCACATCTCTTATACAAGTTAAGACTCTGAATGGCTGGTGAAGATCTTCTGCCTGCTTCCTTTTGGACTGGCAGTGATTGGGAAGCAGCCTGAGTCCTTCAGGCCCTTAGCTTGTGCTGATATTGCAGGCACCCAGTGAAGCTGTTCTCCGAAGTCAACAGAAAGAGAAGATGCCCAGCAAGGGCAAGTCAGAGAGGCATCTCACCCACTGGTAGACCACTATGCTGGGACATAGGGTCTCCTGCTGAAATCCTCTAAAGGTTGACACTACAGGACTCTCAAGGGACCAGAGTATGATTCATCTCTCTTCATCTCTTAATAAAATCTGTTTCTAGGAGGGCCATCTTGCCACACCTAGTCACCCTTCATAGTCAACGAGCAGGGATGGACACTTCTAGGAAGCCATTCCCCTAACCTGTTTCACACATCTCTCTTAGTGAAAAGGCAGCTGCACCTTAAAACAAGCTCATTGCTCTCCTCTATGAATCCAGACAACTAGTCCGATGCACATTTGAGCAGATTAAACTATGCCCCTTACACCTAGATACAAGCTCAGTACTTAAATTGGCCAGACTGGGTCTTATTGTGTGTGTTTCAGCGTGCACACAGAAGTGAATGACTTCCTCACCCACATCTCGAGGTCAGTTTTGAAGTCCCCCTACACTCTATAAAATGCCATTGCTATTGAATCATGGGGTCAGTCTAGTTTTTCCTCCTTTCACTTAATCGCAAACTGTGTGGGCCATAAAAGGTTTACGCAAGCATACCCAAGTGGCTTTGAATGCTTTCCACTTCCCTGCCTTTGCACGTGAGAACTTGCTAACTCCCATTTGCAGATTCTCAGCAGATCTGGGGTTTATGACTGAATGCCTCCAAGTTGGGGTATGCAAACGGACGACAGTGTTTGGAGTCAGTGACCGCATTCCTGCCCACGATAATCACAAGCATATACAAGCCACAGGGACTTGTTAAAATGGAGGCTGGTTCGACTATAACAAAAGTCTCGACTGAGTTTTGTTATAAAGTGCCTCATTAGTCTGATATTTTTTGTGACATCCCATAGGCGGTAGATATGAATAGAGGGTTTTTTCCTGTTTCACACATGAGCAATAGGCACAAATTCCCATGTCAGCCAAAAACAGGCCTGCTCTCCACATCAAAGCTGTGTATCTGAAGGACCTGAGCCTGCAAGATGCTGAACATCCCCCGCTGATGAAAGGAGCCAGGTAGTTATTTGCCTCAGCCTCTGGGATAATCTAGCCCAAAAAGGGAATGGAAAGTTCAAGAGCTTATTTAAGAGCTCGGTGCCCAAACTTAGCTCGTGCAAAAGGAATCTGCAGGCTGAGCGAGCGCAGTCTGCTGCACGGCTCGCTCTCCTCGTTACCTACCGGGATGAGTTAAGAAGTATCTCAGCCCAAGCAGAGACCACATCTCATGAAACTGAAAGGGAATTGCCACACAGAGAGTAGTATCTGATGGATGATGTAAATATATAATATCCTCAGGCATGGCAGACCAGCTTATGGATGGCAGGGCTGGTAATCCAATGTGGAGCACAAGGAGCAAAGGGAAGAGGTCTGGCTGTGGTCCTGCTCACGCAGTCCAGTATGATGCTGATCTCCTTTGCTGCCAGGAGGTGCTTCTGGCTTATGGGCACCTTGTTGGCCACCAGGACCCCCAGGTTCTTCTCTGCAGAGCTGCTTTCCACCTGGCTGCCCATAGCCAGCTGGGGTGCGTAGGGTTATTCCCCTCCAGGGCAGGGCTTTGCATTTCTCATGCTCAGCTTTATAATGTTCCTGTTGGGCCACTTCTCCAGACTCCCTAGGTCCCTGTGCATGATGGCCCTGCACTAGAGCTTATTGACTGCTCCCCCTGATCTAGTACCACTGATGACCTCACTGATGAGGCAATCTATCCTGTTGTCAGGTCATGCCTCTGAATCAAAACCTGACAAACTCCTCCAGCTGGACTTTGAACCACTGCCCACCACCCTTTAACTCTGGCAATCCAGCCAATTTTCCACCCACCTTATATCTAAGTCATGATCATTAGAACAGGCTCTATCAAGCATTAACTTTACAGGTGAAGCCACCATGGTCAGGGATTCGTAATATATCTGCCTTTCCTTTTGAATGCAGTTATCCCTGTTTGAGAGAGAGTCATCCCTCTTCTCCCCCATTATCTAGACATGCAAAATGACTCAAACAGCTGATCTCATGAGAAATAGCAAATGTCATCAGAGACATCACAGAAACTATCCATTTGGCTCTGTAACAATAATTCTTATTAGTGAGGAGGTATAAATTATATTTAATGGATTAAAGTTCAAAGGCCCTGAACCGATCCTTGGTATCATCCCACTTATTACTTGGACAGAGGAAAGACAATATTTCTGATATACTGAGACATCTCTGTTTATCTGAATGATTTGAAAGAGAGAACTGTAGTTGTTCCAATGAGATTCATAAAGAACATACTGCAGGCTTAGCTATCGCAGAGATGGAAACCATGTGCAGTGCACTATTGCAAAATTGCTGATCACCTGCAGAGACAATGACCTCGATTCTGTAGCACCCTCTTAATAGCTAAGGCGAGCGATCCTTTGTGATTGCAGTCAAGAGTTCATTCTGTTTGCTAAGCCATTACAGTCATTATTCTAATTACCTATCGAGTCCTATTCTTGTGTGTGGTGCTGCACAAAGACAAAGGGAATATTGTTTTTGCCTCCCAAAGTTTGCACTCCTAATCAAAGAAGGAAAGCATTCAGGCACCTAACAAATTGCATAAGTTGGGGGGGTAGGAATTACTCCATGAATTAGCTAGGCACCATTTGTGAGAAAAATGTCTGGGTGAAAAACTGATATATTCCTGTCAATCCCCAGCCCCTATATCCTTGCAAAGTGGAGTGTGTGAAGGCTGTCTAATAGCCTGGTTCACAGGCAGTAATTCCTCTGGAATATGGTGACTGATTTGCTTGACATTTCCTCTGGCGTTGACAGTATTAGAACCATCGGGCAATTTCTGGGAAGCTAATTTGTTCCTTTCTACTATATCTTGATAAGGAACAAAGAGATGTTAAGTGCTTGAATGTCTCAAAAATCCAATATGACTTGGATGCAAATCTCAGGAATCTTTTCTATAGTGTAATGAAATTCCATTTTCTATTTCATTAACAAAGTTTCCTGCTGGTAGTATCCAAAATAAATCTGAGGTCTGGTGTAACATAGAAATGACTCTATAGAAAATTATTTTTTTAATTTAATCAATAACATGCCCTTATATGGAAATCTTGTCAGAATATAATTATATATCCAAGCAAATGTATTGCTGCATGCTTCTTAATAAGACTATTGCAGAGCAAAGCTGTGAACTGAAAAGGAACCGAGAGGCTTCAGATGCCCCAAATATTCCACAGTCTCTGTGCAGATGAAATTCCCCATGCTAGTGTAGCAGAGCTAGGAAGTCATTGTAACTCTGTTAAACATAAGCAGCTATTTGTGAAATTTTTTTACTCTTTTTTTAGGTTGTGGCTGAGATCATGCCAGTCCCCAACGATATATCGGGTTCACTAGACAACAGTCTCTTGGGTTCAAACAAGTTTGTGCTGAGATGGCTTGTCCCAAGAGACTGACCCATTTACTTTTGTCTCTATCCCCAACCTTTCTGTTTCTGTTTTTGCCACCTATATAGTGCTTCAGAGACAGTACTTCTCCCATATTTATCATGGCTACTAAGCAATGTTCAGCTTGGCTTTTTTCAGTGCTTCAACTGTTTGAGAGCCCACGGCTCTCTGTCCACAGCAGGACAATCCTTATCCTGATCTGTTAGAATCAGCACAAAAGTTGAGATTTGTGCTCACTATGCAAAAATATTTATTGCTATGTTCCTTCCCTTTTCTTCTTCCGCTGTCTATTGCTACTCCCCATACATCCAGGTCTTGGGGACAGAGTTAATATTTCCTGTTGCTTTATCCAAGGTCCAGGTTAGACACACACAGGCGAGAGCTCCTTCCTATGTGCAGGAGCCAGTTGGGCTAATTAGCTCATGTGAAAATGAGCTGAATGGCTTTCAAGGTCACCTCGTATCTGAAAATTGCTTTTGTGCCACGTAAAGCTCAAACCTCCCAGCAGACTCTCCTGCTCTACCCCTATTTTCTGCATTTTTCCATTATTTGGCAAGCCCAACTCCCTTGTTACCATGGATCATGGACAGTTGACTTCACTCATTCTTCAGGCTCAATGGAATGAAAGATCTGGACCCAGAGTCCTGAGGTATCACTGAAACGCACGTAACAGGGGTGATGAGCACATTACCTGCTTTGCTGTTTGCTGCAGGTTGAAGATCAATGCTCATGGTGGGTGAATCAGCTCCTTGTGGAAATCCAGACAAGAATTCAGATTTTTTCAGCTACTTGTTATTTACTGGTACAAGTATTGCACAGTGTGCAGCTTCCTAAAATGTGATTTTTTTTTTCTCTTTAACAGTTTAAAGAAAGGAAATATCTTTATAACAATAAATCAATGAAAAAAGACTGTGTCCCAGGTGTAATTTGATTTTGGACTCAGCCTTTGCACATGGGTGCAAGCTACTGCACTCAAAGGAGGGTGCTGGCAACAACTTGGAGGATGTCTGAAGGCATGCACTGAATGCTAAGAAAATCAGCATTTTACTGATGATGGCTCTGATAGTATGCTTATGCAAAACTTGTCCTTTGATTTTCCCAAGGCATGGGCAAATGCATGCAAGCAATGTTAATGATTAGCTACAGAAAGTATTGATGACTGTAAGCTCGTATTTTACTAACAGCGTTGCATGCGTAGGCAGGCCTAGAGAATAACCATCTTATTAGGGAAGGCCAAAGGGCTGGGATCCATGCAGGTGTTTAGGCACTTACATCCCACAGAGCTGCTGGCAGCCAAACTCTCACGGTCTCACACTATGGACATTACAGAGGTGCTTACACTTGGAGCTTAGTCACCCAAGTCAATGAGAAAAAGGAGGTGCTTTCAGGGGTGATTCAGATCTGAGCCATCCCTCAGAACCACATATCTCTGTGGATGGAGCCTACTTCAAACAGGCTCCCAGCTGCTGTGTTGCCTTAGGTGCCTGAGGGCAATGAGAGCAGTTTTGGTGCTTTGCAAGACTGCAAATGAAGATAACCACTGTCCTGGAGTGTGTGGTCCATAAACAAGCCCAGAGAGAAATTTTGTGTGAGAGATTTAAGAGCATTTCTGTTAGCAGCAAAAACATGAAAAAAAGGCAGTGCTTTACTCTGCAGGAGTGGGGGATAGAGGCATTGGTATGACCCAAACCTGGGAGCTGGACCGTTGTTGAACCTTCATTTCTGCCTTTCAGACTACTTCCATCCCAGTGTTTGGGTGTATTCCTGAGGATGCTGGGATTTTTATGCTGTGAATAAGTTTCAGGTTATGACCATTTCTGAAAAGAGCACTGACTTCTGTGCACTTCTTATTTGGTTTTTCTTTCTGCAAACCATTTAGCATGGAGAGGAGGAAAAAAAACACAGGAGGAGTTACCTGCAGGTAATTCAAAGGAATACCTAGAAGGCTTAAACCTCGATAGAGTGTGTCTGTCCAGTATCCACAGTTTAATTAACTTATTTCTAGAGTTGTGTTAGCCTGCTACCAATACATTTATTTGCAGCTGCCTGCAATGAGGTTACAAATCAACTAATAATATAATATTTTCTCTTGGAATTTATTCTATGAGGATGATTCATACCAGACAGCTAAATGCCATCAGTGTTGTGTCACCTTTTACTGACTAAAGTATTTTTCCATATGTGATAGTGGACTGTTCTCATTAATGGCTGAGCTGTAAAATCTTGCTTTCCCTCTTATTTATGACACTGGAAAAGATCCAACGTAGCACAGTACATGTGTAAGTCATTACCCTCCCTCTAAGCTCCCCCCCAAGCATGGAATGTTACTGTATTTTAATATATTACAGAAATAAACAAATGTTATACATGTGGGGGATGAGTATAAATCAGACATGACTCAAAGGGCAAAGAGGCTAAGCAGAGTTTGCTGGGCCTGAAAATTTCCGGAGCTCAAGGTCTATCGTGGCAGGGGGGATGTTGTGCTGCTGCTCAGTGCCCCCACCTCACCGGTTTGGCCACATCCAACCCTGCATATTACCACATTTCCAGTTCATGCAAGCTTTCAGGGCTGGTCTTTAAAGGGCTTGGGATATCTGATATGTTTTGGGTCATGTGGTCTGTGCAATCGGCAACAATGCTCCTCACTGCTGAGTCCCAAAGCCCAGTGCAGGGAGCCTTTCCTTCCCAGTGGTACCTACTCAGTGGGGCACCAGAGCTGCCATTTTCAAAGCATTCTGAGGACTAGATCCAGACCCTGAGCATTCCTATCCCCACCTCAGTAGCTTCAGCCAGCCACTTGTCATGCTGTCCACATTTCTTCTCACTGAGACAAGTAAAGGCTGGTGGAGGTTAAATGTCAAGACATCCCTGGGAACAGGGACCTATAAATTTTAGATTTCTTCCTTTCTAGCCCTCTAAATCTTGCATTTCCCTTTGCATTAGTGGCCCAGTTTGCAGGGATTGCTATGGTGATGCCCTTTTCTGAGGAGTTGTGGCTTAAATGCTCTCACCCCAGGGAGCAAGCTGTCCCTTGGTTCTTGGCCCTCACCATTGACAATGTCATCAAAAGGCAGGAACCCTTTTGAGAGTTCTCATAGCCCCACTCGGTGCAGGACCATGATATGTACATCAGTGGGTGTCATCTGTACAGGCAGGGAAAAGAAGCCGCTGAGAACACACAGTGATGGAACACACAGCTTCCATCCTTCTGCCTGAACTCTTTCACCTTTTCCCACAACAGGGTGGCTTCATCCACCCTACATGTGGACAATCTTGAGCCTGTGCCCTGGGCTTGCCAGCCAAGCTGTTGGCACTGAATCCACCTCTAAATATGCTGTGTAGGTAATGCAGCTTCCTAACTTGGGCCATCACCCACAGCTGGCAGGAGGCCACTCAAGCACTGGGTATCACATCTCCTATCCTGGAGGGGCCCCAGTTCCCCTCTGGATCAAGTCATGGAGTTTGTCATGTTGAACTCCTCAGCCCAAGCATTTATGCTTTGATCAATTCTCTGTCACACAGAGAGCAAGGAAAAAAAATATTCCTCTGCAAGAGCCTTTTCTTCCCTTTGGATCAATGTACACAACTTCATTTGACATCAGTGGGAGCTCTGTCACAGATCAAGAGCAGTAAATGGCCTAATGGAAACAGTAATAATGCTATCACGCATTTGTACTGCTTCTCATCCATCTAGCAGTTTTAAAGACCTTCCTCTTGGTGAACTTACTGGTTGTAATGCTCACCCTTAGCTAATTCATATCTTTTAATTATCTTTTCAAAGGCACAATTGAAAATCAGGAGGAAAAGCACAGAATACATGGACTGCAAGCTGAAATGAGATGCTCCAGAAGCAGAGTTTTTCCTTCATTGAAATATAATAGGCAATATAAGTTAAAAAAACCCCAACAGCAACTTTTATTAGAAGCACTATAATTTAAGAACTGTGTGCCTGAGATTTAATTTCACCCATAAGCTGCAATGTAATACTTTATTGACCTCAAGTTGTTTTATACCGTATTTTTATTTTACCTCTTAATGCTAAGAGGAACATCTTTATACGCTACTGGATTATTTGCTAATGCAACACTTTCATTGTATTTCAAGTGGGAAGAAAATCTATTTGTTGTGAGATTATATTTTTCATAGTGTTTTTTCCATGGATGTTGCATCTTTGTGGGTATCTTTCATCTAATACAATATTAGCATTTATGATGGGGCTGACTGTTTCCTTGATACCCACTTGAAGCTGGATAGCAAAGTAGGAAAGAGTAAGAGAAAGACAATAGAAATAGAAAAGTCTTGCATATATGTGATAGTTACTTGTCTAGCAGCATCATCTTTATGACCCAAAAAACCTGTTTCTCTGTTTGAGATTTTACTCTTGTTTTGATGTTTTATGGCTCAATAGGCACTTAAAATAATTACTGTTATTTTTCTTTTGCTTGTATAGCAAAAAGTGTGCTGGCACTCTCACAGATTCAGTGGTCTCATTCACTTATAGTTCCAGAAGTGAAAATACCAGAAAATATTTTTTAGGATGCTATGCAATGACCCAAATAGAAAACAGAAGGGATGCAAGTAAAGCTAAATTGTTTCCTGTATTTATTTTGGCATCCAGAAAAATATAAATCATCATCTTGTTACTATAAGTAGTCAATAGGAAGAAATTGAGAGTTTCTTGATGGCATAATTGATAATTTTTTTTAAATGAGGATGTTAAAGGACTGTGATAGGATTAACAAATTGTAATGGATTGATTTTCAAGAATATTCTGTCTACATCAGGTATCACCATATATTGACATTATGGAAGACCTCCTACACAATGAATAAATAATAATAGCCTGTACATGAGAAATCACAATAAAAGCATTTGTGTTTAGTTTCAAAATGTACTAAAGAGCTAAAATAACACATGTGTTTCCTCTCCCCCAGCCAATTCATCTCAATCTTCAATGGGAAAGCAGAAGCACATCTGTATGTGACACAAAATGCAGAAATTGAGACTATTGACAGAAAATTCTTTTAGGGTAACTGCTGTTCGCATTTAGTCTCCTCCTTGGAGATGAATGAGTTGTTATTAACTAAATGTTCAAAACCCTGACACATAAATCATCTTTCTTTGAGAGATGAGTCTCAGAGAACCTGAAGGATTACTAGAAAGAAAGAGACATTTTAACATGAAACCTGCAGCAATGTGCTGTAGTCCTTAAACAGAAGAGACAATTTATTTTAAGGCAGTGAAGGATTTCAGGCAGGAATTCTGAAATGTTGAGTGGGCAATTGGGGTTTAATTCAAACAATGAAACAGCACACAAGGGTGGGATCTTCAGCAGAGTCCTGTTTCCCACCAGGAAGGTTGGGAAGAACTGGGCTTGTCCAGCAAAGCCTCAGATCAAATGAAAAGATATGAAAATGTTTGATATTCTCTCTGCCAGTGTTCAGGTGTTAGAGAGCACAGGGTAAAAACTGAAATGCCTCATGAGCAGCTGCCCATCGTTTGGGACCCTGCCAGCTGCCAAGTGGCAGGGAGATGTGCAGCTCCAACAGGCTCTTCGTTAAGGGCCAGAAAACAGACATGCCAGGTAGCAGGGCGCTGCTTCTTAGCAAGCTGATGTGATTCAGACACCAGGAAGGATTTTGAGACCATACACTACTTCTTCCTCCATTTTAACTCCTTTGAGCTCCCGCTAACGAGCAAAACCAGCTCATTTTCAGCTTCCAGAGCACTTCTTGTCTCAGGCTCTGAAGCAATTTCTTTTGCAGAGGTCACGACTGAATCTCAGAGAGGTCAAGTGCCTTTCCCAGGACTGGAGGGCGACAGCAATCAGGGCTATGGGGAGCGATGACGAAGATAGGTCATGCAGCAAAACAATTGCAAGTCAGGAAAGGAATCTGAGCCATGGGATGCTGAGACCCTGCACAGCCGGACATATGCTCACCACGGTGGGAACAAGAAAGACATTGTTTCTTCGAATGTCTTGGGCCTGAATGTTTATCAACACAGAGTCATCTTCAGATTTTTTCAAAACACGGTCAAGCCCAGGGCTTTCCTGTACATCAAGGGACTGTTTCAAAGGAGTTCATGAAAAGCAGTGAAGACTAACGAGCCTTTGGTAGGCAGAAAGACATCGTTATCCAGATTCCTCTAGGAAAGTATGAAAAAAGATATCTGCTTTAAAACTGTCTTAAACCATGTTTATACATAACACTTCCCATGCATTCTGCTTTTAACAGTAGATTAGGATTGGAAATGACTCAAAAACTTCTTTGAAATGAGCAAAAGCCCTCTGAACAGAGATGCAGCTTAAGGAATACTAACACCAGGATGAGAAAATGCACAGAAAGAGGCTCAGATGTAGGTGAAGGGCTACAAAGGAAGCTCTTGTAAAGACCTTGTAAGTTAAAGATGTTGGGGGAAATGTTCAGACACCCAGACATCTGGACACAGGGAGTTGCTTGTATCACAAGAGAACATCAGCCACTGATAGAGGGAACCAGCAAGGGCAGACCAAGGAGATTTATGCTGAGCTTCTGGCAAAGAGAAATTAAAAGAATCTCAGTGTAAAATCTCTTATTCCTTTTATATTACATTTTGGGTGCAAGAGGGAGACAGAATATGCATTTGACTTACATTTTAGTATCTTTTTTCTATCATGCATAAGAATCCTCTTATTTAATGAGCTAAGGTATGCCTCGGAAATGAGGGTCCTTACCCTTTGTTTGGAGCCCAGATGCATGGAAGGAAGCAAAGGGAACCTGCCAGCAGCTCTTTGAGGCTAGGATTCACTGGAGTTCTCTAACTTCTACAGCTGTCACGGATGTTCATCAGTGGCCTGATATCACTAGAAGATTCAGGTGTGCTAGATTATCCACAGGGAGTGTGTAAGAGCTTCTCTGCAGACCTCAGACACACAGTTTGTGATTCTTTGTTGGGTGGGAGAGAGAAAGAGGCAACAGAGGAAGACATCTGCTTCCATGGGGCAAATACTTCCCCAACTGTTTTTGACCAGTAAAGTTCTCTTTGCACCATTTGAGAAGGACGAAGGAAATGTCTTCCACTGTAGAAACAGATCCTAGGGAATGGTAAGTGTGCTTGCATCCAAAATACGCTTGAAGTAAAACATCCCAGACCTACTGTTCAAAGACAACATGATATGTCCTGTCTCAGCCCATCTCCTGAGCACGTGCTTTGCTTTGAGTCCCACTGAAATCAATGCCTCTTTGAAGTGTACTTTCCTACGTTTCCAAGAAGCACAAAGGAGATACTGAAAGGTTAACTCTAAGGCAATGGCACTATAAGCTATACATTTTAAACTTGAATCTATAGTTTTCCATCAGCAGCTGTATAGATGGGTGAACTCTTTTTGATGCCTACAACCACGTTGCAGGACACCGACATTTAGAAATTGCACCTCCTGATTTATTGCTTGAGTGGATTTCTCCTGTTGCAACACAGGGCACAAAGGAGCTTATGCAGACCTGGCTGGTTCATGAGCTGGGCTGGTCAATGCACTTCTGCTGCCATTGGTGTCAGGAGAGAACTTAGTCACTGTGTCACACAGCAGCAATGGGAAGGTGGGAAGACACCTGGGTGAAGACAAGATTACTCGGACTGCTGGAGTGTAGGTGTATAATGCCGAAAGCATTCAGGGAAAGCAAACTGCAGCCTGGCTCCAGCACGGGGACGCCTCACCCTGCTGTGCCTTCACCTTTATGGTCTGGCGTCATGCATGAGCGAGTGGGCAGCAGGCTCCAGCACATACCACTGACATGGTCCTGCTTGCCCACGGGGTCACCTAACATCAGGTCACAATCACCCTGAGTGTTTCCTTTCACATTGCCCTGCAAAGCACATCCTTCGCTTTCTGTTGCCCACGGCTCTCCTCCAGAGCTCTGACTTTCTAGGTTTCTCATCCCTTGAACATCTGCCTTTCAGCTGTTTTTTTCCCTAGATGTATTATATTTCAGTTTTGGAGTGAATGTCACTTTGTTATTTTTCAGCTGGTATGTGCAGACTCTTTCTATCCCCACTGGTGTTTGCAACAGTATTGTCTGTGAATCTTAATAAATGAGAGTGCAGACTATCAAAGACAAGCATTTGCGTTTTTAGGAACCACTGAGCAAATGAAAGGGGAAGGCGAACGCCCTGCCCACAGCCCCGGAGGTGGGTTCAGAGAGCATTTGAGCTTATGCCTGATCTGCAAGGATAAAGTTTTCATCTGTTTGAAAAGAAACCAGCAGCGATGGTAAACCCCACCCCCCAATCCCAATGGTTTGTATAAATGTAGAGAAGTAAAGATGAAAAGCAATAACGGGTGGAAGAGGAAAAACCATGCCTGTTAAAAGTGTAACTGGCATTTCAGAGGCTGCTTTTGCTTTTAATTTGTGGGTTTTAGAAATTAATGCATGCTAGCTGATGTTACAAAAGATGTCTTGTGCTGAGCGGGCATGTTTGGTGGTGTGCAGAGGAGCTGAGTGAGGAACAAGTGCTGCCTGAAGGAGGTAAATGCTCCAGCCTGGAATTGCTCCAGGCACCCAGAGATGACCTTTAAACCAGACATGAGCCCTGGGCTCTCCCTGAGGCCACCAGGATTTTTCTAGTGTGTGCTGGGATTTGGGGGATTCTTGGAGGTTGGCTGGGGCATATTTGTAGGGGTAGGTTCAGACTGCCCCACAGTTATCCTGTCTATCCATACTTCAGGGTGCTGCCCACTGAGACAGTCCGGGTCTGGCATTTCCTCTATATGGGAATCTCTTTTTCCCCTTGGAGAGGACTGTTTTCCCAACCTCATTTCAATGTGCATCTGCACATCCTGACTATCCCTTAGCCATTATAAACGGTGGGTAAAGGGTACTTTTTAAAGCAGCATTGGTGTATCTCTTTAAAAAAATACTCCTCCTTCCCTTCTCTCCTCACCTTTTCCACCTCTTTCTTTGCTGGCTTCAGGGTGATGGTCAAGGGCAAACTCAATTACACAGGCTTGGTATTATGTATGGTAGAATGGAGGGCAACAGCTTTTTGAAGCGAGTAAAAAGATGGAAAGTCTCGTGGGAAAAGAAAGGAGAGTGCACATATAGCGAAAAAGGAAAGCTAGGATGAATGAAAAATATAACACTGGGGTTGATTTCCTTGTGGCTGGTGAGTACTTGCTTAGTTTAGGACAAAAGGTATTATTGAAAAATGCATTAGCTAGCATGTTCTAACTGCTACCTCTTAACATTCATATTAAAGAATACTTTTAATATATTATTGTATTCAAAGGTACAAAGGTATCATGTATTTAAAGGAAGTGAAGGCTAATGAAGAGCTAACTTTACTCAAGCTGGCTAATCTGTGCTAAAATAGTTTTACTTGTCTAGATTAAGGGCACAGGTCTATGTAAGCAGTCGTAGTAGCTGATCAAACTGCCCTTCATGAGCTGATCTGCAGTACTTGTTGAGTGCCTACTCTTAGCTCATCAAGACATTGAACTCGTGATTTCCCAAAGGGGACCCTCATGGAAGATCCAAGCCACAGTTTATGTTACGATGCATAAGACAAGTAGTTGCTGTAGCCCTGGTAGGCACCTTCAGCAAAGGATCTGCCCAATTTTTGTGCCACAAGTACATCTCTTGATGCCATGACATCTGGGATCTGGATCACTCATCAGTCCTTTGATCCTCTAAGAGTCACAGCATCTACGTGAGGCACTGCTGATAGGCAGTCTGAATAAAGCCCCTTTCTCTATCTAATCTGACTGGGCTGATGTAATGCACGATACGAGCCAGCATCTTCATGAGATAGGAATCTAGGAGCTGCTTATGTGGCTAAGCCTTACAGCAGGCACTGCCCAGTAATGTCAACTGGATGGGAGAATTAACTAGAGGAACAGTCAAGGCTCTTTGATTAAGGGATTGCATCAATTGTCATAAGATATGTTTGCAATAAAGATCTGTGGTTCCTGATAGTAGGTAGGTATCAGTTGTGGCTAAGGCTATCTTGCCATCTGTTCTTGGCAGGAATTGTACAATCCTTTCTTTCAAGTTGCAGATATTATTACACTTACTCAGCCTTTGTCAGCTCAGGTCTTGACCATTGTAACACTCCCTGCAGGATGCTGCTTGCTGCGACCATCTGGAAAAAGAAGCTAGATCAGTGTACAGCTGCTTGCTTATTCAGTAGCATTTCATACCACAAATGTCTTACGCATCTGCCTTGTTGTCTGTCCCAGCTACTCATTTGTGAGTGTGGTTGGAGGTGCTGCTTTGAATCTTTACAATGCTGTGCATGCACACACAAAGCTATACTAAATGAACATTAGGCTGCAAAGTGGGGTACACCTGGGAAACATCGGTGTGGAAGTTGACTGTGAAATTTCTAGTTTATGGGCTTTGCAAGAAGCCTCTGGACTTGGTTAACTGTATGATAAAGGAGTGTTTGTACCTCTCATCTTAGGCTACACGGGCACAACCTCTCTCCACCACCTACATTTCTAACTTCTTCCTCTGAATTGCCTTCAAGCCAGATTGCTGTGACATCCTCCAGTCACTGCGAATACACTTTCCCTCCACCAGTCACGAGCCCCTGCCTCTTTCCTTGCACAGAAAGTATGGTGCCCACCAAGTGAGCAGAAAACAACAGCATTCTATTTTTCATCATTATCCAATGACCCATTGACTACACATTATCTAAGCCTTTCTCAGAGGCAGATTTGTTTCTTTCCTCACGATCCCTTCTGTGCCACTCATCACCGCTGTAGAGTTATTAATCAATTTATTCTCATAGCCTTGTTTGTGGGTGAAATGGAGGTTTTATCTTCATCTTGCCTGAATGTGGTTGCTAAATTCTCCTAGGGTCTCACCTGCTTTAAGCATGGTTCACTTTTTCACAAGCCTTCACATACCAAACACACTGCAGAGCCATCAACCCTGCGGCTGGATCCAGCTCAGGACCACAGGTCTTTCCTCACTGTCACCATGTATTGCTGCTGGTGGCCAGGGTGGCTCTCAGTGCACAAATGGAGGACATGGTATCTGTCTCTCCCGGCCTTTCAACATTCCCTGCCTGGTGCCCAGGTTGCACAAAGAAGGAGGTGTTCACCTCACCATCATAAAGATGGGAGATCATGGGAAAAGTATCTGAGGAACAGGAGCCTCACAAGAAGAGGAAAAGAGAGAGGAACAAAGGCTGTGATTGAGGTAAGGCCACTGGCTCTGCAGGCTAGGATGCTGAGACTGCACCAAGGACTGGGAGGAGAGGTCAGGTGAAGGATAAATAGCTCACAGGTTGGAAATAGTAAAGGCTGGAAAGGTTAGGAGACCAGGACAAGAAGCCAAGGATGAGAATGGAAACAGACCAGAGACTGGGAGAGGCTGGAGCACGTTCTCCATCATGGTCTTGGACAAAACCCATCTTGGCATTCCTCCATTGGCAAAAAACAGCCATGAAACTCGCCCACCAACTGTGCAATCATCCTCATCTTCTCACTGGTCCAACGATTGGATGGCAACCTATCACTGCTATCAGTTATTCCCTCAGATCAAGTGTCTGAGTCACTTCAGGCCTTAGAGGATCAATTTACCACTGACTACATCTAACCTACTGTCTTTTCAAGGCAAATCTTACCTTTGGCGACAAAGTAGAAGCTAAAATTCAATTCACAGTGGAAAATCTTTGGACCTGCTGTCGTATCAAGTGTTGTATTTTCCCGGGTAGCATGCATGGAAGTTGTAGCAGTAATCAATGCTCAGCTCTTCTGTACGCAATTACAACTGCGTGAGGAAATCACACAGTCTATTTGCACAGCCCGTTAGCTGCATAACTGGTCTTTTGTACACAAAATCTCTGATTCAGCAAGTTCTTTAATCATGTGTCCCACTTCAAGCAGGTCTCTTGAAAATCGGGCCTTATGTCACGTACCTCTGAAAAATCAGTTTTCGTAGCAATTTGCAGCTTTTTCTGTCATTTTAGCTCTCTTCTTGGATTTGTCTGAAATTCTGTGTCTGAAGCAGAACACCAAGTAAACATAAAAGTTCAATATAAATTACTATGTTTGTCGTACAGTTATCTTTTTATGGGTTGAAGTGACATGATCATTTTCCATTTTTCTGCATTATTACTCCACAAGAAAGAACTACCACTAGAAAAAAAAAATCTGCTCCTAAAAATACCCATGGTTTGGGTGTTTTTACCCCCTTTTGGTTAATGGGAATAAAACAGACACTAGAAAATCCACATTTTACAGGATCTATCTATCCATCCATCCATCTGTCTCTATGTCTTCCCTTAAGTTCTATAAACTCCATGGGCATATCATATAGCTTCACAGATTTGTTTGCAGTTCTCAAACACACTAAATTGGCATGATCCACACAGCCTATCATGCTCTACACCCAATCACATGGTAAGAAATTTGCCCAAATAACAATTTTTATTATTATTATTATTATTATTATTATTATTATTATTATTATTATTATTATTATTATTATTATTATTATTATTATTATTATTATTATTGTTCCTGTGCACAGTACAAAGCTAGTGATTCAATGCCTTCTGCTGAGAAATGGGAAAAAATATCAGCATTATTACAATCTAGTTTTCCTATGCATTTAATGATAACATTTTTTTGACTGGGGTTATCTAAAATGCATCTTGCCCTTCTACTCCTTGTTATGTGCATGACAGCCTTTATTACTGGCTTCCCCAGAGATGACTGATTGCACTTGAGTATCAGAGAGCACGTTCCCAGGTCTTGGGAAGTTTTTGAAGGCAGACTGTGCGTGGCTCCCCTGGTGACTCTCAGAGGATGTATATGCCAGTCATGATGGAAAGAAATTATGACCTCTCTTTTTGTTTTCAGCAACTTTACAGATCTGTCCATGGAAAGCCAATTTGGGAATCAAATAACCTTTGCGTTTTCTAGGCTGCAGCCTGAATAGGCAGAGAAGGAGGAAACCACTGTCAATAAATGCAAAGCTAAAAATAGGCTGACTAAGAGCCTCAGTAGAGCTCTGGAAAAATTCTGAAGGTGGAAGTAAGAGTTATTTATAAGGTCGGGAATTAAGAGGGGAGAAAGAGGTCAGTAGAATACTTTGTTTACATAGTTTGGGTTCCAGAAATTACTTTCCAGTGCACACAGCATCATTAGGAAGTGTTTCTGCTCAAGTCCTGAGTTCTAGCTACTTTTTTTGCCTAGACAACACCCTGTGCCGTGCCAGGAAGCAGGTTTCTGGGCATTCCCAGGATATAAGAGGGCCAGGACTCAGGAGTTGCAACTCCACTTTTCAGAGCAGAGATTCTTACTTGCAGATACATGTTTTGCGAAAGCACTCTCTGGAGTCTGAAAGCAGGTTAAGCTGCTTCCATAGGCACGGTCCTAATTGGTAGGTAGGTAGATAGAATTATAGATAGATGCATGTCTGGGGTGGAGTCATCATCTCTAACATGAACTGCAAAGAAGTGAGTTGTCTAAGTTAGCTAGCTAGGGTGCATTCAGAGATCTTCACAACAGCAGGTGAGTTTTGATGATTAGCACACACTTAGGCCATGTACACTTAAGCAAGTACCACAGTGCAATAGCAGCAGATTGAGAGAGTGAGAAGCGGTGCTGAAAACCTGACGTTTACACTATACACATTGGTCTCCCTCTAGTCTCATCCCATTAGCACACCAGATGTGTCCCAAGGGCATGTCTTTTGGTTTAGTTTCATCAGCAAGGGATCCAGCTGATGCCTCCAATATCACTCCATGATGCAAACCATAGCATGGAAAGTGGGGATGCCTGGGAGATGTGTTTCAGAAGCACCCTCCCCATGCAAACAAAAACTCTGTTGTAGACACATTCTTAGATTAATAATTTTTATACACTTAAATAGCTACCATGATACCTATTCCTCAGTCCAAGTGGTCCAGTGCAAATGTGAAGTCTGAGACAAAAAAGAGAATATTGATCTCATTTACGCTTCTAAAATTTGAAAAAGGCAAATAGAGGGAATGTTTACTTCACAAGAGATCACGTGTATTTTTTCTATCTTTACTCTTGTAGGTAACTAATATTTAGCAATTTCGCTTGAGGCGGATAACTAGCATGAACAAATTCTTCCATTATTAACAACTGTTACAATTTTATTTAATGAGAAGTCTTGGGCAAACTTAATAGCAGGTAGATCTTCCAGCCTAATGTAATAGAATATAAATGACCAGAAAGTGTGTATTTAAATATGTCCTTTTGGGTATATTTTAAATTGGCTATTTACATTAATTATGAGTTTAATTGCTAGTGAATTTCATGAGGAATTCAATCCAGTTTTCCATAAATGAGAAAGAAAGGCAATAGTTATGCAGGTGCATTCCCCTGCCTAGTGGTTCAAGTGGACCTCCTTGGCAGTGGAAGGACACCTCTGAGAAGTTACCTGTGTAGAGGAATATCAGGAAGAAATGCTGGGGCAACCATCTTCCTGCCCAGCACGTGGATGAAATCATTGACAGCATCCCATGGAGGAGCACTAACATTTCAGTGACCCGATTTACTAGTTGCCCTCACAAAACGATTGCACTAGAATAAGTGCAGGACAGTGAATTGCAGTGTGGAGGTGGGAAGGGGCCATGGGGCAGAAATCACTTAAATCAGTTTTGCTGCATGAGGAGATGAGGAGTGATGAGGCGGGAATATTTCTTGCTAAGGCTGGAGCTTGAAAAACAGCAGTAGTCCTTCACCAGCTAATTTAACACTCATCTTGCATATCAAAAGGACCCACTGACTTTTGGAGTGCCCAGAATAAATAATTGATACCTCATGAAGGAGACTACCAGGTCTCAGCTGTCAAGCTGATGGGAATTAGCCTCATTGAAGGGGACACTTGCAAGGCCAGACCATGTGCAATACTGACACTAAGTGATTTGCCTATGACATAATGCAGAAGTTAACAACATGTCAATATTTTGTTACACCATTTTACTCTCTGCTCTTCATTAAACCCCTTCGATGTCTGAAAAGTAACTTCTTCCCAGTCACCACTGCACTTGTTATAGCCCTCTGACCCTGGCAGCCTGGTTACAAGGTTCGCTTACTGAGAGGGTCTCCTGATTTTCCTGCTGGAGCAAAGCAGTTCTGAAAGTGTGCAGGCAAAAGGGACCCCACAAAGGCTATGTCCACTTCACTGTGTCCACTGTGAAGCTTCCTGAATGCTACAGCATTTGGGAGTGAAATTAATTTTTAAAATAAAGTCTCGGGCTTTCATGGAGTAGGATCTTGAAATGGCATCTCAGAAGAGGATGGGTTCAGTGGCACCGACTGGTTTGTAGGTGAGGTCATGTCTTTGGAAAAGATTGGCTGTGCAGACGTTGTGCAAGCCTGTATCACAGAGGTTTCGTTTGTGTTAGCCTGGGGACAAATGCTTTGCCAAGAGAAAATCCCATGGTGGACTGTTTGGTCAGAGTCAGTGCCTCGCCACTTGACTTGGAGCCTAGATAAGGTACGTGAAAATAATCTGTGAGTACAACACAAATTGCAGAGAACAGCTGTGAACCACTAAGTGAGGTGCTGAGTGAGGCTGGTCTACAAAATGGCTGCGTTTCTTGATGTAGGTCTTCACTCCCATGCTCTGGATCTATCTGCACGCATCTAAAATTTAGATGAGAGATTTTGCCGGATACCTGAACCAGCAGGAAAACAGAGTCCAGTGGAAGTAAATCCACAGCCTGAAAAAGAAAAAGGAGACAATTCAAAGTTTTACATTCTCAGGGACAGGCTATTAGACCTGGGAGCTCCTACGTATCACAGTGATGACTGCTGAGGCCAAAACTTTTAGGAGATACAGGACAAAAGTACCCTCCGTGACCAGGCCAGGGGGCTGAAAGCTCATAGCACCTCTTGCTCACATCTCAGCAGTGCAAGCCCTCCAAAGAGCACACTGCTGCAGCCAGCTCCCAGCTACGGCCCCAGCCTGCAGCTGTTCCTGAAAAATACAGCCCAGGTCACCAGCTCCACCTGGGACTGGCTCAGAGCATGCCTCAAAGCCTGGCCCTGCATGCCATGCATGCCTCAAGCCCCCTGCAATCAACAGGGGTGGTGGTTACTGGTTACGGGAGGGGAAAGGAGGGTCAAGCTTGTCCCCTTAACTGCTAATGAACAAGCTGGCAAGGGAGGGGCTTGTTGTTTGGCTTCCTTCAGAAAGAGAGTCTAATGTAACCAGATACGAAGACAAAGATGACAAGGTCATTCCTGCTTTTGGCAGCCTCAGGTCACAGCTCTTTCTACTGGTGCTGGGTCACAGCCTGTGCTGACCGGGGAGCTGGCTAAAGCTGCTACATTTGCCTGATGTCAATCAGGGGTGGAGCAGGGAAAGGCCATGTGTTCATTCACATCGTCCCTGAAGACAGGCTGTGCTGCACATCACCTTCAGTAACACTTGGGTAGTGCCTGAAGCTTCAGGAAGAGTTTGAAGAGGCCGATGTTTTAGAAATAGGGAGGTCTGCAGAAAACATGGTACTGTAGCTGGAACATGGATGTGCTCTGCAAGACCTAAATGTGTGGAAATTGCTACTTTGCCACCTGTACTCCTTTCAAAATACTGGGGCTAAGGCCAGAGGTGGTGTTAGTGGTGATGCAGATTACCTGACCTTTGGTGGAGATAAACAAATGATTAGGAAATTGCCACCTCATTAATAAGCAAGATAATTTTAGCAAAGTTTCTGGGGTCCCAAATGGTGTCAGTGAATATATTCTCCCAAAACATGTCTGTCTTGTTCCCTGCAGAGGTGAAGAACTGAAAAAAAAAAAGACATTGGGAGATAAAATGACTTACTGAAAGTCATACAAAAGACCCTCTGCCTTGTTTTTGGTATTCAAGCTGGGTATGCACACTGGGAGCACTTTCACC
The DNA here is from genome assembly GCA_013401335.1 of Brachypteracias leptosomus. Taxonomy (NCBI): domain Eukaryota; kingdom Metazoa; phylum Chordata; class Aves; order Coraciiformes; family Brachypteraciidae; genus Brachypteracias; species Brachypteracias leptosomus. The sequence continues at coordinate 37,545 of VYZX01019100.1, read as the reverse complement.
TCATGCTCCTTCTGTTTTCTGAGCTGAACAACCCCAAAGACTGAGTTCTCTGGAGATACTTGTCTCTCCCCTTTTATTGCAGAGATAGCCTTATCTGGGAACATGGGAGGAACTGGAGACAACTGACACTCTCCTGAGACACTGTCCAATAACCTTAAAATTATATTAATCACCATTCCCAGCTGTGCTATTCTGTCTGAGATCAGGATTCAGCCTGCAATGAAACATGTTTGCATTTCATAATCTGCCTCTGAATTCTAACAATAATCCACCATAACCACTGTAATAGACTCTTCAAATTAAAATGCTGTTTAACAGGAAAATGAAGTTCTAGAAATGTATTGCAAAATTAGAATTACGCACAAAATAAAATGATTTTGACATGACATATCTGGCTGTAAATTTGCCTTGCAACAGAAATATTCATAATTACAGTAATTTGCAGCTCAGCCTCTTACTGTAGTTATATGATCCTGTAATTGCTGAGTTGTCTGCAAAGCGCTGGTTGTGCTAGCTAAACCAGTTTGGTGCTTTAAAGGAACAGCCTGTGAGCCAGCTCCAGCGCATCCTGAAAACTTCCCAGAGACTGCAGCGAGCAATGGGATGGACCTTGAGGTAGAAGGGAAGATATTCAGCCTCCTGAAGAACAGTGTTTCCTTAGCATTTGTTCAGAAGTGTGGAACACTGGGATGGAGACAGATCTTGGTTAAAACTTCGTAAATCAGCCTATAAATCACTGCATCTTAATTAAGTAGTTCTGGTTTTATACCAATAAAACTGGAAAATGCTCTGGTCAACATCATGGATAAAACTCTGCTCTGTTTCTATTCTCAAGTTTTTTTGTTTGAGATAGGTCTTTGGGGTGGCTGGAATCTAAGCGCTTCTTTCATGATGGTTCCTCCATCCTCTGTTCTCTCTCTTGTTTATTTTCTAACACCCACCATGCCCACAGTTAATTGTAAGTCCTTTCTCCCACCTGAAGAGCTGTCAGTACTGATGCCTGGTGTCTAACACAGTGGTTCCTACACAAGGAGACACTGGTGCCTGCAGAGATGGAGCTGGAGCCAACAGACAGTCTCTGCAATGGGTCCCATGGTGACCTGCAGCATATGATACCAAGGATTTGTCTTCTCAGCAGTTTTCTTGGCTGTATTCCAAATCCTGGGTCAAGTTTATGCTTCTCCATGGACAACCAGCAATAACTGCATTAAGTTATCAACTTGTATCATCTGTATTTTCCCCCCTCTTTAAAAAAAAAAAAAACAAAAAGAAAAAACAGAAGAAAAGAAAATCTACATGACAAGAGGGTTGTTACATCAATAAGAAAAGCAATACAAACATTGACTTTATGGAGTCTCCTGCCCTGGGCTGTATGTTTTGTAAAGCACTTTTTCAGTCAGTGCCAGGCTGGGATTACTAAGTGTGATAACCAGATGTAGATAATCTGCATGTCCAACAAGCAGAATAGCTGGACAGTGCAAATGGCATTGATTTTTGTCATACTTAATGAAAATTATTATTCTGACCTTAATGCTTCCTCAGCTTTCAAAGCAGGGCATGGTGTTTTAGCTCAATGGCTTCCTGGTCCCATGCTGTTCCAGTTCAAGACAACAGGAATTTTATCATTGATTTCAAAGGGAACAAGCTCAGACCAATGGTGTCAATAATGATAGCACCTTAAGGCTACTATCGTGGAAAAATGAGCTACCTTATCAGGTTACTTCTGACCATGAAGTACCACAGTACATATGATGGCACCAAATATTTGCTGTGTGACATCATACGGCTCTGCACGTTTCCTCAGGGTTTTCACAGCTAGAGTGGCAGTGAGTAGATGCACAGCTGGGCTCATTTTCAGGTGTCCATTTCCTCTAGATTGGAGCCAAAGTCCAGATCTATTGGCAGTGACTCTGTAAAATGTCAGTAGTGCTTATGTTTCTCTGGCCAAAGGTAAATTGAGTCATTCTTTTTAATGAAATGTTCCTTAATTGCCTTTATTCCTTTGAATAGCACAATAAACAGAATATACATTTCATAAAGAGGTTATGGAAAAGTTGCCAATATAATTATATATTCTTGCAAACTCCAAACCTGAAATTGCCTTTTGTTTGCTGTTTTACAGTGCATCTTTTCTTCGTGCTCTCTATAGCTGACAGAATAGTGTTTGTTTAAAAAAATATGTGACAGAAAATACCATGGGAAAAAACTTATTGTTTAATCTCAGCCAATCCGCGGGAAGGCTCAAGCCGGGACTGTCAACACATACAATCCCAATTCAATGTCTGCTCCTTGCAGTGAAAGAAGGCAGTGCAGAACTAAGCAGAAATTAATTAGAGGACTGAAAAGAAAGAACAGAGCAAATTTTCTTTTTTTTTCTAATCCTAACCCAAACCCGGTTGGTAAATACCTGTCTACTCTGCAGGGATATAGTTTCACTTTGTAGTCCCTAGCCAGTAAAAGCTATATACTAGTTTATCATGAAATGATCACTTTTCTTGAAATCCCAAACTGAAATTTCTTTGAAATCCCAAATCTACTGATTTCAGTGGAGCTAGGCTTTCATTCAATAAGCTTATCTTGCACTCTTTCAGCACTTCAAGAAACCAATATTAGTAATTTTTTTTTTTTCCCAAATCATGCATTTCTTGGTCTGTGTATTTCAAGTAACTCATCATAAACACTGTGAATATACGATGTGATATTATATATTTTTCAGAGCTGTGGGATGTCATTTTAATGCTTGCCCCTCACCAGAAACACAGTAGATAAACCAGGCAAAAGGCTGCTGTGCACATGTGTAAAGCACGACCAGCTCTTAAACTGACCTTTCTATGGGAGATGTGCCTTGGGATTGCTGAATCAGGGCTTGAAGGTACCTACAGGCTCTTGCCTGCAAATGCCTCTTTGTTTGGCTCGGTTCCACCAGAGAAAAAAAATTGTGCCACACCCCATCAGAATCACTCAAATCCATTTTGGATGCTTTGGACACTCCCCAAATGAAAGTGACTACTTTTGCTATTGCGAAGCAAAGGTTTGAAACTTTGATTATGAGTTGGAAACATTGCTATGGAAGCAAAGCATTAAAAAAAAAAAAACAAAAACAACACAAAAACCCAAACAAAACACCCAGGAACTTAAACTGTGTTTAATAGCTATGCCTATGTCCAAGCTGCTACTTTTCTTTGAAGCATGAAGTCTAAGAAGTCTAAGCCAGAACTGGTAAGCTGGTTTCTGAAGTGCTGTTCTGTTTGGTACCCTAATCTTCCCAGATTCCATTGCACCCAACAGTTTCAGGGGTTCGCTGTGTGCCAAGGAATCTTAGAGTTCAGAGGATCCTTTCTTCTACTAAGCTACTAAGCAACCCGGCACTAATTTTGCAAGCCTTTAAGTATGCTTTAAAAGCAGTGTGGACATGGGATGTACAACCAGTGCCAGGCTTACCTTCCTGCTCCAGAGTTAGACTGCCCTTCCCAGATGACATGACTTGCACGGAGAACTTCTGATAGCATCATAGCAATGTACACATTGCTTATCACACAGAGAATTACATAGAGAGTGCTTTGACAGCCTCTGGATTTGTGGGAGAGTAGCGCAGGCTTTCCATAGAGACGTTATGACGTTGTGGTAGGTGTGGGGCTTGGTGTGTCACCTCCCCACCTACCTTACGTCAGTAGTATAAAGTCATCACCACATATGCTATTATATTAGTAATGGCTATACAACCACCCTCCACAGCTGCTGCAGCGCAGGGTTGCAAGCTGGTCAGCAGCAGGACTGGGAGAGCCTGGTTCCTTGTAGCTCCATGTCTATGAAATTCAGGATAGATATGACTATAGGGTTTTTATGCAATATCCTTAGCTCCTCGCTCTTTCTCTTACACTCTTCTCTCCATCTTCATGTCATATCAGGAGTGAAAGTTGCACTAGAACCTTTTTGATCTACTTGCACTAAGCTCATACTACCTAAAGGTGTTTGGGACCTCTATCTTTTTGTCAAATATGCTAAAAACTGCATATTGTTCAGAAACATATATAATTGCTGGAGTTTGGAGAAAAAAAAATGGCAAAAATATGCACTCAAGGAAGTTTCAGATCTTTTCGAAACTGGGTTAAAAAAGTAATACATTAGATGTAGGGCTTTCACCATCTACCATGCTGCTGAATAAAAAGAGTAAAATGGTCACAGCACTTTATTTATAGACACAGTGCTAGGACAGTGCTGCTGGGCACCTCGCTGGCAGGGGCACTTCTGCTCTGTAGAAAGAACCTTTTCATCGTTGGGAAGCTGATCTTCATCGCTTCCCTACAGTAACATTTCTAGCTACGGGACATACTGGAAACAAGAGGTATAGGACTAAATGCTGTCTGTGGTATGTTGCCACCAAAGTTTGGATATTGTTGCAGCCACCTTATTAACTCCCTGAAGGTATTTAAGTGCGTCTCTGAAAGACGGGGCTTTGCGCAACATGGAATGGAGAACTGCTGGGATGCAATTTCTTTAGACTAGCTGTGGCACAGGCTCTAAGGCATCTGGCATTCCCACAAAACTGAGTATCCTGGGATTTATTGCTCGCACTCTTTGTTTATGCTGTCTTTTCTACTAACTTCTCAGGTGAACAGGTAGTCTGCATAGTCTGCTGCTTTTGAACGAGCAGAATCCCTCTCACAGCACAGAATAGGGACTGTTTGGGTGGGGGTTTTTGCTAAATATGCACTTTTTTTGTCCAGCAATTTAACAACTGATTATGTGGCTTTCTAACAAATCACTGGCTTAAAGAATATAGAAAGAAATAACAATAGAGCAGAGAGGCTGTAAGTCATGTAAGACTGTGGAGATCTCTGCCAAAGTAGGTCAATGCATTTGCACATCAGTTTTAGCAGAACTGCTGGAAGATTCCTGAGAGAGGTAAAAATCTGAAATTGCTTTATTTGTTGCTGGCTTAGCAATCTGCTTGGACTTACTCAAAGAAGTGATTAAAAATATAGTGAAACAATTATTATGGCAACTGAGACAATAACAGTCATGTTGAGAATAGAAGCAACATGTATATATCGTTATGTAAAGCTCTAAATGATTCCTTCAGTAGGCTACAAACATTTCCGATTTAATTCCAGAAGTTTTTCATACTTATTATAATTTTTAGCCTTAAGAATTAACAAATTATGAAAACTTTCAGAAGCCTCCAGCAATATTCATCATCTTAGAAAAAATTAGTTTACCTGGGATTTCCTCAACCAGCAGGAGAACAAATAGAAAATTTCTGGGAAGTTTAGTGAAAGATGTGCCAATCCAAATCCTGTTCTGTATCTAGCGCCATAGCATTTTCTGAATCCTAAATATATCTATGACTGGATGTACAGGTTTTGATAAAATATTACTCTACTTACACTAATACACCATGCAAATATTTTCGTATCCTAATATCTTTCTCTCAAACCAGTAAGTATTCTACAGAAACTCCCAAATTAACTTTCCCTTTCCTGGTCTCCTGTAGTCAGATTTAATTCCTGAGTTTTCAGCTTTGCTAAACAGCTACAACTGATAGCCAGTTATAATTTTTTGAGCTGTGTTTTCAGCCAAAGAGCTGGATTTAGGGCTCTGGAATGCAAAAACTCAACCAGGGCATTTGTATCACATGCGATTGCAAGTCTTTCCTATAAATAGCTGGGGCAGGAGAGCACCTGTGCTTTTTCCTCCCAGCATTTTGATGGATAGCTTTCTTGGCATCTCTGCAATAGACACTACACTAAATTCAAAAAAGAGGCTGAGTCAATCCTAAGTAATGGAAAGCGTCCAAATTCTCCTTGGCTTTGGTTCTAACAGAGAAAGACATAGTTTTCTCATCTCCTTCCAGATTAAACTCCATTCCATTTTCTGCTGCCCTCAATGAGCACTCCTGAAAATCCCACAGATGCATTAACATTCAGTCAATGAGATATTTCTAGCAGTTAGACTACTACAGTGTTTAGGTTCTTCTGTAGTTGCAAGGCCTTGATTTTAGCCTGCCCTTACAACACATAAATTGTCTTTAATTTTGACAGTCCTGAACAATACCAGCTTGACAGCCTGTAATGTCTTGTACCCTTGCTAGCTGCACCATCCTATCTTTAAGGCTGCCACATTGATCTTCCATTGTTTCCTGATAGAGAGAAAAAAATCATAATCACCATCCAAATCATGAAGAACCTGGATTTTCACAAGTCCTCACGGAAATTCATGAGGAATCTTTTCTTTTTCAGCACAGATTGTTTGGAAATTGCTCAGAATGGGGGTGAAAAATGAACATTCACATGTTCTTTCTTCCCCTTGTGCAGGATAAATAAACCACCCTCAGCTGGTAGTGTCTCAACAATTCCCTGTTCAGGCACTGGGGGAGCAGGGTGATGTGCTGGATAGTGTATCAAGGGAAGCATGAGAAGCAGGTTCAGGCTGTGAACATAAACTATATCTAAGAGACCAGATGTGAACCAGCTAATGTTGTCGACCTCTTAAACTCTCCTCTTGAAGATTTCATGCACAGAAAGTATTCTTTTGCCGCTTCCAACCTTTGGTTCAGTTGCCTGCAGACTCAGAAAGATTTGCCGCCCAAGTTTACAGCAGAACGTATTTTCAAGGCTTTCTTTGCAACTTCAAAGGGCAGGAGGGTACTTCAGGGTGGAAATGGATGGCAACAAAAGCACAAGCTTTAGACTGCAGAGTGCTGCCACTGTTTGGGTGCAGACCATTCTGACATATTGCAATATCCTTGACCTAAGCTTGTATGAGCCACCTTGCATATGCTAATATATGAATTAGCTTAGGACAAGCTCACCAACCAAGAATTTACCCCATCACTCAAGTGGCTCCTACTATCTGTGTTGAGCTTCAGATTACTACACCGAGGAGAGTCCCCAGGCTGGTTTAGCGGTAGCTCATGTACCTCTGTGCACACTAACAGTTGTAGATTGCTTGCTACATAATGTAGTCTAATGTGCTCAAAATGCACGTGCTAGTTCTCAGTGGTCTTTCTTCTGCTTAAAATTTAGTTCAATGAAAGAAATTCAAGGGGTCCAAGAAAATGTAGAGCTCCAAAGGGCCAGGCTCCCTGAGAAATTACAGCCCACCTTACTTAAAACCCATCAAAACATGGAGCACACTCTGCCAGATTTTACTAGTTTGTGTTAGTCTATCACATTTCTAGCCTGATTTCTTTAGGAAAGCTATATGCACAAATGTGTATATACATTTGCATGTTTATTAATTCCCCTTCCCATCACTGTCCATCACCTACTAATAACTTTGAAGCTCTCAGCCACTTCCAGCCAAATCTGACAGCAAAGCAGAGATTTCTAACATGCTTATTTCCTATGGGTCTGTATAAATAGGCAGTTAGTTAATGGATAAAGGCTCTATTAGGGCATCAGTATCCTGAGGAAAAGGTGTAACTCCTACTAGATACCAGAGACTATGTATACACTATATTACATTCAATTTTCCAGGACCGTTTTCTGCTGTTAAGGGCAGCAGGCAGTGAATAGCCCTTGCTATGTACTACTAAATACTCTTGACATGCAAAACAGGGTGGCCAAATGCAAACTACCTGCTGGAAATGTCCTTGGACAAAGCTCGCTCCCAAACAGTGTTTAGGAGCTATTTGGGAGACTGCTATAGGCACAGGCCAGCACCTTGACAACCACCATTTGGACAATTTGACATTAGAGAGGATCAGATTCAAGTGGTCAGAAATGTTCCCTGGGACTGTTTGATTCAGTACAGCCACTGGCAGAGACACTCCACCGAAAAAGGGTTAGAAGTGCCCCATCCACAAGAAGAGCTTGGATCAAGGTTGCTACCATATTAGACAATGGAGAATCCAAGTATGAAGAGCAATCCCCCAGGAAATAGGCCTCATTAAATCTGTTGCTGACAGAACGACTTGTTTAGCTGATGGTACCTTATTTAGAATTCACTCCCACCAGCAACCCATTTCAGATATGATATAGCAACTCTCAGCCCTGGATGCCAGATGCATGAGTTGTTTTTTTTAGCATTCACTTAGCTGTTCATATTTTGTTCTCTAGTTTGTTTGTATTAGCTGCCACTGTGACTATTTTTTTTTTTTTGAGACACTGTAATTATGTGCACCTTTATTGCCTAACACGGGAATCAGCTGATTTACCTTATTTGCTATTAGTGGTCATGACTGAGATTTCAGATCATGACCTCCAGAGCTAGGGCATGAAGATGTTAAAATCTTACAGTATGAGGTCTGTTAACCAGCAGCAGCAAAGTTTCATCTTCCACAGCACAAAGAGAGATTGAGGACAAATGTTGAGTATCTGGATACTGGATATCTGGAGACCAGCCTCCTGCAAGAATAAACAGCTGAAATTTGTAGCAATGCTGAGAACAAAATAAAGATTCTGAAGAGCTGGAAACTTGAATGTCCAGGAGGACTCTGAAAATAGCAAGCTGTAGGTACATCTCTTGGGTACCAAAGAATGAAGCCTAACATTCCTGCTGCAATATTATTAACACCTCCTGTTTGTATTTCAGTGGCACTTAGCGACCCAATCCAACACTGAGCCACCCAACTGAAAAATGAATACACACGCACTGTGAGTCTGTGGTGTGTATATACACTTTCCAAGAAGAGAAAGACTTGTGTGAAGGAAACTCTTTTTGCATGCTTTCTTCGTCATAAATACACTTGTTCCACAAGCAATAGTAATAATGAAAACTGTCTGCCTACAGACTTTTGTCCCCTGTACAGAGCAGGCCTTCTTCCTTCCCACTTCATCAATGCTTTTCTCCTCACCAGAACATCTCCCCTCTTCAAGCTCTTTGTCTATGGGACACGTAGTGGCTGGCCAGAGTCTGCAGGGTGGACTGTAATGACATGGCCACTGCCACCCCAAATGGCCATAGGGATGCCTGTTGTCCCATGAGAGCAACGTGTTAGGACTTTGTCCTCTCCAAGGCTGTAGAAATGCATGAACTTTAGGGCCAGCATACCTTGGTGATCTCTGTCCCAGCCTGAAACCAGCCAACAGGTTCAAAGTTAAAGAGAGGCAGACAGACAAGCAGACAGCCAGCCAGGCAGGACAGTTGTGTAAGCTTTGTTTCCTTAGGAAAGCAGGCTAAAAAAAGAAACAAAATGCAGTATTCACTCATCATTGTCTAGAGAAACACTGAAATCAGGCTATTTAACACTTTGTAATGAGCGTAATGGCTCAGCAGAGTTATTTATTCTGCTTGAAAAACCTGTTTCTAGGCCTCAGAGGATTAGCTGAGAAGCAGCATAACCTCCCTGTGACCCTACCCGAGAAGAAGCTGGTCTAACTGGATGTCTAAAAGCAGCACTTTGAAAGTGGTGGCAGCTATGTGTAGATGTGCATCTAATTCAAGCATCAGAAAGGAGAAAGAGTTAAAGAAGTGAAAAGTAGGATAGAAGACAAATGAAAAGCCCAGCATCAGCACAGCAACAAATGCACTTCAGTGTGCTAAGGAACATGGTATATAATTTAAATGACAGGTTAAAGGCATTTTAGGACAGTCAAAAGAAGCTGAAAAATGAAGACGTTTGTAGAATACAGATCTAGTCTTCCTAAACATTTTTTAAATCTACATGAAGCATCACCACCTCCAAATACAGCAGACGCCAGAGCAAAGAAGGGCAGGCAAGGTCTGCAATGTGAAGCCAGGGCTGAACCCACAAATCTGTCTTCATCTACCTGCCAGTGTTTTGTTTGGGGTGTCATGTTTACCTGGACTATAGCAAGTTGTCCAGTTTTGTGAGCATGAAGACAAGAATCACAGGAAGGAGCTCTCAGCTGCCCATGCCGGGCCAAACCTGACTCAGAACACCCACAGATAATGGTATCTGACAGCAACGGGATGCAGAAGTGTGAATTAGCAGACACTGAAAGCACCACCACACTTCAGTAGGAAAAAAAAAAAAGAAAAAACCCCCCACTATATATATTAACATATAAAACCACATACATAAATATTTTTATGTGTGTGTATGTTTATAGTCATACATGTATTTATTGATAAAAAGAATCTGATTTTATTCCCCAGCATAATGTTGAGGAATAAAATCACATTCTTTCCTGCACTGGATGATCACCTGTCACTTTAATCCTGGGATCAGGTAAGAGCCTTAAATTATAGATTATTGTTCTTTGTCAGATAAGAGTATTGCATATATTAATGGTAGGAATAATCTTACAGATTGTATGAACTCTCTTTTGATCAGCATAGGATTACTCTCCATAGGCAATTCTTTAGTATTTTATGCTGGCTGCATTTGAGTGTCCCTGTAATAGGTTTTCTGTCACTTTTTCATGGGCTGTATTTCACTGTTTGTGTCCAACATACCTTCAAAACTGTTTCTTCTGATGTTCTTCTTATGCCATTGGCTCACATACCTCCCACCTTACTCTAGCCCCATACTGAGAGACACATGCTAGACACCTAATTACCCTGGGCTCTCCTAGCAGTCAATGGAGAGAAACAAGCAGCTCCAGAGCATGCAGAGATTGTAAATGAAGGTTCCTGTTCTCTACAAGAAATTCTACAGTAACACTTCTAATTCAGGTATCTCATTGGGGGTGAGATGAATCTGGGTCTGAAATATCACCCCCTCCTTTAAATAGTCAGAGATTATCTTGTGATGACTTAATGCCTCGACCTGCAGACACTTGCAAAACAAACACACATTATGACTGAAACTCCAGCTTTTTCCAACATAATTTTTGTTGCATTTCTCTGGACTATTTCCAGTTCTCCAAATACACTTCTAGTACCACAGTGTCCTTGAATTATTAAAATTCCTAGGGTATACCAGCAAACGTATCTTCACAAATGACACCAAACATCAAAAATGTTACTTTCCATTCAATTTATCTTCCAAAATCATATCTAATTTTGTGTTTACTAAGTGTGTGAACTAAGCAAATGTACTTTTTCTGAAAATATTAAGTCTGCATGTTATTTCCTGGACCTGTCTGGTTTCTACACCACCTCTCATCTTTATGTCTGTGAATTTCATTTGTATCCTATTAACTTCTTTCTCTATGCATGAAGAAAAAAATACTGTCTCCTGTAGTCCTCACCAACAGGGAGTTGTTAGAAGTTCCTCTCACTCAGGATTCCCCTTTGACCGTCCTTGCTAGCTGCTGAGAAGACACCTGTCAAGTTCAGAGCAAGGGCTCTGGATGTTTCTGAGCTAGATTTAACATTTGTGTTGACCACGATTCATCTCTTGCTTCCTACACATGGCTTAGAAGACGACTGAGCCACTGGGGAGATATTGGGCAGGGGGTGTGAGCTGCGGGAAGCAATTCCCTCACTTATGGTGTCGTATTTTGTCTCACAGGACAGACACACTGACACACTGCCCCTTATTCAAGTAGGACAGGCTGCTGGATGAGCACAGTCTGAGGCGTGTTTTGACACTAATTCTGCCTGTCCTCATTTATTATCTAAGAATTCACTCAACAGTGAGATGTTGCAAGTAACCCCAATGGCTTTTAAACTCCCATCAGTGCTTCCAAGCCAAACTACTTATAAAGGTATTAAGACTGAGCAGAAACAAAGCACTTTCTAATCAATAGAAACATGCTTTTTTGTTTGATGCTCTATTTAAAATAGACAGTTTCCTAGTCTCTTACTAACAACAGTTAAAAAGTCTTAATGCGTGGTAGAACTGGAAATGAGGTAATGTGGCTTGATTGTAAGAGTGGAATATTGCAGGGCTGGCTTGTAAGCTAGGATAGAAAGCTCCTATTATACAAAAAGTTAGCATCTTTCAAAAAAAATATTGGAGAACCCCTGGTCTGGCAGCATATGGAGTAACTTTCTTCTTGATAAGGACTCAATGCTGTTACCAACTAAAGGTCAACATAATCCTAAGGCTCCATAAGGCCACACCTTAGCACATACCTCATCTTTTTGTCTTCTGAGCCTACAAATATTTACACATTTAATGTTAAATTTGTATGGGTTTAGTGACCAAAAGTTAATAGTCAAAGGGGCTATTCACATGACTGAAGTTAAGCCTCTGCCTATGTGTTTGAACTGTCAGGACTTTGCACATCTTTTGTTCTACTGAAATTGATAAAGGCATTTTTTTCTGGTGCTTGAATTGGAAATCCTAAACCGGTTTCCCACTGAATTTTGTCACAAGGACATTTAATTTGACTTTTCAGGGCTTGTCAGTGTATGTGTGTAGAAGCAAAAATGTCACATACAGTAACTTAAAATGCAGAGATAATCAAAGAGAAGGTGCCTGAAAAATTGTAATGTAGGGAAAAAACACAAAGGCCTCACAGAAGTGGAGCAATTAAATCTACTATTACTGTGAATAAGTTTGTATGTCCTTTAGCTGAGAAATAATATAGTATAGGTGATTTTTATTATTGGAGTTATGAAAAAAGATACCAAGTGACTACTCATAAAAAATTGTGTTTACTTCTGCTGCGCTGATGACCAGTCTGTACTTGCTCCCAGTAAGCAGTTCAGTCACACTACGACTAATGCATATAAACCCCAAAGTTTAAGTTTGCTCAAGTAGCGTCCAATAGAAAACTCTGGATTTGTGCAAACAAATATTTGCTTCCACAGCTTATGTTTTAGATGGGAAGAGATACTATTGACATAGCCAAAAGGGAGATGAAAATTAGATACACAAGATTGAGACAATTAAATGCATTCGAGAAGGATTTCTCTGCACCCTTCACAACTAGGACAATGTATCTGCCTCCAGTTACTATGTGCTAAAATAATGACAAAAATTGTGTGGCTGTGCTAAATACTAACTAGCTACACATCCTGCTTTTCCAAAGAATTTTGCATTGAACAAACCTGGTGCTTCAGGGAAGAAAAGAACTATATAAAAAAAATCTTTATTTATTTCTGAGATTTTAAAGATTTGTGCCTCATCACAACAGACACATTCACCCTTGATCATTCAAGAAAATCACACATAAACTGCAGAACTTTTGGACATCACAGAATTCCTAGTATAGTCAGGGGACACAAAGCGCATTCTTAAAGCATTTTCCTAAGTGCTTTCCTCTATCAGGGTTAGGATCAGTCAAAAGAAAACAATTCCACACAATCTTTGTGACAGAAAGCTACAAACTAAAAGCTCACATTTCCAACACTATTAAACAGTCCTGTGCAAATGTTGATGATTAATTCACAAAAACTAAAACTAATAAAAAAAATGGTTGGCTTGCTACTTTGCTCATTGATTTTCCAGAGTTAAAAAAAGAAGGGTCTATTTAACAACTGGACCATTTTTCAATTATTTGATCATCAATTTTATTTGATCTTCAGCTTAATTATATATACCACTTGTCTGACTAATCAAAGATCAAACAGTTAACAATCTAAGACCTGTACTTTACAAACACTTGATTAAATAAATGATCTCAGACTACAGTGGAACTACATCTATTACAGTTGTAGGTTGAGATATCCAACAAATATCTTCCAGAACTTGGCACTTCTATAAGCTGTGATTTCATCAGTTGACTACAAATACAAGTGAAAAGGGAGAAGTAAAGGAGACCAAGATGGCAACAGTGATAAAATCATGGTGGTCTTTTGGCTGGTAATGCATCAGTCACTGGCTGGAGAAGAATTTACTTTTAACCCTCATTCCTGCAGTACATAGTCTACACAGTTTAAAGCAATGATAACGCTTCTAGAACTCTTCATAAAATTTGACTTTGAATGCAATCTTCATTAAAAAAAAAAAAAAGACTACCTCCTTGGCCACATTCCTCAAATGCAAGTATAATGAACATTTTAAAACAACTTTTCTAGGTGATCACTTTTCTAGGTGAAAGGATTTTGAGTATACTGGTATTGGAACAGACCTGACTAGTGTAAAGGAAGCTGATTTTTTAAAAGATTGCTAGAATTGTCCATTTCTGCAAGCATTTAGTTAATAAAAACTTATGAGAGAACTTCCCTTTCCAAAAAGTTCAACATCATTTCATAAGAATTAAAATAAGAACTTAAAAATGTCTCAGTAGGCGTTTTGGAATCAGTCAGTAAACCCAATCAACCAACTAACCAGCCAACTAAAAACAAAACAAGAAAGGAAGATCAAGACTTGACTTGAACTTTCTAAGAAAATGCAGAAGCAGAATTACAACTTTTACAGAGCTGAAAGGTGAGAATTTTCTTGAGTACTTCTCTGTGAGAAGGAAGAAAAAAATTGCATACATCTTTGCAAATCAACTGAGAGACTACAGTCAGCAATATTAATGAGCACAGCAAAGCCTTCTGCCTAAACTAACGACAGCTTCGTGTCGTCAAAAAATTCTTTTCATTAAAGTTTTTAAAAAATTATTTATGAAGCAGTCACACGGGATTTAAAACACACATCAGACTGATTTGCCATGATTCTGACTGTCTTGAGCAAAAACCCCATAGTATGCCTGTTTGTTGGCTCTATAATTACTCTGTAAAAAAGACATAAACTACTGCATATGCTAGGATGAGCAAGAAAACTGTGTCAAACAGTAAAGGAGCCAAAGAAAGAAAACATTAAAATACTGCTTCTTCTGGTATTCTTGGAGAACCTGTGGTGGCAACAAGGCTTGTTGTTTCCTGCCTGAAGAAATATTATATATATGAGAGACAGATCTCCAAATATTTACACGGTAAAGATCTTGTTCTCTTGCACTAACCAGAATGATAAGATTTTAAAGTTGAAATAAGAGTTCTTCTGGACATTCACCCTCCCTACCTGGCAGCAAGGGCTGCATCAAGCCCACCTGTGCTTGCTTATTCGGGAAGCATGTATGTAGGAGATGCAATCCAAGGGGATTCCTCTATACTGGCAACCCTCTGGCAGTCTTCAGTCTTCAGCTGAGGTGATGATGGGATTGCAAGACTGTCTACCTTGTAGTCATGAGCAGTGACCATGGTGAATAAGGTGCTGGATCCATCCAGTGATGACACAAGCACCTCTGGTTCCAGCTAGTTGATAGATACAGTTCACAAAAAAACAGCAGGTGGACTTGTTTTAAATAACTATTGGGTAATTTAATTTACTGTCCATAGATGAAGGGGGTCAATTATGTTGTGGCTGAATTTTGATATATTTGGTGTCTTGTAAATGAAGTATATGATGAAATTTCTTTTTCCACTTTGAGCAACAACTAAATAATACAATTAATAACAATTAAATTACCAATGTAAATGGTTTAATTCTAATTTCATAAACCTTTATGGATATGAAAAGGAATTAAAGTCTTTAATTTGAGAATCCCATTTTCACGCTTAGACTAATGCTTACAAAAGATGAAAGAAAGAGAAATGTGAGCATATACCTGATGAAAATGGACAAGCAAAGGAAAAAATGTGCAACATGAAAATGTTCATGTTTATGAACAGCATTAAAAAGATAATTTCAAACATGCCACTTAAGATGTGCTTTGTCTAGTCTAGACCATCACTTGGATTGCTAACTGACCAGTGACCACATTATGCAGATAAGTTAACACTATTACCTAAATTTAATTTTTTTCTTCAATTTCTCTTGCAATAGAAGAGAATGATATAGACCCAATTTAAAGAATTGTTTCATATGGTGTATTAAGAAGATTATAGCCCCAAAGACTACCAACTATTCAAAATTAATAAAAATTAGTTACTGTGAGGAAAAGCAAACATTTAACCAATGACAGTAGTACTGTCTTACTTATTTTTTGGACTTGTTAATGTCCATTAGGTGGACACAAACTTATAGCCCAATCGTTTTTGAGTTACTTTTCCACAAATTTTTAAGTTTAGAAAGAGATTCATCTGTATTTGTAGCCAACGCTTTAAAAAGTAGTTGGACTTTGTTCAAACATTCAAAAAATCATCTTTGAGCTGCAACTAATCATAGAAGGCTTAATTCCTCAAGGAAATTGTTCTGGGAAAGTTATAAACAGACAGAAAAGGAATTTATAATGGAAGTTGGCTTGGAACCTCAGGCTCTTATCTCAAAAATGTTTACACATGTGAGTATCTCATTAAAGACATAGAAGGCCTCAGTGTTGCACCAAGCACCAAGATATAGACAGATTGTGGGCATCTTTGTGATGCTTTCCTGAAATCTGTATAGGTTATACGAAGGCTCCTTTCCATAGGGAGCTCAGGTAGTATGGTCTTGAAGCTGTTCTATCTGACCATCAGTTTTGAAAAAACATCGCCTTGCTTTCAGAAAAGGCAGAATCTTATTTAATTACATGTCAATCACTTTGTAGTGTCTGTATACAAGCAGCGTCCTAGAACCACAGAAGGTGCAAGGGCTGGGAGTCTACCTTTCAGGTACCTAAGATGTCTGCATTCCAGACAATAGGCTGCAAAAGGCAGGATTTTCTCAAAGCCACCTCTGTCCCCACACCAAGTGACAGCTAGATAAGTTAGGTTAACAAGGAGAGAGAGGCAAGATGGAAGGGTGAAGTCCAGGAACAGGCAGCAAAAGTTCTCGTTCTGTGTGACCTTGTATCCTCACCCTTTTCACAAAATGGAGCTTTTTTAGTGCCTCAGTCATTAAATGCCACACATCGAACATGGGAGACTCAAATCTCTTCTCTGCCTGAAGGAGCTAACATTTACATCTCCCACAAGAACTCTCTAATGACTCAGCTATACGACATAATTCCTCCGACTCTCACAACTTTTCTCCTGTTAAAGCCCTACTACTCTACATGATGTGCTTAAATATTCACTGCAGCAAACACCAAGCCCCGTTTCCCCAGCCCCCACGTTCTGTTGACTGTCCTAGCCAGCAGGCTTCATAGACAGGTTACAGGATTAGCCCAAGCCAGTCAAGTCCTGCAAATATTTAATTATTTCATGCGAACCAGACCAATTTCAAAGTAGCGATTTGAAATGGATGCCTGTATTTGGAGGCAAGGATGCGCTGCCAGGAGGTGGGAACATGAGCAGCTCTCTGGGCACTGGGGCACACCCTACCACTAGGCTGCTGGAGAAACAGGGGAGAGGGTGTGAACCTGTCCCCTCCTCTGTAGGAAAGTGGGACAACCAATTTATCGTGGTCTGAAGGTGCTTCTGGAGATGGTCCTGCTGATGGGAGAGGTGGAGCAATGCTGATGGTGGGAATCTGTCAGGTTTGTGTGGCCCCGAGACACCTGCCAACCTGCTGGGCAGCTCCGTGCATGCCAACGGCTGCAAGGACGTGAGGGAACGCCTGGCAGACACGCATGCATCGAGTGTGTTCAGATATGAGATGTTCGTTGCTCCATGACGAGGAGAAGCTCGGTTTGGGCCGGGGGAGCACTAGAACTGCCCCGCTGTGACGGGCGCATCGAGGTTTGCCGCCTGGCGCTGAGGAGGACCATGCGGTCCCTGCTCCCGAAAGGATGCGGGCACCGAGCCGGCGGATTTCACCTCAATTCTGTTTAGAAACTTAAACCTGCCGTTGAACGGCATCATTTTTGGAGCAGCGTGTCCGTGCGTTTCCTCCGGAGCTCCCATCAGCAGCTCCCCCGCACACTGCAGATGAACGATTCACCTGATCCGGCCGCCGGCCCCGCCACAGCCCCGCGGCCCCGGCCCCGGGTTCGCACCACCCGGGGCCTCCAGTCGCTGTCCGGTGACACCGTCCCCCCGCCCTGGGGGCCTTCCCGCCCGCCCGGCCGAGCGGGGAGCGCGTCTGGCGGAATGGAGCGGAGGTGTCTGTGTGTGCGGCGGCCATTTCGGGGAGTCACCCGCGGCGACCCCCACCGAGGGGGGGTGGAGCGAGGAAGGGACACTGCGGGGCGAGTCGGTGGGGGTACAAAGGGGCTACTGGCGGGCGAGGCGCCTCCGCTTTCCCCCGTGTGCGAGGGGAAGGAGCGGGCAGGAATATTCTGGACCGAGGGAGAGGAGGAAGGAGAAGGTGATGAATAACTTGAATAAATCTGCAGCGGAGCTGGGGAGAGGGGGAGGGAGGCGGCGGCGGGTCATGTGAGGCACAGTCATGCTGCGGGCCGGAGGCAGCAGCGGAGAAGGGGCACCCGGGGGGACGGGCAGGCGGGAGGCGGCTGCGCACCCATCACCCACCGACCAACCGACTAGCCATGGCGGCAGCCTCGCCCCCTCCCCAGCTGGGAGCGCCGCCACGCGGGGACACCCCCCGCCCTTCCCCCTCCGCGCGCTCGGCAATTTCCGCCACGCGCGCCGAACCCGCTTCCGTCGGACCCGGCCAGACGGGCTTTATGTCTGCCCGCGCGGCGCGCATGCGCGGTGGCCGCCGCCATCTTGCGTTGTCTCTCGCCTGCCCTCCCCTTTAGCGAGCTTTCCCCTCCCCCTGCGGCCCCGCGGAGCGCCCTCTTCCAGCGCTCCGGGAGGAGAACGGGGCCGGGCCGGGGAGAGACCCGTGGCGGCGGCGGAGGAGCCGGGAGGGACCCGCAGGGAAGAAAGGACGGGGCAGGACGCACAGGCAGGAGGAGGACCGGTCCCAGGCGCGGCTCTGCGGAGGAAGAGTGGGTGCCGCCTGCTATAAAGGGGGAGGAGGCGGAGGGGGAAGGAAGAGCGTGCGGAGTGGAGCCTCCTCCAGAGACAGCCAGACACAGAGGGAGGAGAGAGCGGCTGCCTGGCTGGCTCCCCCTTCCTCCCTCCCTCCCTCCCTCCTTTTCATGGACTCTCTTGTCGGGCTGCTGCTGCTTTTCTTCCCTCCTTATTCCGTCTCTTTAATACCCAAAATGATTCAGCTCCATGGCTGCCACTGACGGGGATGTCCCTGCCCGGCTCAGCCTGCCGCTGCCGNAGGGGATGGGGGGGAGTGGGGGGGGGAAGAGGCAGGAAGAAAGTGAATGGCGGAGGATTGAAAGTGTCACATTCAGAGGCGCTAATCTAGAGGCGGCAGAGGACCGGTCCTCGCCCCCTCCCTGTCTCGGAGGGGAGGAGGAGGAGAGGGGGGTGGTTAGCGGCGGTGCCGAGGCGCCTCAGCCCGTGCTCTGCGGGAACCGGGTGGGTTGTGCGTGGTGTCTCTCTGCCCTGCCGTGAGCGCAAAGCTAACCGTATGTGTGTGTGTGTGTGTGTCTGTCTCTCTCCATACCGGGGGATTGCACTCTTAAAATACACCCGATACAATGCACCAGCCTGACTCAGCCGCAGACATTAGTGCTAGGAAGATGGCGCACCCGGCAATGTTTCCTAGAAGGGGCAGCAGCAGTAGCAGCGGCAGCAGCTGCGTTACTGCTCCCACTGCACCAGGTACCGGCGTTGGGAGCGCTGCCCTCTCCACCGAGGATTATCAGCCGCCGTTGCTGGTCCAGCCGCCGCCTCCATCTCCTGCAGCATCTTCATCAGCGGGTCCACAGCCAACACCCCCTCCTCCACAAAGCCTGAACCTCCTCTCGCAGTCGCAGCTCCAGCCACAGCCTCTTGCACAGACTGGAGCTCAAATGAAAAAGAAAAGTGGCTTCCAGATTACCAGTGTAACCCCTGCTCAAATATCAGCTAGTATGAGCTCTAATAACAGCATAGCTGAGGATACAGAAAGCTATGATGACCTGGATGAGTCCCACACTGAAGACCTGTCGTCTTCAGAAATCTTGGATGTTTCTTTATCCAGGGCCACCGACTTGGGAGAACCTGAGAGGAGTTCCTCTGAAGAGACTTTAAATAACTTCCAAGAGGCAGAGACTCCTGGGGCTGTTTCTCCAAACCAGCCTCATCTTCCTCAGCAGCATGCTCCTCTGCCTCATCACCCACAGCAGAGTGTTGTGATCAATGGAAGTGTTCACCCCCATCACGTTCATCACCACCACCATCTTCACCACCACCATCATGGACACCATCATCCATCGCATCCTGGGGTGGGCAGCGCCCCAGTTTCTGGAGGACCACCGCCCAGTCCATCATTTAGAAAACTATCAACAACTGGAAGCTCTGACAATGTTATATCAACTGCACCAGTTTCTGCTGCATCATCCACTGGTTCCTCGGCATCTGTCATGTCTAATATCCGCACTACAAGTACTCCTGGCAATTTAGGTGCGAGTCCTGCTACTGGAACTAGTACCTTAAATAATATGGGTGGTGGTAGTTCTAATGTGGCAGGCAGCGTGCTTGGTACTATGAATTTAAGCAACATCACAAGTACTGGTAATGTAAATGCTTTGTCTGGAACTAGCAGCAATGTTAATGTGAATATCTTGAGTGGTGTTGGCAATGGTACGAGTGCTTCCTCTAGTGTCATTAACAATGTTACTAATCCAACTGCAGGAATGGCAGTGGGATCAAGCCAGCAGCAGCCTGCCTCTGGCACGTCCAGGTTTAGGGTAGTAAAATTAGATTCTAGTTCTGAACCTTTCAAAAAAGGTAGATGGACATGCACTGAATTCTATGATAAAGAAAACACTGTTGCAGTTTCAGAAGGAGTAGCAGTAAACAAAGCAGTAGAGACGATAAAACAAAACCCGCTTGAAGTGACTTCTGAAAGGGAGAGCACCAGTGGGAGTTCTGTTAGCAGCAATGTAAGCACACTGAGTCACTATACAGAAAGTGTGGGAAGTGGAGAAATGGGAGCATCTACTGTGGTACAGCAGCAAGCGTTTCAAGGTGTGGGTCCGCAGCAGATGGATTTTAGCAGCGCTGCTCCTCCAGCAATTCCAGCATCTAGTATACCACAGAGTGTTTCTCAATCACAGCTTGCACAAGTCCAGCTGCATTCCCAAGAAGTAAACTATCCGCAGCAGAAGCCAGGGGTCCAACCTCCTGCACAGGCCAGTCTAACCACTGTTACTGGGGTTCAGCCAACCCCAGTTAATATACTAGGTGTATCCCCGTCTCTGGGCCACCAGCAACCTGCCATTCAAAGTATGGCTCAACAGCAGCTCCCATACTCCCAGCCGGCGCAGCCTGGACAGACTTTGCCAGTTGTACAGCAGCAGCAGTTGCAGTATGGACAACAGCAACAACAGCAGCAACAGACTGTCCCTGCGCAGATGGCCGCAGGTCATGTTAAGCCCGTGAACCAGAATTCTGTTACAGGGGCTATGCCAGAATACATTCAGCATCAGCAGATCCTTCAGACTCCAGCCCCTGCCATGCAGCCTAGTTCTGCAGGAATGGGAGCTGGGCAACCAGTTCCTGTTGCCCAGGCCCAGAGCATTCAGCCTGCAGTGCAAGCACATCCAGCCGCTGCCCCAGCCCAGCCTGTTGCACATGCTCCAGCAGCGATACCAGGTGTACCTACTGGTGGTCAAATGCTGAATGTTGGGCAGCAAGGAAGCATAGCCTCTGTGGTGCAACCACCATCTACTGCAAACCAAATTCCACCTCCAGTTATGCCATCAACGGCTGCTCCTCCAGCTTCACAAGTAGTGCAGCCTGTGCAGACAGGAATAATGCAGCAGGGATTACAGGCTAGTGCTTCAGGCCTTCCTCAGCAAATGGTCATTGCTCAGCAAAACGCCTTGTTACCTGTACAGCCGCAGGCACAAGGGGTGGAATCTGTAGTCCAAGGGATGACTGGCCAGCAGCTGCCTGCAGTTAGCCCGATACCTTCTGCTAGTACTGTTCCTGCACCAAGTCAAGGTGGTTCAGCCGTGCCTCCTGGCATACCTTCTGCTTCTATAGGTTTGGGACAACCACAGAACATCGCACAAGCTTCGGCTGTGCAGAACGGGAGTTTGGCTCCAAGTGTTAGTCAGCCTCCCTTGATATCAACAAGTATAGGTATGCCAGTGGCACAGAGTGTGCCACAGCAGATGCCACTAAGCTCTACCCAGTTCCCCGCACAATCACTAGCTCAGTCAATTGTAAGCCAAATGGAAGACGGCAGACGCCCTACAGAACCTTCCTTAGTGGGTTTACCTCAAGCTGCCAGTGGTGAGAGTGGTGTTGGAGCATCAACTGTTTCAGATGGCGGGAGCAGCAACATGCCACCCTCTGCCTCGCTCTTCCCGCTGAAGGTGCTGCCATTGACAACGCCTCTCGTAGATGGTGAGGATGAGAGGTAAGAATGGAACTTTTATTAAAAGATAGACTGTCTGATAGTTTGATTTGCACTAACTTGTAGATCTTGTTACAGCCGTTCTGTGAAATGAAGCGGGGTGATGTTTTTTTGTCTAATTAGAAATAACTGTTTCTCAGTTCCCAGCACATGTAGGTATTGTATTAAAATACTTGTTTTTCTCTTGAGGGCGTGGGTTGTATTGATTATGCTCTAAAAGTACTGCGTGGGTAAATTGTGTTTAACAACCTGTGACAGTGTGTGTATTCCCATTGTATATAGGAAGACAAAAGAATACTGTGGAATGTGGGTATGCTAGTGTTGATAGTAGTTTAGATTATTTATTATACTGAAGTACTTAATATTTATTCTTAGGTAGAGTTTTATTTTCACAAGCCTGGACTTCATCCTGCCTCAGCTTCTCTTTTTCAAGTATTGACTTTACTCAGGTTGAACCAGTTGCGAGTCTGTGGTGTATGTAGAAGCCTTCTCTTTGACAACCAAGAGACACTTTAGGCAAATGAGTATGGTGGGAAAAAAGGGAGGTTCACCAACACCATTGTGGCTCTTTAAATTGAACTTGGGGCACTTTTGGTCTTGGTGGTTTTGCTTCAAAGCATTAATCTATTGTGAGAGCCGCTTGGGCCTGCAGAGGCATGGTGAGCCATTGACTCTGGTGCACCAATTCTGTGCAGCAAGAAACTGCACGTGCTCTTCCATCTTCACCTTTTCAAATACATGACTGCTGGACAGTCTTAATAGTACGTGCGTGTGAATGTTCTCATTTCTGTGACAGTGTGTGCAGAGGGGCTGTGTCAGTTGTGAAGGGCCCTTGCATGCACAGGCTGAAGCGATCTGAACAGCAGTTTTAAAGTGCAGTTGTTTGATACTAATAGTGCGTGGAAATTCCTCACTGTATCGAGGACCTCTTGTGATACACGTTTACAAATGGTCAGGAAGACTCTGGTGGTTCTCCCAAAGAACTTCTTGTGTAAGAAGAAGCTATGTTAATGGGAGATGTAACTTTAAGATAAATAACTTGGCCTTGAGAATGTGGGAGAGAACAGAAAACACTAGAAAAGAAAAAATTAAATTTGAGGAGACAAAAACCAGCACTAAACACAAGGTAGGAAAAATGCCATAGTGATGGGACATGAAGTACATCGTAAATATCTGCTTGGTACCATAACTTAAATTGGGAGTAATATCAGTGGCCAAATTTTATTAAAAAAAAAAAATTAATAAAACGGGTTGCTGAGAGAGGCTGGGTTCTTTTCTTAATATTGAAGATACTAACTCTATCAGCAGTCTTTGATTATGTTGATCATGAGGTGTTGACTACCTTAGTGGCTTTCATCACATCTTTCTAAGATGCCAGAGAGCTATAATGAGTAGCAGCTTGTCTTCCAGGAGCAATAGAAGACAAGTTACAACCCTGTTCCATTCTGATTGTTTTTTAGTCAATAAGTATGTGAAGGTGGTAGAAGACAGATTGAGGTGTTAAAAGCCCATAGCGTCACCATTATGCTACTAGCAGTCAATTTTCTCAGAAATGTTTTTTGGTCTGTCTTCTTCTGATCTTTCTAAACTGGGACATTAATTCTTCTCTTCATGGATTCTGTTTGTGTTTGGTGTGTTTTGGTTTGGTTTTTCTTTTAATTGTTATTTTAAAACCAACCAACAGAGCCTCCTGAGCTTTCAGGGAATCCTAGCTGAGTAAGAGAATCATAAGCTCATTGATACTCAGTGTTTTGGAAAATGACATCTAGCACGTGACCGTACCCTGATTTTAAGAGCATATGTTAGCTGTTTGTCATGATTGGTAGTTTTTCCAGAATGTTTAAATCCCTCAGGGTAACAATAGCCAGAAATACCTTCTTCCTCTGTTATTTGGCTAGGCAAAGATCATCTCTTTTCTTCTCCCATGCACGTTGTGTCTTTGTTCAATCTGTCATCTGCAGGTAGACTACACTTTTGTTTAGCTGCAGTTGGAAAATCATTTAGATTCTTTACACAGAGCAGGATGTGACTCTATTAAATAGAGACCAAAAATAATTGTGTTTTTTTGCATAGCAGTAGTGGTCAGGTCACTTTTGTGTACAATTAGGTAATTTACAGCAGCACTTCTCCCTGTATGTCTGTCTGTAACATTAAAAACTTAGTGAGATTCCTTCT
>VYZX01019099.1:21217-94403 GCA_013401335.1 Brachypteracias leptosomus | reverse complement strand
GATTAGGGGTAGATCTAATCTTATTCTCCAAAGGAGTTCAGAGGGCAAGGGGGTCTATTCTGAAGCTCATGACCAAACGGGAGTGCATCTCTTACCACATATATTCCTCTGTCTCCTTCCCTCCCTGACATTCTCAGTAATAAACCATTGAGTAGGTCTAAGGGTGGATTTAGCCTCACCTAGGCTCCTCTCTGAGAAGGAGTTTAGAAAGCAAAGAAGTCTATTCTGAAACCCTGGTAACTGAACAGGGGGATCACCCTTATCCTGTCCATCCTCAATCTCTGTGAAATCACCCTAACCTAACTTCAAGTCATTTTTATTGTATATACATATATATATCTTTGTACGTGTATTTACTAACACAAATATTATAATCTTACTGCTTCCTTTAGTTAATTTGCTTTGTAGTAAGTAATGTAGTTACTTTGCCATCAAGCTGAACCTCAATTTTTGTTGATTTTTGCTAAATTTTATCAAATTTATTAAGCTTTGTCAAACCATTAATCTATCACAATAAACTGTGCTGCCGAGAACAAAGAGTTTATCAGAGAGTTAAGGGAACATTAGTCTCTCCCTGACCTTTGTTAGCTTGGTACAGTGCGGTATGCAAAATCCGTGTCATGTAACACAGTACCAACTCTGCTATTGTACCCTTGTTTCTTCCCACATCCACATCACAGCTGATTTGGTAAGATGTGCCAGTTCTCAGTATCAGAAGGAGCCTCCAGTGAGTAGTCTTCCAGGAGCCAGTCATTTTGGCTGACAAATATAACTGTGTCCAAATTCTGACAAAATGTTAGGTAAGGCTCAAGTCAGGATCCAGATCAGCCCTTAGTATTGCTGACAGTGTTAAATTAATGCATGATTTAATTGACTATAAAAATGGCAAAGTAGTTATTATCATGATTTATCTCTCAAAAGTTTCAAAAGCAGAAATATGGAGAGCCAGATCTATACAATGAGTTAGAGACAATGTAGAAAAGCTACTCAATGATGAGGAGTAGTAGTAGGTACTGGTGAGATTACAAAATGCTACCTCGTTGCTATTGATCCTCTTGGAAATAATAGGATAAACTGTTACTCACAATTTATTACAGTTGACTTTCAAGAAAATTTCTCATCATATTTTTTTTCTCTTTTCCTAAGTTTATAAAAGGAATGCTACAGGAAACTAACTTCAGCGCAACAAAATTTTGATAACAGAGTTAGTCAAGGTTAATTAATGTGTCATAATCATTCTCTGTTACCAAACTGGCTGTGAAGTGACAGCAATATTCACTTGAAAATTGTTGGGTTTAACTATTCAAGTTTTTCCTTGAATAGTTTCAATAAATAGTTTCCTGTGACAGGTTGGCTGTGAATGACTAACTATGTTTTATATGTAGCCATGCAAAGTCTATGTCAGTAGTTCTTCTCTTTGGTTGATGGGTGAAGCATTTTAAATATGAGAATAAGATGCAGTGAGTGATGTATTTCATCTGTATGAGGTTTCAAAAAAACCCCAACTAGTTATTTAAGCTATAATCTGTTGCATCTTTACAATTTGTAAACATTTTTGCACATATCTGTCATTTCTCTGCATACTCTCAGATGAGTGGGAAAACCCACATCAAAGTCAGAAGAATCCAGTATATATATTAGCAGTAATATTGTCATCAATTTTTGCTATTTCATTACCTTTTGTGAAGAAAAATAATAAGGATCTAACATTAACAATAAAGACATCATAGAAAGACAAACCTTATGAAGTTGAGAGTCTCCATAAGTTTATTCAATTGATGATCAAATGGAAGATCAGAAGGCTGTAAAAAGGATCAACTTTCCAAGACAGGCTTTAAACCCTAACCTGTAATGTATTTTATCCATTAAAAGTTAGAGTTCATGCCACTAGTTTGGTCATTTGCCTAGCAAACTTATTGATTGTACTGAACTGAGGATAAAGACCAAAACATCCAATCTCACTTTTGCTCTCTAAAGACTTGAGCTTTGGTCTGAAGATAATGCAAATAGATGGGAGCCTCTCAGGGATGGGACATTTACCACCTCTTTGAGCAACCTGCTCCAGTGTTTCACCACCCTAATTTAAAAGAATTTTTTCCTTATATCTCAACTAATTCTATCCTTTTTTTACTGTAAAACCATTACCCTTTTTCTTGCCACATCAGGCCCTGCTAAAAACACTGTCCCAATCTTTCCTATAAACCACCTTTAAGTATTGAAAGTTTGCAATAAGGTCTCTCCAGAGCCTTCTCTTCCCCACACTGAACCACCCTAACTCTCTCAGCCTTTCTTCATAGGAGAAATAATTCCAGCGCTCTGAGGATTTCTGTGGCCATCCTCTGGAACTGCTCCAACAGATTCATATCTCTTTTGTCCATTTTTTTGTCCAACAGGTCCATTTTGTCTGAAGTTTTTTTTTGGCACAAGATCATTTCCTTCAATCTGTCTGTCATTTCTTGAAAGATTCTGTCTTCAGAGAAATCCCAAAGCTCCTATCTCCAACACCTCTCTGTACTTAACAACAGTGGTAATATGGTTGGTATTGCTTGTGATCAATAGCTGACTCTAGATCCTCCAGTCTTTTGCATCAAATTTAATATCAGATAGAATCTCCCTTTATCTAAAAATTTTCATTAAAAACTAATTTAGTATATTTCATTTTTATGGGAATACTGTACTATAAAACATTTAAAAAGAAAGATAATTTAGAAGCAGCATTTAAGCAAACTGTTACTCTAATGAACTTTTACATATGATTTGTAAGGAACAATTTTTGCACTGCTGATTACAATGGCACTGATATTTAATTCACAGTAATTCATTCATTCATAGTTGTGTATAACTTGTGCAAAGCACTACATCTAAAATTGAGCTCCACTTCAAAGAATGATATGGAAAATGGAATCTCAGAATTTTCATATTAAATACTTGAGTTACAGAAATAAAACATATTTTTACCTTCAAAACTGCAGGAATCAGTAATTAAAACTCTATTCCCAGGGAAAATTATATTTTAGTGTCATCTGTACACATCTCCTCTGAATGCTATCCTTCATAGCTGTCCTGTAAATGTATTTTTGTAAACTTTGTAATCTGAAACCCTAAGAAAGTTGTGAGCTAATTACTCCTCCTTTTTAGCAAACAGAGAGAAAAATTATCCACATCTACTTGGAGACTTACAACTGGCAGAAATAATTTACAAAGGAGAAGTCTCTTCTGACATTTTTCAATCAGGTAGAGAAATCGAGTGAATAGACAGATATGTTAATATTTGAGTCATGTGCCAGTGTTTACATTTTCATTAAAACAGACAACTGGATGACTAAATAGCACCAAATGTGCCTGCACTGAAGACTATTGTAGTCTAAACATGTGAGCTAAGAGAGTGTTTGCTAAGGCAAAACAAAACCTGAGTGAGGTGAGAGCTGTCTTCTGGATTTCTCCCTTCCACTTGCAATGTTCTTTTGTCTCTAATGCTCACACTTTTCTCTCTGGAGACTGAGATGATACAAAAGGAGGTTCTGTGGCAGCAGCAGACCTAGCAGGAATAGCTCTAGAGGTTGAATCAAAGACTCTTCTTGACCCACATTCTGCATCCAATATTTGCTAATAAAGCATGCATAAAGAAAGAAAAAGGGAAAACTCAGGCACATACTCACTTACTTCCAGCAATTACTGCGTCAAGAATTCCTGAGACAATGTGTAAATTGCTCAAGGAATACATCTTCAGTATGTGTCTTGGAGGCACTAAACAGAACTAACACTTCTGGGAGTGAAGCTTCAAAGCTCAGTACCCTATTTTTCTAACCAGCATCAGAACAATAATTCCTTTATGTGGAGTAGATGGAATAGTCCATCCAAAAAAGCACATGTGCAAAATGCTGATTCCAGTAATGTACACAGAAATCTCGGAGCTGTCTGGAACTGTCTCTGTCCAACATGGGAGCAGCTTCTAGTGTCTGCTCACAGAAGCCACCCCTGCAGCCCCTTCCACTAACAAAACTTTTCCACGTAAATGCTGTATATTTCATCCTCACCTTTGTGAATCATATAATTAAGAATTATCATTAAAATATACATTCATTACACAATCTACAATCTTCAAAAACTTCACTTACATCAATAGAAGAATTCCCCACACCAAAATCAAAATAACAACACTGATAAAGATGGACAATTTATGCACAGTCCATCACTTGTGCCTTCACCAAAATTACAGCAACAAAAATTCCCCACAATGTTCAGTCCATGTTTTACCCATTACTTCTCCCAGTTCCTATCCTTGTCTGAAATTCCTTGAAAGCTCCACATTGGGTATGAAGAACAGCTGTGGTGGGTTGAACATAGCTGTCTGCCAGGTGCTCACCAAATCATCCTCTTTCCCTCCTCAACAGGACAGAGGGAGAAAATAAGATTAAAAACTCCTGGGTTGAGATAAAGGCAGTTTAGAGCACAGCACGTTGGAGCACAACACCTGACCATGCTCTTCTCCCAGTGCTTTGGGTTTTTCTAGGGAAAATCTGTCTACCATCAGAAAGACAACCCAGAGCTGCTGCATCAATAACATTTTAAGAGCTGGTTGGAATTATAAATTAGAATCTTCCTCTTGCTAATGCTGAGGAAATTGAGGCATTGGGGGTCAGTCATTGACAAGTACTTCTCATACCAGTCTCTGCTGCTCCAGTCAACTGTGGCTCAGATCTTTGTTACTCTAATACTCCACAGATTTGAGTCCTATTTCTCATAAACAGGTGATGTCTAGCCACTTTCTGGAAGTAGGGTTTCAGTACGTGTTAGTAGTTGCTTCAGAAGGCAAACTACTTTATAACAAATGCTGCCCCACTCCTTGTTACCTTTTATTGCTGAACAGAATGTCATATGGTATGGAATATCTCTTTGGTCAGTTTGGTTCATCTGTCCTGACTATGCCCCCTCCCAACCTCTTTCCCAGCTCCAGTCTTTTTTCGGGAGGGGGGGTCGTGGTTTGAAGATAAATCCTTGATGCTTGTGAGCATGCTCTGCTGTAGCCAAAACATTGGTGTGTTATCAACACCATTCTAGCTATAGATAAGAAGTACAGCACTGTAAGGTCTGCTATGGGGAAAGCTAACTCCATTCCAGACTCAATACAACAAGGAAAACCTGTGTGAAACAGAATAATTCCAAAGCCTGCATATTAAGTTATTGGCAGAGCTGCTCACTACCAGAGAGATTTTATTTTATTTGAAAAATTTGCATGATATTAGGAATATGTTATCCTTAGAAGACAACGTTTGAAAAACACCTAGACTGTCATTCTCCTCTTAGCTACATAATTAAATTTACTACAAACCATGTTTGGGTTGCCACTGGAGTTCTTAACATGAGTAACATCTAGAAGTCAAATCTTAGTATCAAACTATTAACTGTATTTTGAATACAAGATAAGAAAAAAATGTCATTAAATTAACTCAAACAATAAGATTTGATAGTTATGTAAAATTCTTGTCTGTCTTTCTAGGTAATAGTTAATTTTTTGCAGGAATCAAAAATATTGCTGTTTTAGAGGTTATGTTAACAGGTGCATCATGAGTGCAATTCTTATCTACGAAAGATTAACCAGCTTTCTAAGAGCATTAACTCCTGAGCTCTGGGTCATTCTTTCATCCCTTTTGTAAGGGTCAAAAGGCAAAGTAGTGGACTGAGGTATCAAAAATAAAACTGCTACAGGGACAGCTCTGTTCCAGATAGCAAGGTAGGGGAGGTGTCTAAGGTACCATACATAAGAACCTTCAGCATCCATACACTTTTCACTTTGACCTCTTGTACTCTCAATTCTTATTCTATCATATTAATGCATCACATCAAAAGATCAGTCATGCTTGTGAACCTCCTCCTTTGTGTGACACCTGATGATCACTATGTCCCAATTCTGGGAGGGGCCTACAAATTTTATCTAGGATAATCCCCTGCTCAAAGATATGATCAGCTACAGAAGCGTTGCTGACAAATATTTGCTTGTACTTTGTTGTCAGTGGTCCAGTGGTATGGTTTGGTAAATATATAACCCTTTTTGTTTTACCTGCCTTTTCTCATGTTTCTTGCATGGTGAATACTTCTCTTGGATGTTTTCCTGTCATTACATAAATTGTTTTTTTTCTGAGTCAGCAGGAATTAAATGACTGCAGTAAGCAGTCCCACTACAACACAGTTCAAGGACTCTCATTGTACTTTTGCTTCTTGCTACCTTTCAGAATGTGCTGCCCTCATTCCACACCAAACAATCTGTGACAGTTCCTTTTCTCTTTGCAAAAGACTTTCATGCACTTGAAGGCTGTAATCATGTTGCCTCTTGATTTTTGTTTTTCTCTGAACAAATACAGCCCATTTAATCTTCACTTAAAGTTAATTTTTCTTTGATGTTGGACCATGCTTTTTGCTCTCCACTAGTTGATTCTCCAATCATTCCATATATTTTTGGATTCAGGAACTCAAAATTGTATTCAAGCCTTCAGCTGGATTTCTCTTTTTTTTAATCTGTTTGTCAAGATGACAAATTTTAGGTCAAGTGATGACACTAGTTCTTAATAACTGACACTTAAAACATTACCATGGGAAGTTGGGCTTTGACAGACATTTATGCACCTGTTTATATATACACAGCTGCATTTTGTCTAAAGGAAAGAAACTCTTGCCTTTATCTTCAGTTTTACTCTAGCACAAACATCCAGCCCGTTAAGTGCATTTTCCTTAACATCACTATTAAATGGCTTTAAACAATCCCTTTACAGCAGAATGCTGGTGGTCAGTCACTCTTTTACCCTGAGGAATAGCAGTTTGACAAGTTACCCTGAATTTCTTCCAGTAGCATACAGCAAAAAAAAAGAACTGGCCCTAACCCAGCTGTCACGCTGATTCAGGAACGAAGACTTTCCAAGGCAGGAGTTATCTATCAAAAAGGCAGTCCCATACTCAGGGAAATATATCTGATCTAAACTGATAGAGTGTGAAATCAAAGGTTGTGAATGGCTACTCAAGGGAAACCAAATACATTTCCATGGGGTTGCAGTACAAATGACATTGGTAATGGATTGTGGCAAGACAAAAGGCAGCTGAATTAAATACCACCAAGATCTAGCACGTTAGCATTACCTGATCAAAGAAGTGTAAGATGGCACACTGACATAATGAAAATTATCCTTATAACTTTTCTGTATTAAGTCACTGATTATCACTTTACTTTATCTTTGTCTCATCTATTTATCTAATAGAAAGAGTCTATGCAAAAAATACCAGGATGATGCTCTGGCTGTGTAGCTATTCTGGTTGAAGACTCTTCTACACATTCATACTGTGAAGGACTAATTCCTTTATAGCAAATGCTGTCATCCAGAAGTCAGGTTAAGTACTGACAACTGTTTGCTTCACCTGTGGTTTTTGTGGATCCAGAATTTCAAATATAGCATAGCCTGTTCAGTGTTATCTTCAAAACATTGAATATAATGGAAGAAAATAACACATTCAGCTGTATGGTTATTAATCGATATTTTACATATGAATGTTTAAAATGTGTATTTTAAGGTACATGTATTTACCTTTCTAGTTCAAAGTGATTAAATATTGGGGTTTTCTGTTTTTATGAGTTTTTAAAAGATCACTGTTCACAAAATTCTGTACCAGAAATAGTATTCTCAAAAGCAATTACTTTAGCTAAGCATATTAATATCTAAGCATATGTGTATGCAATTAAACAATCTGCTATATACGAATCGGAGTGGAGAAAAAGTTTTCTACTCATACTGCACTCCCTCTTATGTTTCTTGTTAAACTTAAATATGAGAAGAGTGAGGGTAACAGGACACTGGAACGGGCTGCCCAGGGAGGTTGTGGAGTCTCCTTCTCTGGAGATATTCAAAACCCGTCTGGACATGTTCCTGTGTAACCTCATCTAGGTGATCCTGCTCCGGCAGGGGGATTGGACTAGATGATCTTTTGAGGTCCCTTCCACTCCCTGACATTCTGTGATTCTGTGATTCTGTGATGTAGTTACATTTAGGATAAATAGATTGAAATACTTCTGTAGGTCTCTCAGGTATAAAAGTCAGTACCTGTTTATACTATCATTAATTTAAATATTCAGGAAAGGAGTTTCTGAAATGTTTGAGTTCCTTTTTGAAGTTATTATTTGATATGTTGTAATTTTATGTACTATAAATTAATTATGTTGAAATATCTACAACAGTGCATAGGTATATTTGGTTTTCTTTAATATATCAAATCTAATTAAATAGTGTCATATGTCAACTAGAATTTTATGGTTCAATATAGTAATAAGGACATTATTTTAATAAATATATTTCAATGGGACAGTAAATGTGCAGTATTTTATCAAGAGTTTCAATATTAATATATTGACCGTGAAGATACATAATGTTCTTGTTATATAGTATTTTAGAGAAAGATTAACATATTAATCTGTGGTTGGATTTTTACAGCATATATTTCATCCATGCAGCATTGTTAATATGCAAAAGCACTGCCAGAAAATGACCCCTGTAATGGTGGAATAGAAGTTCTTACAGCAATATCGATATAAGACCCATTATTATCCCTTTTTTTTTTTTTTTCCCACACTATCATTTAAAATCAATATTGCAAAATTAAAACAGCATTAGGAGATTCATATAAACTGATAATACGAACATTCCTGAATGAGATTTGATTGTGCTTCCATTAAAGAAAGTCTTAACATCTTAATAATCCTTCCTGTAGTCATCTTTGCGATTTTCAGAAGGTACAACAGTGCATCATCATGTGCTGGTAAAAAGTGAGACCCTAATCTCTGCAAGATTTTATGGTATTATTCATTAGATTATGTTCCAGTATTCTGAGGCAAATACACCAGAAATAAAAAGGTACACCAGGGGAAAGATGAGACAGTGGGCATGATACTTTGTTAAACTAAAAGCTTTCAGGGCAAAGAAATGAATTAATAATGATGTATCAAGTTAATCAAATTCTTTTTTCCCTTGACTCCTGCAAAATAATACCATCTGCAAAATCATGTTATTTAAATACCTTCCAAATTAATAACTTTAAACGTCCAGCTTAAAAGGAAATATAATTTTAGAATTATTTTATTCAACTTTTCAGCTATTTCAGTTCCTAAATATTGGAATAAACTATTTTGGGTGTGACCACAAAAAATATTCTAGTCATCATCTAAATAGAATCATAGAATCATAGAATGTTTTAGGTTGGAAGGGACCTCTAGAGATCATCTGATCCAACCTCCTTACACAAGAAGGGACACCTCTACCTAGGTCGGGTTGTCAGAGCTTCATCAAGCCTGACCTTGAAGGACTCCAGGAATGGGGCCTCCACCACCTCTCTGGGCAGCCTGTTCCAGTGATCTATCACCCTCATGTTAAAGAATTTTTTTCTAATATCCAGTCTAAATCTATCCTTTCCTAGCTTAAAACCATTACTCCTGATTCTATCGTTAAAAACCCTTTTGAATAGACCTTCCCCTGCCTTCATGTAGGCCCCCTTCAGTTACTGGAAGGTCACTATAAGGTCACCCTGGAGCCTTCTCTCCTCTAAGCTGAACAGCCNTTATCCACTGAACAGTCCACCCATCGAACCCATAATACTCCAACTTGGAGATAAGGATGTTGTGGGGGACTGTGTCAAAGGCCTTGCAGAAGTCCAGATAGATGACATCCATAGGTCTTCCCTTGTCGATTGATGCAGTCACTTCATTGTAGAAGGCCACTAGGTCGGTCAGGCAGGACTTGCCCCTAGTAAAGCCATGCTGACTACCTAGGATTACCTCCCTGTCCTCCATGTGCCTTAGCATATTCTCTAGAAGGGTCTCTTCCATGGTCTTCCCAGACACAGAGGTGAGGTTGACAAATATCTTAGTTATTCAATTTATCATCCACTGCTTGTTGTTCTCCTCCCTCCACTTTCACCAGTAAAAGGGAAAAAAAAAAAAAAAAAGGAAAAAAAAAGTTTATGAAAACTCAAAATAATTTTCTTATTCCAGAAAACTGAAGAAACAGAAGAAAGATTTAATCATGGAGGACTTCTGATGATATCTCTATGTGTTTTGAACAGATATTTTGGAAATACATAGAACAATTTGGCCCTAATATTTGGTTCTCTGGGTGTCATCCTTTTACTTATAGTAACAATAGTATCATTACTTAATAGCTACTGTGATTAGCAGCAATTGTGAATACAAGGTATTCCTGCTACAACCTTCTTCTTTAGTCTTCCTTCTTTGTAACTTCTTAAAGGATGGTTTCTGTAACATCTATATAGGACTTTGTAATGGTGACATGGAGATAAATCTTCTGGAAATAAGAATTTCTTTTGTACTACTACATGGAGTAGTTTCTTTCCTGAATACGCAAACACATTTTATTGGTTTTCTGACTTTAGACTATACCCAGAAGGTTATCAGAAAGGATTATTTATTTCTACAAGTCAGTCAGGATAGTAATGACATGTTTCTTATAGAATGTCTGAATAGTTTACCTGATTTTGGAGAGTCAGTCCCAAATTTTTGTCACTCCATTTCACAATTTTTGGTACCATTGGCATATTTTGGTATAATAGTAAATGGTAATCAATCCTTGTACACTACTGAGCACCTGAAATGCAACAGTTTCTGTTTATTCTTTAATGGATACTTCCCATTGTCACATTTTTTAGGTCACCCATGAGAAAGCAAGGTAAAAGCTAATTCTTCACCCGTCTTAGACATATGTCACACAAACATTTCACAAATACTTGTCCTGTCATGTCAAGGTATCTTTGTTGTTTTAGAGTATGTGTCTTCTGAAGCTATTCTTTACCAAACAAAACTGGTGAGATATCCTGACATAGTGGACTATCACTATGTAGTGGTTCTGATAGCAGCATTTTTTGAGGATAAACCTGAGACAGAAAAGAGAATACAGAGAATTCAATCTCTAGAAGTGTCATAAACTGTATAACACTGACAAATATCCCTAGGAAAATAACTAACGAGTTCCTTTGGAACACAGATTCTAGGAGTGATTCCCCAATGATACAGCTGAATTATATTTCAAAACCTGAAGATTTTATTTAATACGATAAAACCTGCTAATTTTTAACTGTGCTGTTATTGTGCTTTCTGTCATAAAGATGTTGAACATGTTTCCAAAATAAAAAATATTGTATGATGTTAATGAAGACAAGAGATTGATAGTTACTGTGAAATGGAGAGTGTGATAAACCTGAACAGACAAAATTCTAATAATGTAAAATGGGTCAGTTATTGAATGTTTTTCAAAATTCTAGTTATCCCTTTTAAGATGTGTATTAATCCTAGAAAAATTCTGAATCACTACAATTGCTTTTCTATAAATACCACCTTTCTTTGAAATCAGAACTGTGCAAGTCTATTCACAGACCAATTTAAAAACAAAATGCGAGGTTTATACAATTCGTTTTAACGATTTGAGAGACTGAATTTTATTATACTAAGATTGGATGGTTGTAATATCCATTTGCATACCAGAAAAGCAGTATTTTGGGGTAAAGAGAGATTTGGGTTATTATTTGGGAAGAAAAAATGCACTTATAAGAGTTAGTCATAGACAAGTTTTCTGATTAAACATATATAATTTCCTCAGTGTTAGCAAATGTCTTGTGTCACTACTACCCTCCTAACATAAAGCAGGTTTTTTGAGAAAACATGATGGTACACAGTGATTGCAAATGTGAATTTTTAAGGTATTTTCAGAAAATAAATAACATTCTCATACACTTAAATTCTGTCTGTCTAAGTTTTAATATTGCAACTCAAGAGTATAATAGCTGAAAAACCATTTTAGAAATTTTTTGTTAGAACAAGTGAAATATAAGGTATCCAAAATGCAAACTTTAGGTTAAGGAATTTTTAAATACACTTCTAAGGAAAGTAGAATTCATGTTTGATTTTGTTGTTTATGCTACCACGTGATGTCTGGATACAGATTCTGCCCTCCCCACCCCTGTCTTTTTTTTTTTGTTTTTGTATTACATTATTATTCTCAAACCTATGGCTCTGGTCCTATACTGCACTCAACTGCTAGAAATTAGATTTCAGCCATCAAGTCATTGATTTGCCTTGCCTTGAAATATGTTTCTGGGAATCACCACTGTCCAGATACAGTAGTTCTGGGAATTAAATTCCAGAGTAGCAGGTACATATGAATAGGGGTGGAGTACATATCCAGAGCTAGGAATGTTTCTTGCTTGCTCTGTAGAGAACACCTATTTCAAAGGTCCTAGCACAGTTGGGATGAAGATCGGCTTGCAAATAAGTGTAAGTGGCAAAAAGTCAAGCTTCTTGTAAAGTATAAACAAGACAATCTAAAAACTAATTCAATGAGGATTTTACATCAGCAGCAGAAAATACAGCACTTAGGACAAATGTATTTTAAATAAGGATGCCAGAGTCTCTGAGTCCATGACCAGAGACAGGAAGGATGCACACATTGTCTGTTTCTAATTACAAACATGTCTGACTCTCTGTATTGGGATATTTCTCTTTGATTATTACAGTGTGAATCGTATGTGCTCTCCAGACACAGAGTGAGAAATGCTTTGGGTTTTAACTGGCAATATTAAGGACACATCTACTCGGTATTTCAGATGGGGAAGAAAGACATTAAGCCTGATTTTCTTGTGGCCAGAGTTACTTTGCTCTTCTCTGCATTCATTTTATGTCATCTGCATTCAGTATTTTTTCCTTCCAAAAATTTTGAAGATTTATCTAGTTTTATTCTCACTTGTAATTATCTCTAACATTAGTATTTTGCATAATATGCTTTATGTATTCTTTCTTCACATTATGTTCAGTTTTATGAAATCATAAATCTGGCTTGGTTGCTATGTGATCATGCTGTGTTATGCCTATATTCTGTCTCCCACATTATTTCTACAGCCTTTTAACGGTAATACCCTGCCACAGTGCTTCTAAATCACTTTATCCTGAAATCAAATTACAAGAAAAAGCTAGGAAAAAAAAACCCCAAAACCTCTCATTCTTCTAGAAGATTCTGTTTGGTGCTTTGCCTTCCAATGTGTATCAGTTTATTAATATAGCATGTAGATTTTATATCTTAACTGTGTTTCTTATAAATAAAGCAGACGAAAGTCCTGCATGAATGTAATATTCTGATTGTGCATTTAGAGAAACACCAATTGAGAATCCAAGAAAGAAGCTTCTCATAGGAAAAGTAATTCATTTACTGTGCAATTCTATGATGTGTGACTTAACAGATAAATAAATAAACAAAACAAAGCATTTTCATAGTACTTAGGATATCAAATTATTTTATGACACTCATTAAGAAGTCAAGCAGAACTTCGGTTCCTATGAAAGTCTGGAAGTTTCAATACACACTGAAATTATTACAAAAATCTCCCAATACATCTGTCAGGTAGAAAGTATTATCTTTATCTTGCAGGCTAGACTGTGACATAAGAGTTGTTACATGTGAAAATTTGCACCTAGATACAAATGTTGAAACAATATTGAAAAGCGAGTAGTAAAAAGCAAGTATGTTTTTTATACTTGCATATACAATATGCATAAAGATTTATCACCATATTACATATATTTATATGAGCACCTAAGTACTTGATAAGGCATAAGATAAAATCTATGCATGTATATTTGCATATATGCAATTTTTTCAGTGTTTTTCAAAAATGTTAGATGATTCAGGATGAGAAAATGTGGGGTTTTCAGTTATCTTGAGTACATTATTCTTCCCTTGTATCTTTTATTTAGGCAGGGTTTCTGCAGGATTTTCTTCTGTGTGTTTCAAATGCAAATTCAGATGCAAATTATCTCAACAACATGCCAAGATTAGCAGCACCCCAATATAGATTGTTCAGAGAAAATGTGCAATTTTCCCAAAATCCTTAGTAAATCCACAAGAAAAGCAAGCTTTCACTTGGCTGAATTTGAATGTAGAGAATGCTCAAGTCATTTGTAGTAGATGATCAAAAGATTTATCTGATTTCTCTTCTCTCTCTTGACTCCACCACCCTAAAAACTCTGAACCTCTTATTCAATGATGTAGAGAATAGTACGAAGTTATTAAAAATTCAATTACAAGTTACGCCATCTTTGTTCTTGGCTCCCATGAATGATACTCATCATTCAGCTACCAAATTCTGTGATCCCTCATGCTACTTAAAGCTGCAGTGGATTTTTGATAATATGCAGTAGCAGAGGAACACATATGCAAAACTGCTACCATTCTTTTGCTTTCATATTACCATCTAGCATGACCTCTAATCCACAGTTCCAGATGGACATCTCACATCATGGTCTTTTCCATAATTTCATTTTTATTGTTTTTAATGTACCTACGTGAATCCAATCAATGGCTCTAAAGTATCTGGAAGAACACTTATGAATAATTAAATGAAGGTAGAATGCCACATCAGAACTGTTTTGTATTTGGCCAAATCCCTGATGGTTTTTTTTTCCTCCAGTCTGCTTGCAATGCAGACAGCAAGGAGAACAAGGGTTTTTAGCCAGATGGAATCTTATGAACGGTAGCTCCATTTTATGTAGTTTTTAGTTACTCCTAAAGAAAAAGAAGTCATTTATGCTTTTCTTTAAGATTTTACTTTGCTTTATTCTTCCTCATGCTTCCGCAACTCAGAAACAGTTGTTGAATGTTTCTGAAAGTCATGGGAGGTAAGAAATATGGAAAATATAAATTCTTAAGCAGAACTTTAGCATACAACATTCCAGCATTAGAAGTTAATACAGAGACTGTTGCCCATCAAGAATCACTAGCATGGTTTCATATATAAAACTAAAAACTATGTAACAGTTGGGGTCCAACAATGAAGTAAAAGTTGGGGGGCTTTATATTATAGAGTGATCTTCTATTTGAACTACAGTGATGATTTCCGCAATGTTTGTACATGCATGGGTGCCACACTAGGTGATTTATGCTAATATGGATTTAGTTTTGTACATATAATAAATGTGTAATTACTGAAAGCCAAACATTTGTTCATCGCTGTGGAAATGCAATAATTTAAATGTAATTGTATTTTCAGACCCTGTTCCACCTCCCCCACCAAAGTCAATAGAGGCATTAGTAGTTAAGTATGACGGCTGGATCTAGTTCAGCGATGCAAAGCTAATAAGGATGAAAGTAACTCCTGCAGTTTGAAGGGGTTGAGAACCTGAGCTCCCGGTGCTTTTAATCACTGTTTTGGAGACTTCACAGTTCTGAACACCAGGCCCTTGACAATTTATTTAGTTAGTGGCGATGTCCAATGTGAACTACATAATGATGTAAGTTTAACTCTTGAATCAAAATTTACCTTGCAGTTACAAAACAAATCTTGTCAATTTGAGCCAAAGTGCCTATGTAATCAAGATCATTCTTTTTATAGGTCAGAAGTATTTAAAGCATTTTCTCTTCTTTTCTTTTTTTTTAAGATGATAGTTCTATTCAACATTTTCCTTCCTTTTCTCTCTACTTCTTCCCTTTCTTTTGTTCAGCTTTTAAGTTGTCTAACTCTTAAAATCCTGTTCCTACTTGGAAAATTGAGCAAATGCATGGGAAACATAATTACAAATGCCAAGAAAAGTCAGAAGAGACTACCATCCTGAAGAAGTTCAATGATTTGGATTCAGACACTGACTTGTTCTCTCTTTTAGGTTCTACATATATCATAATCATATACAAAAAGTTTTAATCTTGTATTAAAACTTCAAGTGCAAATAAGTTCAACTCCTTCTTTGATAATCTGTTCCAGTTTTGATTACCCGCTTACATCCTGTTATGGTAGTGAATTTGTCTGTTTAATTTCATGCCACTCCAACTTTTTATGCCTTTGTCAGCAATACTGAAAAAGCCTTACTGCCTATCAGATATCCTTTTCATCTCTAAGTACTAAAACATAATGATCAAGTCACCTCTCAGCCTTGCAATGAGTTGAAAAAACCTGAGCTTCTTAAACTTCAAGGTGAATGACTCATTTTTTAATTCCTTAATCATTTTATGGCCATTCTTATAACCAGGTTTACTGAATCACCTCTCTCATGAATAAAGGACACAAAATCTAAGAAGAAGCCTGCTATGCAAAGTAGCAACATCATTCCCTGGCTTCTACTGGATATTTCTGTTCTATGTCTTCAAAAACCTCAGTGGCCCTTTTTGCCACAGTGCTGCACTGGAAGCCTTTATTTGAGACAATAATAAACTATGCTCACTAATTCCTTGTCTGAGTCAATGTCACGCTAGGATCTTCCATTCTGTATTTCTAAACATGTATTCTGTGCTTCTGGATGTATTTTTTCTGCATTTGACTATACCATCTAATACTTTTTCAGGTTGTGTTGTGTGCTTCCTCCCAATATTATATAGAATGAAGGCTAGATCTTACAACTTTATTTTAAATACAAAACAGAAATATTTACTAGAGTATCTGCGAAGTTAATCATGTCTGTCTGTACTGGGTTTTATATACAATTAAGAGGCCATCCTAGTAGGTTCAGGAGCACACATTTCAATCTCAAATGAGATTAAATACATATTTGGAACAAATAGTTCTAATTAGGAAAATGTACAGTGTTTTCTGGGCTTTGAAAGCAGAAGGAAAAAAGCTCTAATGATTTTATTAAATGTCCTTGTGTAATCATTATCCCTGCAGGGTGCATAGTAAAGTTTAAGGGTTATCCCAAAAATGTAAAGCTGCTCACTAGAAGAGTATGATGGAGAATTCAGGTTTTCTGACTAACATTTGCTATGGAATATGTATAAACTACATGGTGTAAGTAATTACACTGCTGCTAAAAAGGCCAGCCAAGATACAAGGTGAATATATGTATATACGCTCTTTGAATCTATGATCAAACCCCACTTGCCTACAGTCCTACAAATTAAATACATTCTTAGAAAAGAAATCCCATCATACAGTTCAATATTATCTTTGAAGTCTAACACATTAACAGGAGTTTTAGAAGAACATTTGTATTACCCTCAGACTTTTCTGTTCTTTTCATACAATTCATTCAACCTGACAGAGTTTTTCCTTTTTTCCTTAGCATTTATCTGCTGTTTTGAATGCAATAGAAATAGAGAAAGGTAGGTGGGAACATGGGGGAGGAGAGAAATCCTCTCACTGTTCCATTTCTCATTATTACTTAACTTGAAGGGAGAGCTGCAAATCTGAGCTAAACAGAGGGGTGGATCACCTAATCGTGTAGCCATGGTGCTATCTTGTGTCACTGAGAACATTCTCTGTCATACTAAACAGCATCATCAGGAGTATAACCCCCACCTTCCCCACCAAGTCCACCCCTACATCGTGTATATATATATCCATGCTGAAGTTGCAAAAAAACCCATACAGCAGTGCAGCTGTAGACAGATTTGGGAAAGCTAGAGGAAGATGTGCACTGAGGGAGACAACAAAGCTGACTCAATCAAACATTCTCTAAGACTTCTAGGAAGAACCTTTATGCAGACTAAGCCTATTGGCCAACAAGCAGACAGGAAAACTTTGTCCCATGCTAGAGCCACCAATGCCAGTCAGCCTGCACTGTCTGCACTGAGTATGTTCCTTTTCCCTCCTGCACTGTTAAAAATATCCCTTCCCCTCCACATTTTGTAACATATAAGGGTACAGTTATAAGAGGATGTAAGCAGAAAGGTGAAACAGCAGCAGCATCATCCTTCTTCTGACTTTCTAGCCAGGAGATTTTCTACTGAATATTTTGCTGATTTTAACACCATTGCAGCTAACGCAAGGAAAGCATTAGTCATCTGCCTATTTAACAATTTAACTGTTAAGATAGTGAAGGAAGTCACTGGAATGTGTCGTGATAAATTAGAAAATTATCTATTTCTTAATAACAGACAATATAAATTTTACATTTTATCTGCTTGATTATCCTACAACAGTCAAAGAAAGTGAAAATGAATCAAATATCATGCTGGTTTTGAACTGTCAAAATATTGCTGCAGACCACTATAACTTCTGTAGAATCCATGGAAAATTCTGTCATGAAGATAGATTTGTTTCTTCAGGCAAAAATATAATTGATGTTTAAATATTTTAGAGAAAAAAATACTAAACATACTTCATGTTTCCAAATGATCACAGCATGTTTGATAGAAATATAGTCTTGGATAAGCAAATACACTTACTTAAGCAGCTTGCAAAGAACATATTAGTCATGCTTCAATAAAATCTATATTTGATGCTTATTAATTTCCAGGGTCACTTTGGGTCTTAATGAAATTC
Source organism: Brachypteracias leptosomus (assembly GCA_013401335.1). NCBI lineage: Eukaryota > Metazoa > Chordata > Aves > Coraciiformes > Brachypteraciidae > Brachypteracias > Brachypteracias leptosomus. Next base: position 76,118 of record VYZX01019099.1, on the reverse strand, counting down.
TTTGGTATTTAATTTTCATTTGGGAACTGAATTTTCAGAACTATATAGAATTTTATGATGCAAAAAAGTTGTTTTTTTAAAGCATTCACTCTGGTTTTAAAGTTTCAAGCAAGTTCTACTTTCAGCATCATTTTAGTTAGGGTTTATTGACACACTTAAAACTGCAAATGCAAGCCCTATGGCATAAAATTTTTGGCCATTAATATGTAAGTAGAGACAAATTGTTCTCATTTAAGAAAGCAACCAAAATTCTTTGCTGCAAAAAGAATTTCTTTGCTATATTCTGCAAAAAAGAAAGCATAGTTTAGCATGCCTGTCAATCTATGAAAGATTGTAATACCTTTAGTTCTGTGACATTGTGCAAAAAATTGTTTTGTTTATACCCAGCTATTGTAACATAGCTGAGAAATGAAATGCTGCTGTTCTTGAAAAGTTTTTATTATATAAAAAATATTATATACATAGACAAAATAGCAAAAAGATGGTCTTTTACTGGAATTTTTTGAGTTATTGAAAACTCCACTTGCTGTCCGTTAGGCCTGTCACTTGGTTTGAAACTTTAAGGGAAACAGGGCTGACATGGTGTCTACCACCATCTCTTCCTGCATGTATTGTATGCCACTCACTAGAGTTAACAACAAAATTAAAACAAAAAAAACCCAAACCAAACCAAACAAACACCAAAAATGTTTGCCTGAGCTTGAATTGATTTCTTTTCCTATCATGCTTTTCCTTATTTTTCCTTCCAATAGTGGTTTGTGTGCCTTGAATGGGTATTTGCAGAAAGTGCACTTTAAACTATTGCAGGTTTACATACTGAAATTGGAAGTCACTTCAGAAAACAGAGGACAGATTTTTATACAATGCAAGCATAGGAGTGATTAAATGAATAGAGATGGATAGGCTGGTGAAAGTATGTGCTTCATGAATGTGAAGAAGACAAAATGAAATATACACTCTTCCTGCACCCAGAAAAAATTAATCCCATTATTTCAGCCATTTTTCTTCAGGTAAGTCTAGTAGCAAGATTCCTGCTAGCTTTTCAGCCTACCACCACTTGTCATGCTAATTTTTCTCTGTGACAGACTTCAATCCTTAGTGGATTCCTGTACACTTTACTCCTAATTAAAAAGGCATGCTTTTGTAATCAAAGATAGAACATCATACAGCGTGATTGTAGTGGGCAGACACAACTAACCACTCATCTTCCTAATACCTACTATTGAAGATTCCTAATGCACCGTACATATTATTTCATAAGCAATGCTGGAAGTTACAGGGACAAATCTTTCCCATCCAGTTTCCAATCTTCTGTTCAACTCAGCTCAGGGTTCGGCAAGAATAGGGTTAATTTTCACAAGAATCTGGGAAGGTCAGGGGTGATGTGATGTAGAGAAAAGTGTGTTAATTGCTGTTTACTATCTATTCAATAAATCTAACTAACTAAAGTCAATAAATAAAAAGTTAGCCTTATTTGAAGAGTAGTGAGCCTTTATTCCTACAATTTGTAATTTCATTTCCTCACAGATATCTTCTCCTAGAAATCTTTCTCTAAAATTAATTTTAAGCTTTTTTAAATGCAGCCTTTTTTTTCCCCTCAGTCTTCTTCATATCTCTTCCTAATCCAGGCCTCTGCTGTCTGTATCTGGTATTGCTGGATAAAGCACCTGGCACAGTACAGATCTACACATTCTCTAGTATTTTGGAGAATAAATCATCTGAACTAAAATATCAAATCTATCAATCTTTATCAGTCAAACAAGACATACCCATGAGGTGAAGGGATGGAGTTTACTTTTTGCCAACCCATTTGCACAGCCCATTAGTGATGTCTTTAATATAGTTCAAATCTCTAATTTTTTAAAAGTCTATCAAACTAAATGATTGCTTATTTCTCTACTTATTGCTCAGAGGTCTATGAAAAAAGCCATAGAGTGTTCTTTTTTACACTCTGCATTATATAATATATTGATTGATTTGGGACTGTTTGGCTTTCTGATTCTACCCAAAAGAAAGTGATAAAGATCCTGATTAATGTTGAAGTGTTACAGAAGAAAGGTAGTTAAACATAGTTCCTTTATGCATTGTCTGTTTTGACAAATAAGTTTTCCATAGCTCAGGATTTCCATCTGATTTTTATCTTCTTTGATTTTTTTTTTAATATTCACATATTCATTTGATAACTTTTAAAGTACTCCAGAATCTATCTCAGAAATTTGAATTGCCTCCCAGGTTATGATCGGCAAACCTAAGCATTTCTTCTTCATGTTTGATTTTCTTATGTCCACATATAGGATAAGCACATATATAGAATGCATTGAATAAAAAGAAAAATAATACATCTTTCAAGATTACAGTGGTCACCCTTCTGTTAGACTACTGCATAATTTCTGTGTAGACTAGAAGACAACATTATCATCCCAGTCTATTTGATAGACTTTGCTGTATTTTTGCAACACAAATATTTAGACATAGGTGGCAGTCATTTTTTGATTTACCAGTCTGTGAAGCCAGACTTCTGAGACCCACGTATTTTAGAAAGGTCTTTTATCACACTGTAATGTAAAAATATTTTGGCTTTTATTCAGCTCTGTCATTAGAAGTTGCCTGCATTAGTTTTAATATCGATGCTACTTTCATAAGTTTGGGCACTCAAAACCAGGTAAAATCTTTACAGTTGTTCCCCAAGAAGCTGCAAGCACAGTGATCACAGGAGTGGAGGGGAAGGGAAATGCCAGAGCAGGAGGATGCACACTCCCTTGCTTTCCTTCCTCACCTGAACTAAATTCCTACGAACTCCACGTGTAACATTGTAGTGTCTGGCACACTTAACTCATGTAGTCCCCAGTCTTTACCAGAGGTCTAGGGGAGTACAAGTCTACTGTGAGGCATGACTTAATGGCTTAATTTAATTGCTAATTTTTGATATGTGGAGTTCCAATACCCAAAGATTTCTCTCAGATATAGGCAGCCAAATATCTCTTCTTTGCTAAAAATTGAAAAGATGAGGTACTTTTAAATTTTTACTACACGACTCCAGAAACAAAGCTTTAGCATAAAGAAAATAAGAGAATGAATGATTAAAACTCTCTGTGTTGGCTACACACTGTTAGAGAACTCTGACCTCCCTGGCTGAGAAGGTCAGGGAAACTTAAATAAGCTTCAGATCCGCTGTCCATCACTGCTTATTACTATAGTGACTTTAAAGTGCTAAGCTGCATGTTTGGTTTCTGGTTTCGTTTATGGGGGTTTTTTTGTTAAGTGTGTGTTTCAGCTAGGATTACAGTTTTGTTGATATGGCTTTATACAACAGATTAGACAGAAAAGCAGTACTGAATGATTGTAGCTCTGGGGACCAAACTTATTTGTGGAATTTCTGGCAACACAGATCAAGGTGAGAACACAGATTATGTATGCTTCAGAACTGCAAAGGAAGTTACCTTGCTCTCTGCATTCTAGAACTCTGAAGTGTTCCTCACTTTTCTATTTTCTTATGAGTTTATCTCCATAAAAGCAAGATAAGATCACCTGTGTCAAATGGTTGAAAACAAAAATACAAAGGAAGAGCTGGGATTTTTTAATACTGAAAAGGAAATAATAAGCAAAATAGGCCTACCCTGGAACTTGCTCTCTTTGTTTTCTGAAGTGTCTGTATCAATAAAGACTTTTTTTTCCCTCAAAACTTACTGAATCTGCCTTTCTCTAGCTTCCTGTCATAATTATTAAGAATATAGAGAGGAAGGTGGAAAAAGAAACTAACAATCATTGATGTGTTATTTCATCAGATAATAAGTCCAAAAAAACCCACCTAAGCATCTACTTAGAAGAGACTGCTACTACTACAATTACCTGTACAATATTGTTTATTCACATTGTGGTGTATTTAGAAGCTACGTCAGAGAACAGGGTAGGGCTGCAAACCACGAGCTTGTTGTACAATTGCTTCAAGAAGCTTACAAGATAGGCTTAAAAAATGAAGATAAAAGCTCACAGTTGGCAAATGCTCTGCTTATTAGATGAGGTACTGTGTATAGAAAACTCTACTTGGGCTAGGGAGAGAGGTCTCAGTAAAATACAGTAGCATATATGACTTACTGCTACACATCTTTGTTTTCACTGGGAGGCTGCTACCTTTATTTTTTCTACTCCCTTACCCACCACTGAATTCTGAGCAATAAATTAAGATGATGGTACTGCTCCTGGACCTCATGGATCTTTCCCTTCATTGAGTAGTAGGAGAGTTATTGGAAAGGGTTCAATTATTCCTGTTTGATGGAAATAAAATCTGGCTAGGGATCACATCAGTTTAATGCATAAGCAGTACAAAAAACTGCCAAAGACAAAGTTTGGGAGCCATGTTAGACTGTGCACATGCAAGAAAATGCATAAACTGCTTGTGTGAAAAATTTCATTTATCTTCCAGTAACAGAGGTGTCTGCTAAGAACAGTCCCAAACCTGGTAAATCCAGAATTTCTGGTTAGTTGAAAAACGTGGCTGCTTTGGCCTGCTATTATGATGGAAGGTCATACTGTGATTCTTACAGTTTGTGGTTTCCTATCTTAAACAGCAAGGAGAGGAGCAGCTGAGGGCTTGTAATCTGGATGGACAAGTTAGGGCAAGAGGAATAGCTCTTTTCATATTCATCAGGCTTTGACTGCATCATGGCCTGTGATGAACTGTGAAATCCAACCTGTGCTTATAGCCAGTTAATAGTACTTTTATTTCATCGCCTGCCTGCTCAAATAAATATTGGTTTAGTATTGTTGTATGCTGATATTATTTGGAGAACAGAGGGCAGTAGTAACCAAGTTAATTTAATCTTGGGATCATAGTTGTGCATGCTTGTTTAGCTGGCAGCCTTTCTTTATATAAACACATCCTTCCTTTCCAATCTATTTCTGCACTAAGAATCTTAAACAATTTTGCTTCATTAATGTTGACACTAGATAGTGATGAAATAGTTACCAGACTGAGTAAAAGACTGAAATAATTGTCTTTTCACATAATTAAATCTTCAGTGGGGTGAATGAACTTCTTCAGCTCCACTGTAAAATAGACTGCTATCATACAGATTTGAGGTTTTGAAATACCCAGAGCACTTGATCTTGCAGGTTGCTGTGTATTAACAACTCCCAGTGAAGGCAATCGGAACTGAAATACATTACAGAGCTCAGAAATGCAACATGTAAGATAAGTTTAACTTCTGAATATTGAAATATGTAACCTAAGTACAGGTGAATTTCTAATGTTCTACAACTGACTCCACCCTGTATCAGTGGATATACATTCTTCTATGATTCAGCTACACTCCTATTATCTCATGTGAAAACACAAGATTACATACATCAGCGGGGAGAATAGACTCGTTCCTTACCTATTTTACATGTAATTTAATTCTCCTGCCAACAGCCTATAAAAATATCTTTTACAGATCCTGATTTACTATGATTTTAAAAATTACAGCTTTATTAGACCTAGATAATACAACAACTCTTAACATTTCTGTCTCCGTTTAGGGCTCAGGGCAACCCCCACAGAGCAGAATTAGTTTCACCCCTCTTCCCCCTCCCCTCCTCCCTCCCAGGGGAGGAAGAAAGGCCTCACACAAAGTTGGAAAATTCAGATCACAACTTTTAACAGGGAGTAACAAAAGGGATATCAGAGGAAGGGAAATATACAGAAGTAACAAGGGAAGGTATATATACAAATATATACAACACCGATCCTCGGATGCCACTGGATTTCTCCCGAGCCACGTGGAGTTGTAGCAGCCACAGAGCCATTCGGAGTCAGCAGCAATCCCAGCAAGGAAGGGGGCAAGCAGAACTTCCTGTGTCCTTTATATAGAGTGTGGCAGGAAGGGGAGTGGAATAGCCACTCCACCTGTCCCTCCCCTTCCCCAAACCTTAAACCACAACAATTTCCCAGGTTAGATTTCTGAAAAGTGTGGAAACATGTCTTTCAAATGCAATAAAATTTCCAGAAGCTATATAACCTTCTGTTTATTAACAATTCAAGCAAAGAGCACACAGATGAAATATTACTTTTTGTCAAATCCATTTACTAATGTTTTTCTTTTCCTAACGCTTTCCCCCTGCAAAAGTTGTTGCTACTGTTAGAAAAGTATAATATATTACTGATATTTATTAAGTTCTAGAAGAAAGTAACAGTTTTTCTACAAGAAAAGAACCCAGATCTTGGACACAAGATCAGTGTGGCATTCTGTGTTGGCAGGAGCTGACAAATTCTATGGAATCCTTGGCTGAGGAAAGTGAAAAGTAGTCTTCAAACTTACACAGCAAGTACATGCTGGGCTTTCTTAAGCGGAAGGATTCTTATAGAGGTTATGCTGAATCTTTCAAAAGTGTTCTTCTTTTTCAGCTGAATCTTTTCCCAATGTTCTGCATGCTCTGAAATGGGTTCAGCTAATGTAAAATGAAAATATTGTTGAATGAATATGCTGGTTTGTGCCTGTGAGTAGTTATTCCAACAGAATTTCATCAGACCTCCTTTAACCACCTTTAAAAATTCATACAGCAGACCTCTGAAAAAAGTCACCTGATCACATTTCATCTGTTAAAATAAATACATTCAATACAGAACACAGACAGAAAATAACAATAAAAAGGCAAAATGCCTCCAGTCCAGTTATGTAGTTCATGCTATGTGTTTGCATTGCAGCAGAAGTTTAGGCAAAGAATGCCTCTTCTCAGGTCCTAAGTGACTTGTTAGTGTTAATTGGTTATGAGTACTTCTGCCTGTGCCCCTGTGTAGGTAGGGAAGGGTCTTCTAAGTTTGGTGTTCTTCTGGGTAAAGTGGTAGGAGTGGCTGCTATGGGGGGAGTGGGACTTCTGCCAGAAGCTGAAGATGAGGTGTCATCAATTCTTGCCCAGTTTATCAGTGTTACCTGTACTATTGGCCGTCATGCAGAGAGAAATAACAAAACATTCAGAACAATGAAAAAATTTTCAAAGATTTTCCCCTTTCTAAAAACCCATACATTTTGGTTAAGCCTTGCAAGGTCTTCTTCATCATGACACAGCTTACAGTCATCTCACCACTACAACAGAGTTTGCTTTCTCCATCTTTTGATAGCTCTATAGGCTGTTCAGTATTGAATATTGTTTTACTATGTACAGGATTAAGTCAAAATGTCTCTTAAAGTAGTTACTTATTATGTTTGCTCCAGATATGACATATACATATGAGTGGTCACATGATGGGACAATTTTTGAAGTCTACAATAATAGACATCTCTGACATTTCTTTTGGAAGTAGAAATATTTTTGAAATAACTCCTATTCTTTTACAGCATTCTTTTACAAACAGTGATGCATGAAAGTAATGAAATTATCAACAACTAAAATGTACTTATATATTTTCATCTCCCAAGACTGTTGCATATTCACTTTAATGTTCAGTAAAGGGGTAAGTTTTTATTATTTTACAAAAGAGGTATTTATTATAATTTTATGTTTAGATTGCATACTATATTATGTTATCCATCTCTCTCTCTCAAAACAAATATCCTAGAATTCTAAGACACAAGTCTCATTTCTGTCTTCCATATGTGATACCATTAAAATTTACTTGCATTAAGCCTGCTGCAGAATCAGGGTTTTTTAATTATGTAAATAAGCTCAGCTGTACAGGTAAAAAATGGTTTTAAGACAGTCCCTCTGCAAATCCTATAATAACGCCACTCGTTATAACTCCCCTTCTCCACCCATTCGACCAAAATTTGAAGCCTATCCAGCAAACTCTATTCAGCTGTTCCTGTTACACAGTTTGTTCCCTCATTGCAGTAAAGATATTAATGACTATAGAGATTAACTGGTTAGCACAAAGTTTAGCACGTAGGCTCACTGCACTACACAGTAATGTTTATAAAATTTTTAGGATCTCTCTAAAATGAACTTGCTAAGAGTTTTCTGATGTTGATTTTTAGTGTACTTATTCTGAAGAATCATAATACATCATTTTCAGTTGAATTCTAGAATCCCAGAAAAGATGTACTTTTTAAATGCAGTTTTCTTCAGAAAAATAAGAAAATCTGAAATTTAAATCCCTTATTCCTATATTAGTGTTTCACAGCATGTCAGAAATAGTTTGCAAAATGATGTCAGGTATGCACTAATGACCCAAATTATTAATTACTCAGTGTTTGTTACTTGGTTGTTATCTATTATAACAAATATGGCTTGTTATCTGTTACTCAGTTATATAATTTTATAATCTACTGTATGTCATTCTACCTCTTAGAGTGTGTTAATTTGACTACTTTTACCAAGTATTAAAATCAGCTGCTACCAAAATTAGTAATGAGTGCTTGATTTATCTTCTCTATTAAACTACCAATCTGCAAGATCAAATCACAGAATCACAGAATGGTAGGGGTTAGACAGGACCTCCAGAGATCATCTAATCCAACTTCCCTGCTAAAGCAGGTTCACCTAGGGCAGGTTGCACAGGAAAAAGTCCAGATAGATTTGAGTCTTCAGAGGAGACTCCACAAGCTCTCTGGGCAGCCTATTTCAGTGCTTTGTCACCCTCAGGGTAAAGAAGTTTTTCCTGATGTCGAGGTGGAACTTCCTGTGTTCCAGCTTGTGCCTGTTAATGACAACAAGGAAGGGATATATAGTACAATACTGTTGATATGTCATCTTTCTCAGGTAGTATTTTGCTACTGGGGTATTTCTGTTCTAAAGACAAGTACAAACTTCATTCATGCCAGTAGTACACCAAAAACTGTAATGAACATTCAAGAGTGTGCTCAAAGCCTATTTTGTGGAAAAGACACAAGAAAATATTAAGAAATACAGGCTGACATCTAAACCACAGAGATTGATGCATTTCCTTCCATGCAAATATTGGAAAAAGAACTGTTTCAGACACACATCCTTTGGAGGTTATTGTTATGTGGGAGAAGGTCTTGGGGCAGTACCAGCTTGCCCAAGTCTGAATGGAGAGGTGCAAACTTTCTGGGTCTCCAGAAATGTTGCTCTCTCTTGTTATGAATAGCACAGGAGATAGTCATACAGCTTCATGCACCACTTGGACAGCCAATAGGAGTCAAAGTTTCCGGCTTCAGAGAAGACTCTGACCACAGTGGTACTGAGAAATAATCTCTTGATTCTTAGGGACCAAAAACACCCTCTGAAAACTTAGAGATGAAGGAGATAAGGGAAAGAAAAATGGACTTCTGAGTATAGAACTTTCCAGAGTGACACACGTGGGACTATATTCCTTTTTTGTTCAGTAACAGTAAGGCAAGAGCACAGCACCATCTCTACCAATCTGGTGTAATGAGTAACTTACCTGAAGTTCTATTCCAAGATATTCCAAAGATATCTCAGGAGAAAAAGCAAGTGTACCACTGACTTTTCTCTGATCACTCCAGGTTTTCTAGCTCAAATGAAACTAATAGAATTTTAAAAGCATATTCTTTATAATAATCTAAATAAGTTTTAATCTTTTTTTCATTTGCAGCACCTAAAGAAAGGCATTCAACAGAAAATTACTTGGAAAATAGAATGTTAGTTTAAAAAAATAATTAATAAACTATTTAAAATCCAGTCAGCAACTCTTTATTCTCCAAATATGAAAATGAGTGTAGTTTATAATTTCAGAGATTCTCATGTAAGAATGTTCAGCTGGACATTGATTTCTACAAGCAATTTTTGTTTTATGATAAGGTAGTAAATAAACAAGAAGTATAAATTTCCAACAAGCATATATCTAGCATTTTAAACAGGCGTTGAATGGCACCTACTGAGAATAATCAAATTCCTTAAACAATTAGACTTAAAAAAGCAGTGAATTTTGGGTCAGTTTTAGTACACCTTGGGTAGTGGAATAAAACATTAGACTGAAGACCCAAGTGATTCTAGCCTACTGTGAAGTATAATAATGGACATGAAATGCACAATGCCTGGAGCAGTTTATTGTCGTTATAATTTAGAATTTGTACAGAAAAGCAATGGAGTCTCACTAGACTTCTTTGATAAGGGTTTGACATTACAATCGGAAAGCCCTAGTTAAATCTGGAAATCTACATTAATTTTACAATGAAATGTAAAGGTTGCATTCATTATCAGATAACCCTTTGTCTTTCTCCTGATACCAGCTTAGTTGTGATTTTTGTTAAACAGAAAAGCTTCTATTCTGGGCAATCACATAGCATTTTTTTGACAACTTGATCAGAATCTGAAGTCTTACACAGCCCTTTATGGAAGAATAGCTCAGATATGTTTGTCTTGTCACTAGTTATGGGTTCAAAAATAATGTTTTAATCAATGCAAATACAGTTATCAAGCTTCTCCAGGACAGAATGCTTTGTAGGTCATACGTTTTATTGCCTTTGGCCAAAATTCTAGATGAAAACCCAAAGTACCTTCAGTATAATGCAAAAGAAATAACAACTAATATCATTCAGCTTTTTTCTGCAGGCCTACCAATAACATCTATGAGATTTTACTGTGTTGTTGCAAATGGATTCCAAGACTTGGTCTAAGAAAGTAAGCATCTCTTTACATATGTCATAAAAGACAACATAAATCCCATTGTGAAACACTGAGAATAAAATATTTGCATAGTTATCATCTGTGCCTCATAACAACCGTAACAATTTGCATACACAGTTTTACACAGGAGGGAAACATAGATTATAATTCTGAACTACTGATAGAGTTAATCAGCCATTTATTCCTTACATAAGAAATAATCTAGAAGTTTGTGAGACTAGACTTGCTGAAACAAAACCTTTTCTAGACTTGGATAAATGAGTTCTTAAAAATGATTCACATAGATATTGCTACTGCAGAAGTATTAAGCTGTGTGACTACAGAAAAATAAAAGTAACTTTTGTCTTGCATTACGTAATCCTGAAGCAATACTTTGGGATTTGGTATGTCTTACTGAGGAAAATGAAGGGTGTCTCTAGAAACAGCTATTATATTGATACAAGATCATTTTTTTATGTTGTGAAAGAATAACATGAGGAACAAGTTTATAACAAATAATACATTTGCAGTTTTCATTAAGACATGCTTAACTTTTTTTTTCCTTCTATACAAAGTCTAATCTTTGAGTGGAAGAAGGCTTTTGCATTTTTGTATCTTTAAAATGGTCTTTTGGCACCATTTGTTTCCAAAAGACAGAAATTCAATTTGCAAGGAAGACCTGTGTATAAGCAAGCAGTGAAAATTATTAGAAAAGGGATGAACAAGTTGCTGACTGAGCTGATAAGAATTCTCAACTATCAGAAGAATTAGAAATATATTGTGAAAGGAAAATGAACATAAATGCCTGTTCCTCATATTTGTATAAATATACAGTCTATTGCATATCTCCAAATACTGTAGCAAGAAATTAATGTAAGGTTTTCTGACTGTATCATCTGAATTATATAGATTTCCCTAGCTTAACTTGATGAAAATGTACCTCCATTCATCCATGTCGAATGAACATCTGTCACCATTGCTGCTGCTTGGCTTAGAGAATGCTGTTGTCACTCCACTAAATTCTCCTTTATTTATTAATGAGAGAATTTCCAGAAAGGTAGGCTGTGTACGTGTGTTTATAGCCATCATTTCAGCTAGGTCATATCTATAGTGCTTGAAGAACACAGTTTTTATTCAAATGACAAGTGCATTTAGGTAGTCTTTCTGAGCTTTAGTACAGATATATAAAGAGGGAAAATGCCTGGAATCATAGAATCACAGAATACTAGATTGGAAGGGACCTCAAGGATCATTTGGTCCAACCGTTCTTGGCAAAAACAAAGTCTAGACAAGATGGTCCAGCACCCTGCCCAGACAAACCTTACAAGTGTGTAATGGTGGGGAATTCACCACTTCCCTGAGGAAACTCCTCCAATGGCTGATTGTTCTCATTGGGAAAAATTGTCCTCTTGCATCCAATTGGAACCTCGTCAGGTGTAACTTTTACCCGTTGCCCCTCATCTTTTCCATGTGGTTCCTTGCAAAAAAGGAGTCTCCATCTTCTTTGTAACCACTCTTTTATAATACTGGAACATGGTGATAAGGTCTCCCCTAAGCCTTCTTTTCTCGAGACTGAACAAATCCTGTTCTCTCAGCCTTGCTTCATATTAGCAATATGGTTATCGAAGTGCTTCTTCCCCCAAAGATCCCAAATACTCCCCACAATTGTCTGTGAATCTTGGCTGTTTCTCATAGAACTTCCCCTTAGCCATCTGTGCAATCCAGCCATTTCTCACAGCACTAGCTGTAACTTCTACCAGCTTCTCACTGTGGTATTTGTTGTGTTCAGCAATTTCGCATTTCACATTCTATAGTTTTTCAGAGTCTGTTCAGGCAGCTAAACATCATGCAGGGGCTGCATACCTTAACACTTAGCAAGGGGAAACCATGGAGTTTACATTCAAAAAGAAGAGCTGGTGCATTAAAGACGGGTTCCCAAAAAGAAGTGGTCCCAGAAGGAAAAAAGGAGTCCTGGAAAAAAGAAAGTGAAGGTCTTGAGTGGAGAAAAGACCTTTAAAGTAGGAGAAGATCCAGGAGATCAGAGTGGACACAAATACTGGAGGATGCCTTGAAACTATTAATGCCCAAGACTTGTAAGTTAAAGCAGACGCACAGCACATACTGACATGACTTTCTGCTCAACCTTCCGGGGCCAGGTGCAATCCTCTGTGGTGAAAAGAAGTCAAGAGCAAACCCCGGAAGTCTGGAGGGCATGAACAAACAAGGGTGTGAGATAATCAAGTAAATTAAAAGCTGTAACCTAGTTGGTTCTTACATAAGCCCTAAATCCACTATGGTCTGTCAATATCATCACACCAGTATGATGAGAAGGATGGAGAAGCAGAAGTAGGTTCATCAGCGGGAAGAGATTCATTTTGTAGGCTGAATTTCAGTGTCTTTTTGGAAAGGATTATTGTTCTGGAAAATGTTAAACAGTTCATCCATGAAACTGGACACTTGACAATTACCTTACTTTTCTTCATTCACTACTGACTGTCTTGATAGATCTTGATTCATTTAAGAAAGGTGATGAATACAATGAGAATGTGACTATTCAGAAAGAGGCAGAAACAATACACATGCTAAAATATTTATGTCAGTACAAGAGCTGGTGATACAATACTTAATGATCAGGCATAAACTCAAAACAAATTAATGTGTATTTTCAGGTAACACACAGTTACTGGAATGTGTCCCCACATGGTATTGTGGTAGCTGAAATTTGACATACAAATAATGTATATAAAAATAGATGGAAGGAAAATCTGCCTTGAGATATTAGAAAATAAACTCAGGGCAGTGTGTTTATCTCTAAAGAGGCTCAATGCCTACTTTTGCAACTTCAGAGAAGATATAGAAGAAATACAGTGTACTTGTCCCCCCACTATACAAGGTATGTGTCAATGGACAGTATTAATCTGACTAAATTGCTGTAAGTACATATTTTCTCATTAATAAACTCAAAATAATCGGACAATCTCTTGACGAGCTTATAAATATATGCTCTAAGTGGATAAGGGGAAGGGAGGTCTAAACACACTGTATTCTTCATTAACGTTCTCAAGTATAGTTTCTAAGTTACTGGGTCATTACAGGTGTAATTCACTACATATTAAGATACCTAGGTATAGCTACACATAGATCTACACATGAGTTAGAAGCTCTACTGAATAAACAATAGTATCTAGTGGTGTTTAGATCCTTCAGAATACCCTGTATGTTCTCTAACTGCCACCCCAGAGAGAAACAGGTCTTCACTGTGTCACTATGTGGTTCACTATCACTATGTGGTATCTGACAGATCTTGTAGAAGTCTCAGATGTCCTGAAGAGAATGAAATGGCATTGAAGCCTTATGTGTAGGAAATTTAATGCTACCTTATCTATAATGACAGCTTATTCAATGGACAACTAGTCAGGACTGTCAGTGGAGTCTGGAGACTGATCAAAACTCTCTGTACTCTGAATCACCCAGGTCTCCCTTGGCTACAGCAGAAACTCTGACACAGCTTTCGTGTAGATGTCCAAATTTATGTGTCTGAATCTATTTAAATAAGTTTAATAAACAATTTTTAAAAGACTATGCATATCCTGGGTATAATCCTGCTGACAGATTACAATTTCATAGAGCATTTAGGTTAGCACTTTATTCTTTTCAATAGAAGAATACTGGTGAAAAAAAACCCACAGGAAATATTAAAATATTCTTACTATATGCCATGAAAAAATATATTATTTGGATTAGTTGTGCTATTCAGCCCAACTATACAGCAAATATCTAATAAGAATAATCTACCTTACTAAGCACAGAATGCTATATTTTACTACTTAAATTTATAATGAATGTAGATCCTCTGTGTCACTCGCATTGTGCTAGTTAGTATTCCTCTTTCATTTGAGAAAATCCCTGCCACTCTCTATATTGTACAAAGTAGGAACATGGAGAGATACGTTACTATGTGAAATTAAGTACATTAACTGGAGGAAAGCCAATGCCACACCAGTCTTCAAGAAGGACAAGAAAGAGGACCCAAGAAACTACAGGCCAGTCAGCCTCACCCCTATCCCTGGAAAGGTGATGGACTGGCTTGTTCTGGAGGTCATCTCCAAGCACATGGAGGAAAAGAAAGCTNCATGCACCTGGGGAGGAATAACCCCCCACACTGATACTGGTTAGGGCTTGCCCTGCTATAAAGCAGTTCCACAGAGCAGGNCTACAGGCCAGTCAGCCTCACCCCTATCCCTGGAAAGGTGATGGACTGGCTTGTTCTGGAGGTCATCTCCAAGCACATGGAGGAAAAGAAAGCTGTCAGGAGTAGTCTGCATGGATTCACCAAGCAGAAATCATGCTTAACTAATCTGATAGACTTTTATGTTGATGTGACTAGCTGAGTAAATGAAGTGAGAGCAGTGGATGTTGTCTACCTTGACTTCAGTGAGGCTTTTGACACTGTCTCCTATAACATCCTTATAGGTAAACTCAGGAAGTATGGGTTAGATGAGTGGACAATGAGGTGGATTGAGAACTGGTTGAATAATAGAGCTCAGAGAGTTGTGATCAGCGGCACAGGGTCCGGTTCAAGGCCTGTTGTTAGTGATGTTCCCCAGCTAACAGTATTGGGTCCAGTCTTGTTCAACATTTTCATTGATGACCTGGATGAAGGGTTTTAGTGTACCCTCAGCAAGTTTGCTGATGATACAAAGCTGAGAGGAGTGGCTGACACACCAGAAGTCTGTGCTGCATTCAGTGAGTTCTGGACAGACTGGGTAGTTGGGTGGAGAGGAACCTAAGAAGTTCAACAAGGCACATGCACCTGGGGAGGAATAACCCCCCACACTGATACTGGTTAGGGCTTGCCCTGCTATAAAGCAGTTCCACAGAGCAGGACCTTGGAGTTCTGGTGGACAATAAGTTAACCATGAGCCAGCAATGTTTCCTTGTGGCCAAGAAGGTCAATGGTATACTGGAGTGTATTAAGAAGAGTGTGACCAGCAGGTTGAAGGAAGTTCTCCCCCTCTACACTGCCCTGGTGAGGCCACATCTGGAGTACTGTGTCCAGTTTTGGGCTCCCCAGTTCAACAGAGACAGGGAACTACTGGAGAGAGTTCAATGGAGGGCTACAAGGATGATAAAGGAACAGGAACATCTGTCTTAAGAGGAAAGGCTGAGAGACCTGGGGCTGTTTGGCCTGAAGAAGAGAATGCTGCAAGGGGATCTTGTCAATGCTTATTGGTATCTAAAGGAAAGGTGTCAAGATGATGGGGCCAGTCTCATTTCAGTGGTACCCAGTGATAGGAGAAGGGGCAACAGGTAAAAAACTAAAACACAGGGAGTTCCACCTCAACATCAGGAAAAAATTCTTTACTTTGAGGGCGACAGAGCACTGGAACAGGCTGCCCAGAGAGCTTGTGGAGTTTCCTTCTCTGGAGACTCTCAAAACCCATCTGGACATTTTCCCGTGTAACCTGCCCTAGGTGAACCTGCTTTAGCAGGGCAGTTGTATTAGATGATCTCTGGAGGTCCTGTCCAACCCCTACCATTCTGTGATTCTGTGATTCTGTAATTCAAATTTTCATATAACACAAAGCATATTCATTATGAATTAATAGTATGGTTTCTGAGCTAAAGATATTGTGAGAAGTTCTCCTCTTGTATTGCTGAAGTCAATAGAGTTAAAACAAGAAAGGGTTTGATTTATTAATATATATGAATACTACATTTCCAGCAAGTGCATTTGGTCTATTCTGAAAAGAGAAAACAGCTCAGGAAAAATTCCCAGCTATAGAAACAAAATTGACATTTATCATGAAGCTAATATTTAGATTTGTTTTTTTTCTTGAAGTCTGTTTCTTATGGAGGTGCTTAGGAACTATGTTTAAAGCTAACAGTTATTGGGGAACAAGTCTTATCATTACTTAACGAATATGTTCTGTAACAGCTTTTCTCTACCAGCTACTAAATCTATGCAGGCTGACAGGATACTGGTGCTATATACTCTCTTATTAGGCCTGAGAAGTCTTTCACTTTTCAAGGAGAAACTCAGTCCCTGAGTATACATTGTTATATGCCGTTTCTAAATTTCTAAGGAGATGAAGATATCAATTCATATTTTAACTATTTTAATGACTTTACATTTAATTTTAATGAATTTAAAAATAAAATTTTAATTATTTCAGTGCCTAAAATACCCTTGTTGGTCACAAATGTAAAAAATTTTATCCACTATTTTTATAAGTAATTATAAGCATTTGAAGTGCTGGAGCCTGGGCTGTGAGCCCCGAGTTGGAATTGACCAATGGCTGAGTCACAACCCAGCAGTATGTCTTGTTCCACAAGTGGTTTCGGGTCCTAGAGACAGAACCTGGCCCACCTGTGTGAGGCCCCACCTCCCCCCAGGTGATCATGGTTGGAGTAAGGTAGGCTAGAGTTATATTAACCAGGAACTGAGCAGTTTCTGAGAAGCAACAAGGAGGTGATTGGTTTTATGTGAGCTTGTGTGGAAGAGAGATCCTGTTGGGGTCACTCAACTTGGAGGCCCCAACAGTGCCTTGTGACTTCATTGGCAGTTCTTTTATCCTCTGGTTTTACTGGTTCAGGGTTAGACTGGTCTTAACATACTGATCTGATTCTTAAAGCAGAGTGAAAAAATAAGGACTTTCTGCATTCACTCTCAGATGGGTTTGAGTCCTGTTTGCTTCCTGTTGGGGGCAGCTTGCTGAGCTCTTCCTCAGTGGTGTGTTTCCCCCTTGGCTGATTCGAGATGGAGAAGAGCAAACAGATGAAGAATAGATGATGAAGGTATGGTGAGAGAATGTTGTTGAGTTTGGTGTTGGCTTGAGGAAGAAGAGAGCTAGCAGCACAGAGTTAAAGAGTGTTCTCATATTGCAAGAATATAAAATGAGATAACGTGGGAAGTATTGAAAGATTCTAGTATCTCAAACTAAAATCAAAACATTAAACCTAGAAAAAGAAAGGAAGAACCTAATTGAGGTACTATAGTATTTTTAAAGCTGTCTATAGTTTATTTTAATAGTAAAGAAAACTTCAAAGATGTCTAAGGATGGAATGTGAGAAAGGGATGATGAATAGCTGATGAATTTTGACAGGGTTACAATACAAATATGTTTCTACATAGCATATTGTAGCCCCACAGAAAACACACACTGAAAATCATAACAGCATTACAGCATATGTTCTCTCCTGGAGATGTGAAGGTACATCTTAAGGCCTTAATTCCTTTTTCAATTACAAAACATCCTACTGTCTTGAGAGGAAAAGCATCCAAATAAAAATTAAACAATGGAATCAGGGCTGTGCATTTGAATAAGGATTTTGCAATTCACCTTTCTGAAACTGGACTAAACATATTCTCTTCAGTAGTGTGAATTAGGAAGGGGAAAGGTAAAAGACAACAAAAATCCAGACAAAGCAAGTGTGGAACTGGAAGTATGCCTCATCTTTGAACTGTATCATGGAAATTCGAAGAAGATGACAATTAACACGGTAATAAAGATAAATTAACTTTATGGAGAACACTGAATTGAACCCAGCTTTTCTCCCAATCAATAGAGATCCCTCTGTAAATTAACGTTAACAGTGGTATGTTACATAGTCTGTGGCTCTTGCCTTCTCCAGGTGACATTCTACAGAGCAGGAAAATCACCAGGTGAGGCTCTGGCCTCATGCAACCAATGTGTGGATGAAAGTAAAAGGCATGTGGAAGTATTGGAGATATGAGGATCTAGGGTACTAGCCTCTGTCTTGTCGTCTTTTATTAGTTTATAGAAACAGCTGACTCACTTGATAGGTTCATAATCAGGACTGAGATTATTATCTCTAAAACAATACAATAAAAATCAGAAGTGGATAAATATGTAAGTACACAACACTTATTTGTTAACATGAAAAAAACCTACCCATTTTCTTTTGATGGAACAGGAAAGCTGACTATTGCTTACAAGTCAGCATGTTACTGTGTCTAAGAACACATTATAAATTTACTGTTTCCTTATTATACACACTGTTATCCTTTTTAATCAGTTTGATTACAGAATTGAAAAATTTGGGTACTTCACAATGCCATCTTCACCATTACAACGTTGTAAATGACATATGGATGTTTCCTTCATCTCATTAGATGTGGGACTTTTCAGCTTAAGTAAAAAAGGGAATTGTTCAATGAGTGCTTTCCTTCTAACAGAAACTGCATTACATCAGTATTTAAATTCATTAAAATTTGACATATTTTCTTTAATTCTAATAAAAGAAAATAAAACATAACTCCTCATACCAGCTCCAACAATAGCAATTCATTTGGGCTTAATTTCAAAATATTGAAGACCCATTAATTTATTTTGATTTCCTTAGAAAAATGTCTTACAGTGTTTTTCTTCCTATTGTTCCTGTTTAATTCCCAGAAGGATTATTTAATTATCTACAGAGTAATTAATAACTTAGCTTCATAACCTCAGTATTCAAACCAGCACTTAAAAACTTCTTGAAGAAAAAACTACATGTGTAGTACTAAGACCTGTTTCCTGTTTTTCTTCTTTCCCTAAGGTTCTAATTAGACTGAAATTAAAACTCTCCAGCTGTCATGCTCAGTGGTCATTTTTGGTGTGCTAATAGTCCTCATACTGAAAAAAACCAGCCATACTGTACACAGTCTTGCATTATTTTTTTTAACTTTTATATTTACCAGTAATTATAATACATCAAAATACTTCTCCTCTAAAATTGTCAAGATGTTCTAAAATCACAAAAGTCCTGTCTGTGTTCACAGAAAGTGAAATCATGCAGAGAAGTGTTTTTTCCTCTACAAGATCTTTTGTAATGGGAAGCCAATTAAATAGTTATCTAGTCAACAAGCTTGAGGCATTCTACATATTCCTTTACAAATAATTTTGGCTAAGAAACCTGAAGACTTTTGTTAATGATATTGTCTGTGAGCAACAAAACTATACTACTTAGTTTCTAGTGAGTTTCTAGTGAGGTGAGCACACTGTCTAAAGGTTTCATATGCTTTGTCTTGGTATTAAAAAAAATAGTCTGTATGGCAAGGTGGGTGGCTTCTAAGAACACATTTTCTGGCCACCCAACTCAAGCTCTTCTGGAACTGAAGTAGTGTGGATGAAGTCAGAAAAATTTCCTATGAAGCTACAAGGGTCCTTGGACTGAGACAACCAGTAGAATCTAAGGGGTTTATAACACTGTGGAAACAGGAGATGTCAACTAATTTGATAAGAAGGATTTTAGTTCATTCCATTATCTCAACAGTATTCACCTTTAGAGCTTCCTTAGAAATCCTTCAGGAACTTGAAGCTGCTGAGTTTTTTTATCTTTCCTTCACTTATTAAACTGTCTTTCTCTCAACTCATGATTTTTATTGCTTTTCTTCTTTCCATTCTCTCCCTTGTCCTTTGGGGTGGAGCAGAGCAATTGAGTGGCTCTGTGAAGGCTTAGCTGCTGGCTCAGGTCAACTCACGACACCAAATCAATAATAACATCATATGTCCCTACAGCTTCCTACTTATGCCTCTGCAAGTCCATGCATGTACACACAATCTTATCTCTAGTAGCAGAACTCCAGTCTTGAGCAGGAAATCTGTACCAGAACAAATGGATCTTACTTTAGACCTACCTTTTCAGGAAAAAAATGGGGGTTTATATTCCAGCTTAGTGTAAAACTAAAGGCTAAGAAAAAAATGTATTTATGAGGAGCAGAAAGAGAAAAATGACATATTGTGGATAATTTCCTGTGTCTCCACCTATAGTCTAATAGTGTATCACAAAGTCATTAATAAGGAAAATTAATTAGTTCTAAAAATAAGTCTTTCCTTTTCCTATAAATTCCAGCAGTAGAACTGCTGCAGGCCAATGTTAGCTCTCAGGCCAGTGTGCCTGATTTTAGCTTATGGAACAATACTTATCTAAATCCCCCTATATACCTGTCAGAATAAGATATAAGAGAAAGAGGAATTTTAAAACCTGAAATAAAATATGTTGTCTTTATAAAGAAAAAAAAAGAAAAGTTTTTCTGTTTTTGCCTGCCTGCTTGTTCCTGTTCAACTTTGTGCTGTATCTTTTCTTTACTCTATAAGCATAAAAGTCAAGGTCAAGCTTCATCTAGTTATTAGAAAGATTTGATCAAGTGTGACTGAACTGCAGTATATGATATTGCCTTTCTTTTTTCTCTAAATAATCCGAGGTTCTGGAACTGAAGCCTAACAAAATGCAGCAAAGTAGATAGTTTATAGCTTTGAGGTTCATTACTGGTTTTGGATTGCTATGAAGCACTATGTTTAGATGCCCCTGAGGAGGTTGGTTGTGCAGACTGTCATTCACTGTCTAGCAGTGCTGCTTCAATAAGTTGTTTTGTCTGGGAATCATCCTGCAACTAATACAATTTTTAGGGACAAAAAGCTGTTTTTTAATCTCATTTGTTCTTTGAAATTAAATTGTTGGGAAACTATATAAGCCAGCTACACTCTCAATGAAATTTGCCTCCCTTTTACCTATCTCATCCATGTAACTCCTCCATGGTGCTTTCCGTATACAATGTTTCTCAATAATCTAGGTACGTCATTCCTTGGTAGCGCTCATCAACAGGAAATAAACATGGGATTTTTTGTAGCTTTTGAGGATTTGAAGCAGGGCTGATAATAAGTCCCTTAGGTAGTGCAGGTAATCACACAAAAGTTAGTAAATGGGAAAAAGCTGGTTTAAAAAAATGATGAGCTTTGTTTCTGTGAGGGCAACAAGCACTGCGGAACAGCCTCTTTTGATTCTGTCCTAGGAACCTATTATGTAAAATGAAGATGGCTCCCTATCGAAAGTCAGGAAATTGATCTTTGCTATCTGATTTAACAGGATGCCAGTAAACCATTATAGGAATTCACAAACTGGTTCAAATAAGAAAGGATGGGAAGTCTATGTTCTTACTAACACATGTATTCCCAAAGTTTCTCTATCTATCTGTGGAAAAAGGCAGTTTGACTACATTTCTTTGTCTTCCTTAAGCTGGTCAAAAACTTCTTTATGCAAAGTCCATCTGAACTTTCACAAAATATAAGCAAGCAGATTACTTTACTGCTTGTCATCTCTGCACATGACAAATGATGTAAGAGACTCCCCCAATAAATACAATTTGGAAGAAAACATAATTTTGAATCTCTCAAAATAATATTTTTTTTAAACCCCTTACTTTTGTGAAAGATTTTCCTTTTTTTTCACACAGAGGTGTTACATTTACAGAGAACAGATTAATATGGTTCATTTTTTTATACAGGCAATTAATCAGTGTGTATGTAGTTACCTGCACAAATGTTTCTTGTTTGATTTGCTGAATGACATCCCAAATGGCACAGAGTAAATCAGTTGAGACATGAAGTAAAGAAGCTGAGAATGACATGAAAGTGTGAGTGAAGAATATAATCAAAATGAGACAGAACTGAAGACTTTTGCAGGACATGAAGAATACAAATGTTAGCACTCCAACGTTTCAAAAAAGCACTCATGTATATGGAGCTTTTACTCAGCTGAATAAAGTTAACCTTTTATAATTTATTAATCTCTAGTGAGTGGCCATTTAAAAATTATTTTAGCATTGGTTTCCAGGGAAGTTAAGGCTATTGTTTCTTTTTGTTCTCTCTTAATAGACAGAAAGAGAAAACCAATGAAATTGAAGGAGTACATATTTAAATTGATAGGAAGGAAGTAGGTAGTTAAGGGTAATCAAATGTTCAAATTCATTATGGAATTCCATGTCATGGGTATGACAGGGAATTCCAGAGGTCATATTTTTAACAGAATTCACCAAAAGCTAATGACAATATTGGTAAGGAAATAAATTGACAGTTATATTAGGAATGATAGTTCTGTTACAAAAGCAAAAGAAATGCATATCCTTATATTGTAGGAAATAAGCCAATCATCTGATATGTAGGATTTAGAAAGAAAGGAAAATGCTGTCTTACACTGATTTTTCAAATCTTTTTCACTGTAGAAGGCTTTTTGCTGCTTCTGAGGCATCTGGTACTGGCCACTATTAGAGATGAGTTGGCTGGAAAGGACAAATTAACTAAATTGGGCTGGCAGCTCTTATAATCCTATGACATCTGGTGTTTCTGCCATGTTACTGATATGTCATTTTGACAAATTATGTTACATCATGTGATAATAACTAGAAACATCATAAAATGTAAGTGATGTAATCTGAAGTGACTCCACCAATTTAAAGCAATCTGTTACTTTGTATCATCTGTCTGTTACCAATTTAAAAAGCTGATAGGAATAAAAGGTTACTTTAAGTCCAGATCTAAGCTCTAAAATATAGTATTGTCTCTACTCTGACAGGTTTACTTCTATATATACAGATATAAGCTACAAGCCATGAATGATGATTTAAGAACAACTAAACAGAATGTAAAATACTTTGTGGAGCAAAGAACTGGGAGAAATTAATTTCCTGCCAGCATAAGATTATCATGACTATATTCACTAATTTCAGCTCTGTTCATGGTTTGATTCAAAGCAGGGAATGAGATCATACAACTTTCTGCATGCCAAACATATGATCTGAACTGATTCAAAACTGATTATGCTGAAGGATATTGAGGACTAGTAGTTTAATTCCTGAGATGAAAATATAATAAGAATGGAAGTTTTGAGCCAAAGAACTGGTATTTCAATTACAAAGGTGTAGTATGATATTTAAAGAAAAACTAACCAATCTTTATTTGCCAAAGTTCTTTTTTTTTTTTTTTTTCCCCAGGAACTATTTGGAGTACACTTGAAGGTTCAGATTCCTGTAATTTATTTGCCCAGCTGTAGTTTTCTAAGTAGCTGGTGGATTAAGAACTGGGTTTAATGGTAAAATGCATCCAGAGATGTCAAAGTATATAGTTATGGTAGGACATGACTATGAAGATGTTTAGTGCCTCTAATCCAGCTGTCTTTCTAAAAATAGATTTAGAGGTGGTTTTTCTGGAAGTATGTAGGTGGAACGGAAAGGAATCGCTCTGGCTTTTAGAGTGAGTGGGCAACAGCTGAGCTGTAAAATAAACCTACTGTCATCACAGTTGGTTTTAATCCTGAGTTTATTGTGAGTACTTAGAGAACAATGACTAAGCAAACACCTCTATAAGGCATATAATGGAATAAGTTAAACTATGTATACAAAACAAATACCCATTTTAGATTTTGAAACAATAGCTAAACTGAGCACTTACTGACTTACTGTCATTGATTGTCTTTTGCTCCAAATCACTTTCTAAATAGAAAGCACGGGAAAATCCATCCTTATTATTAAATTATAAATCAGTTATCACCCCTATTATTGTATTATAAATATTATCTGATATTTGAAACAGGCTGACTGGAGAACAAGAATTCAATTTGCTGAGAAATGTAGCAGTTCTCACAACTGCACATTTCTTTATTGATCAGAACAAAATATTTATAATATTTTATGTTAATTAAATTATACACATTCTTGGTAATTTGGCAGTCACCTAGGATTAGAAACTGCGACATTTAGAGACAAATTATGTATTTGTTAAAATGCTTTGCACATCCTGAGTGAATACTGTGACTAGTGAACCACTGTGTAGTTAAAAGATTGCTTCCAGAAATGCTTTGATTTTTGTTCTACATTTCCTTCTCTTCTACACTAATTCATTATATATATGAAAAAATATTCATTTATTAGACACTTTGTTTTTTCTTTGTGCAAGGTTAAGGTGGGGGTGTGGAAAGAAATGGCAAAAAAAAATGCAAAATATTACTAAGATCCATGCAAAGGACAAAACTTTCAAAGAAATAGTTAATGAGTTATTTGAATGGAATTTGCATGTTTGGGATGTGGATGCAAGAGGAGAAATAGGAGAAGAAGAGATCAGTGTTATCTCCCAACCCATTCTGAAGGCAGTGAGCTGATACCTGGTATTCTAAATTCCATGTGCTAGTTTGGAGAGTTAAAAGTAATTCTTACAAGAATATCCCTGGACATCATTAAATATTCAGAAAACAAGGCTTTTTCACCACAGTATACATAAAAGAGAGGGGTGAAAGAGGGAACTCAAATTTGGCACTTTGTTAACATAAACATATTCTATTTATCTTTTTCCAAGATATTCATTTTTGGTAAAATTCTGTCATTAAGAAAGGAAAACGAGTCATCAGAAATTTCTAACCAGACAAGAACGTCGGAAACAATTACTAAACAACTGGCTACTTATGCTTTCCATAAGTTAGACAACAAGCTTAATTAGGTGTATTTTTTCAGTTGCCTTCTTCAGTCTTCGTTGGCTGAAGAATGTAAAAGAAAGCTTGCCTTTTCTCAGATTTCAGAATTCAATGAAAAAAGATTCTTCAGAAATCTTAGAACAATATTAAATGGACTGCCTAGACAACAATCAAGTCACAGGCTTTTTTCTGTTTGGTTAGTTGGGGTTTTTTGTTTATATTTTTATTAAAAACACAACAGAAGAGACTACCTTCTAGAACTCTGGAGAATGTCAGTCAGGTCTGCCATACATCACTGATGTCTTACATGTACAAGTAGCATGGGATTTACCCCATCCAAACAAGACACCTCAGGCTCCTTTTATGTTAAAGTAACAAAGACAACTCTTGAAGGTGGGTTATTTTTCATAGACACCTACCTTAGCTGAAATGGGATCATCACTCTTCGAGGCATCTATTTTTCTCCACTGACTTGAAAGCCATGATGCCTCCAGGCATCAAAACATTATACTCCAGAGACTAGGAATCTTAGTGCTTGCCAAAGATCAGTATGGAACAATCGTGCAACTCATAAATTTATCAGTAGTGTTAATTTTCCTGGATTTTTAGGAACATTTAACTGTTATCCACTTTATACTATGTAAAGATGTATGCATGTTTCTATATTTACTCTACAAAAAATGTATGTCAATCTAAACCAGTTTTTTAGTAAAATTAATGTTTTGTAACAGGTTTCATGGACATATATTCCCCTATATAAATCAGAAAGCTAAATTCTTTACTTCTAGAGTCTTTCAAACAAATTTAAATTAGAAAATCCAATCCTATAGTTGTCATAGAATCATAGAATTGTCAGGGTTGGAAGGGACCTTAAAGATCATCTAGTTCCAACCCCCTGCCATGGGCAGGGATGCCTTCCACTAGATCAGGTTGCTCAGAGCCCCATCCAGCCTGGCCTTCAAAATTTCCAGGGATGGGGCTTCCACCACCTCTCTGGGAAACCTGTTCCAGTGCCTCACCACCTTCATGGTGAAGAACTTCTTCCTAACGTCTAATCTGAATCTACCCACCTCTAGTTTTGACCAATTCCCCCTAGTCCTACCACTGCCCGACATCCTAAAAAGTCCCTCCCCAGATTTCTTGTAGTCCCCCTTAAGATACTGGAAGGCCACAATAAGGTCCCCTCAGAGCCTTCTCTTCTCCAGACTGAACAACCCCAACTCTCTCAGTCTATCCTTGTAGGAGAGGTGCTCCAGCCCTCTGATCATCCTCGTGGCCCATCTTTGGACACGTTCCAGCATGTCCATATCTTTCTTGTAATAGGGGCTCCAGAACTGGACACAGTGCTCTAGGTGGGGTCTCACAAGGGTGGAGTAGAGGAGGAGAATCACCTCCCTCAACCTTCTGGCCACGCTTCTCTTGATGCAGCCCAGGATACGATTGGCTTTCTGGGCTGCAAGTGTACACTCATCCGAGCAATATTTCTGTTGGTTCTAAGAGGTGTTTTACTAAAGTCACAATAGATCTGGAACTGTACGATTTAGCTGTAAATTACAATAAAATGGTAAAATACTATGTATATGTTATAGTGCAATGAAATAGAAAAAGAAGTAAAATGGTTTCTGGTCCTGCCCACTGTGTGTTGCTGAAGAACATGTCGGTCAAATACTTTGAGTCAAAATTCTGTGAAGAAATTTAAAATATCAAGTATGTTAATATTCATCAAATGAGATTGCTCTGCTTGTTTAAGTGACTTCCAGAAAGACAAAAATATGTTCAATCTGTTGAGGTTTTTTTAACTAAAGGAATTCTGCAGGCATGCTAAGCAATGGAAATTTCTGATATTATAGTAAAAGGATGTTTAAAGGTATGTTTCAAGCATTTCTTCTTGAGCATAGAAGCAAAATTCTTGCCTTGTTGAAATAATAGATTCAAGATTTTATTTCAAATATTTCAGATTATGCCCATCCGCGCGCTGGAAGCACAACTCTAATTGGTAACAAACTCTGCCAGGTGCTAAGCAACATCTTTTGATTGGCCAGGTACTGCTCTCAAGGCGCCTCCCTTGGTTCCACCTTCTGCCTCCATTTTCTTGCTACTTCACTCCCGTGTCACGTGCTGCACGTGGCTGTCCCCGTGTGTCCTTGTTTACGTCTTCCCTGTAGCCGTCCTTGTGTGTCCTTGTTTACATCTTCCCTGTAGCCATCCTCCACAATGGACCTTATTTCTTATAGCCCTGTCATTTCTTTCAGGGCTCCTCAAATCTTCCTGGTTTTTTGCACCAGTATTATTACCAGGAACTGGCTACTGAATTCACTGAAAATTGAACTTCAGGTCACGTTTCACTTTTTCACCATAACATCCCAAATAAATGCTTTCCTTTTCAAGGCTGTCTGTCATTTGTGCTGTCTATCTTTCAAGTCAACTTTGACTGGAAAAGTCACCTTGAAGCTCATTCCGCTCACTCTTAGAGAAGTACGGTGTGCTTAATTCCATAATTCATTCTTAACATGAATGGTGCTTAATATCCAATATGACTCATGCCCAGATCAGCTGTCACCAGCTGCTAGAGACTATTATGTTCAGAAGAAAGTACGGGAATTTTTACACAGTTAGAAAAAATGTAAATCATTTAACAGTATAACATTTATAAGTGCTCATTTAGGAAATTAAAAACTTGTCTAATCTTGATCAAGCTGATTTAACTACATTCTGAAAAAAAAATACCAGTTTTGTTTTCTTCAAAGTATGGCCATTAATAGTAGTGTCTACTTCCTCTTGTATGAGATGTTATTGTCAGTCATGGTGAAATTATACAATACAAGAATGTGCTCTGTGTTTGAAATGCATCAGGGGTCAATGTGACATGTGTTGGCACATCATGTGATAATACCATTAAGAGAAGTGGGAAGCCAAACCAGACAAATTCCTGTCAAAGTTCTGAAGGTATCATCCTGTAAAGCATCCACAAGCCTATGAAGTACTTGATGGTCCTGTATTTTAATTAAGAAAAATCAACTGTCAGAAGGATTTTTTAATAGTCTTTGTCTGTGAGCACCTCTGATGTTTTCCTGCATAAATTCTGCTATCTCCACAGTTTGTCACTGTCCTGTTGATGGTGATACATCTTGAACAGGAGGATATAAAAAAGTGAAGGTTCACTGATACTGTTAAGAATAAGGATACCTAACTTGACTACCTTGTGTGCTGGCTACGTTTAGAAAGCCTTTTATTACCACATAACTTGGCAAATATATGAACTATTGCTTTCACTTACCACCTGTTTTACTATTACTTCATTACAGCTGGTTTTATGCAAGGTAGTATTTATATTATTAATTAAATTTTTACATATTTTTTGCATAGTTTTACTTTGAGTCACTATGCATGACATTCTTTTTAGCATTTGTTGGTCCCTTTGTGTAGTCTTTCTTTCTTTAGTGTATCTTATGGCTTGCAAAGAAAAATATCTGCACCCTTATTTCAGCATTGGTATCTTGAATGAAGCTAGCATCAAGATCCTATGACTATTTTGTTTTTTAAAAGTCAAATGAGAGCATCTGGGAATCTGCTCTTGCAAATCTACACTTTTACCTGCATTTTGTGTTAACATCTTGAAGAACCACTGAGATATTGTTAAATTTGGTCATTATCAAAAGAGCTCAAATAATTTAGTAACTTCTATGTAAGTTTGATAAGTTCACCAGTGAGATATCTTCTAAGAAAAAGATATGTTTTGGTGGACTGAAATCTATATATTTATATTATGCAATAATAAGCCCTCACACAACTATTCATTTTCTCTATTAAAAGCTATTTTTAGACCATATTTGTTATTTTTAGAATGCAACAAAGAGTTCCATTTTCCCTCATTTGTCAGATAGGATTTCTCATGTAATGTAAAAGAGTTTGACCAAAGTTCAACTTAAAAAAAGATTTTAGTGCCAAAGTTATTCTTCTCCAAATAATCTACTTAACATTTAAAAGAGCATGTCTTTCTTTCAGGTTCATCATTTTATTTTAAAATATGTACCTAAGAATTATCACCAATGTTTGACTCTCCTTCCAAAATGGCAATGTTTTATCAGTACAATACAGAGGCTTTTGGTATTGCTTGGTTTTGGTATTGTCTAAGGTTTCTTTCACTTGCTGCAACCTTTTATATCATTATATTGCAGAATACCGTAAGCATTTTCACTATTGATCTGCAGGGAACAAACAGCTCAGACAATACTAATTTCTTATATTTAATAATTCCCCAAAAGACAAAGTTTGATCCAATATAGGTTAAAGTCATGATATACTGATTGAAATGTTTGTTTTCAGTCTTGGTAGCCCAATGTAATGCCTTACAAATAATTCCAAGATAATAACTCATGCTGTGGTAATAGCATTACATTTTCATCAGCTTAGAATAGGTAAAATATAAATGAATGGCAACTCTTCCACTGCTTTTGAAAGGAAAAAGAACCTGCCCATTGAAATAGGTATTTGTTTTCACACCAAATAATTGTAGGCAAAATAGCAGGTGTAATACAATGATGTGTTCTTATCTACATGAATCCACATAAAGAAGTTGGTGGATATTTATAAGGATAAAAAAGATAAAAGTGTTGGGGAGTTTATATATGGATCTAACAATTGATACTTAGCTGAATTGTTTTTGTTGTTGTTGTTAGTCATTACATGGGTATTTTTCAGAAAAGAAACTTTTAGTTACTATCATCACATAAGTGTGATTTAGAGGGATAGAAGCAGTGTACCACTTTTCCTTTTTGCTTTCTCAGAACTAAGAATGACTGAGATTCAAAAAGTGAAAGGTCTAAATAAAACTGAATGCTTGGCTAAACCAAATGGTTAACCCTAAAATGTTTACAGTCAAATCAGATTCTGGCCTAGTTCTCCTATGCATATACGTTAGAAGGAGAAAATCATTACCTTCCCAGAAATAAATTCCTGTGTGGAACACTCTTTTCATATTGAAGCCAGCAAAGTATTATGCTGTGTAGTCACACTGACTTGGTGTGATGGGCATCATTTGCTGCTGCAATGTCAGATACAGACTATATTTGTATAAATACACTTGGTGGACCAAGTGGAACATTAGCCAGGAATGTGCCCTTGTGGCAAAGGAAGTGAATGTTGTTCTGGGCTGCATTAAGAGAAATGTTTCCAACACGTCAAGGGAGGTGATGCTACCACTCTACTCAGTGCTGGTAAAGCCACACCTGTAGTGTTCTGTTCAGTTCTGGGTTCCCTGATACAAGAGACATGTGGAGCTACTGGAGAGAGAGTTCAACTAGGGATCACTAAAATGATTGTGAGACCTGGAAGATCTCTCCTATGGGGAAAAGCAGAGTGAGCTGGGACTATTCAGCTTGGAGAAGAGGAGGCTCAAGGGTGATCTCATGCACATGTACAAATATCTGAAGGAAGGATGAAAAGAGGATAGAGACAGGCTTCTGTCAGTGGAGCTAGTGACAGGATAAGAGGCAGTGGGCACACACTGAAACATAGGAGGAATCATCTGAATATTAGGAAACATTTTTTTCTGCGATGGTGACCGATCACTGAACAGGTTGCCCAGGGATGTTGTAGAGTTTCTATCTTTGGAGGTATTCAAAAGCTGTCTAGACATGGTCTTGAGCAACTGTCTGGACGTGGCCCTGCTTAAGCAGGGATTTTAGACCAGATGACCTGCAGAGGTTGCTTCCAGGCTCGGCCATTCTGTGATTCTGTGAAGACTGTTTTTTCTGTAATAAATAAAGTACCTTTCCTATAAAAGATTAAGTAGTTATGTCTTTAAGAGATGTCTTTTCTGTCATTGATATTGTTGTTTTTTCATATCTTTATTGAAAAACTAAGAGAAACAACAGGAGGTCAAATCAAATATTAACTAGCACTGTAGTGAGACCTTTCATGCTGGTCATCTCAATAAATAACAAATGCAATACACATAATAGGAAGAAAAGGAACCAGGAGCTATAAAACACAAACCTATAAAAATTTTAAGAGCTTTTATGCTCTGGATAGTGCTAGTATTATGTTTTGCCTAGTGGTGAGCTATCCAAAGTCACTGACAGCAGGAAGCGAAGAGTAACCAACAAGGTCTTGACACACACAGGTTCCAGAAAAAAAAATAAATTACTTTTGGTCCTTTTTCAATATTTAAATTGCTCATCACCACTAGACACAGAGAAGACGGGTTTCCCTTTTTACTGGAGAAGTGTGTTAAACTTGTTTTTTTACTTTGTCATTATCATTGTTGAAAGAGTAATTATAGCTATGCCTACTAGCACAGTTCTATTATAATCCTTGTTTTTCAAGAGTTTATGACTCAGTGAATTTAATTCCCATTGGAATGGAAGTCAGCTTACACGATGTCAACCTGGTTGCGATTTGTTCCTAAAAGGCTTCTTTAAATTAATTAAACCATATTGTTTGACATTGAAATTCAAAACTTGAAAGTTTGACACAATTTTAAGAACTTGTAAGCAATTAGCCATAAGCCTTCAAATAAGAACTTCATGTCTTCTATGTTGAAAGACTTTAAGCAGCAGATTTATCTATCTTTAAAAAAAAGCTACTGCTGATCCTATTTTTAATAAGGTTATACATACACTACCCTTGCATGAGCCAGCTGGTACATAGGCACCACAAAGGCAGATTATTTCCCTATTTAGAGACCTTTCAATTTTCAGTGATGAAACCCTGAAACAAGTAAAGTTCATCTGGTCGTGGAGCTACAGTACTGGTAACGCCAGGGTCAGCATGTCCTTCAGTGACCTTGCTTTTATGTTCTACAGTGTTTACACTGTGTCTCAGAATAACTTTTTCCACGTTTGAGCTGATTCAGCTGCATTTTATTTCTACTAAATATTTCTACTAAATGTAGTTGGATATCAAAAGTCTTTTGGGATTTCTTTGAACTGGAAAGTAAAATGTGAGTAAGCCAGGAAATACTGAGAAAGAAAATAAAGAAGTAGAAAACAATATCTACTGAAATTGCCCTATTTTGCACAGCTGTCAATGTAATGAAGCAACAAAGTCCTCCTAGAGGCTTCTAGAAACATTTTCTTCTCTTAGTAAGACCAATATAAATGCTCTTCAAATAATTTACTACATGGGTGTTCTGAAAAATGATCATTCCAGTCTTGTTTCACAACTTTCTAGTTTTTGTTCTTTAAAATCACCTTCCATTATCTGTTCTCCCTACTCTCTGAAAAAGAAAAAAAACCAAAAAAAAAAGAAAAAAATATATTCAGTTAGCTAACTAAATAAAAGAATTATGTAGAATATTTAAGAAATTTGTTTCCTGTAGGAAAGACAGGATTTAGGTCCTAAGGAGGAATTTAAAGAGCTTGTAGGTTTCTTAGGAAGTTGTTAGCATCACGATGTTTTCTTTGCATGAGCATGTATGGCAGAAAAAGGAAGAAGTTTGTGACTTGAAGAGGAAGACTATCACTCTCAGAAAGAAGCCTGAAGGTGATCTCTGTGCTTACTGAGATGATTCTGTGCTTTACTGAGTTGTACAATGCCCTTGCCAGTAATCCTTCTACCTTCTCCAAATATTTTGTGAGTTTTGAAATCAAGAGTGAAAATGAAAGCAATCTGATCAATGAAGAGATGATGAGTATCTAGCTAAGAGACTGAGATACAGAAAAGAGATTCATTTGTGAGGGACATAGCAGTTGTAAAGGTAGAGGACAAGAAAAGTCTATCATCTAAGTTAGACCACAGATGAAAGGGTAGAACAGCAAGGAATTCAGTCATAAGCTAATGATGTCATGCTCTACCCCCTAATTTAGCACTGCCATGAACATAAAATTTACTTTGAACCTGAAATCCAATGTTGTTTCTGTGCAAGACAACAAATTACAGAGTCACAAACAGGCTGGGAATGGCAGTCTCCTTGGCTGAGTGACGTCTTCCCTTACTCTTCCAAATAGACTTTTTGCATTAATTTAGTATGCTGATATTTAGAGGAAGCACACTATATTATTTTAAATGGTATCTCATTTACTTTGGGAGTTTTAAAGCCAGTTGTACAAAACAAGTTGATGAAATTCAGACATTATCTGTTACAACCAAACCATAGAAATTCAGCGTTAAATCTACATAAACCTTGAAGAATTGTAGTCTTAATACCATCATGTTAAAATAATGTATTGTTTATACTGTGCTAGTTCCACTGGAATCATTTTTAATTAATATTTTTGAAGAGATTTGAGCAGTCATTCTCAGAATAAAATGCATCGTAAGAAGTGACATCATGAGAATGGGGAGACAAGAGTGCTGAATTCTTTTAGTCTATTTTATGACAGTTTCTTAAAAAGAATTAAATCAATATCTGATAACCATCTATACTGGAGAATTTTAATTTAAGCATTCACACCTATTACATTCAGTTAAGAAACAGACAGCTGAACATTACACAACAACAAGTCTCAAACTACAGAAATGGGAGAAGTGAAAAAAGCATTCCAGCTTGAAAAAAGCATTCCAACTTCAAGATCTTGTGGGTCAGCCAAAATTTATTACAATCTGCAGTAAAGAGAACTGGAAGAAGTTAGTAGCTGAAAAAGTTAGTAACTGAAATCTGCAATATCACCATTGAAAAAAAAAACAAACCGAAACCAATTGCTGCCTGTTGAGAAAAACTCATGACTCAGTCACAGAAAAGGAAAATAAAAATGCAATGATTTTATAGTGTTTTTACTAGTATGTGAAATAGATTGAAATCTGTTAAGCTGGATGTTACTTTCTTTTTTTTAAAGGAGTATTTCATGGGATTTATTCCAAATTAAGTCATTTTCTCCAAATACTGAAAGCAGCCACTGCCGTAAGATACAGAAAAAAAAAAAAGAGAGAGAGAATAACTGAAATATTGATGGTTTGTGTGCTGTGAATAGACATATATAACGTGATATTTATGGTAGGAAAAAATATTCATTTCATATTCAAGAAAACAAAAGATATCCAGGGGGAAAGGAGAGGAAGGGAGGGTTGGGAAGTCTTTTTGATCCCATAAGGCTCTACAGCCTTTGGTGATGTTCTTAGGTGACAGATCTAGGAAGTGTTAAAACATTGCACCACAAAAACTGACTTTATGTGTATATCTACAGAGAGCATTACTCATGAGCACACACATTGTTTAGAAACAAAAAGAAGTTTCAGGCAGATCAGCTAAGAATAAAAATAAAGCATAGTGGGTTTTTTGGGTTTGATTGGGTTTTTTTAATCATAATGACTCTCTGGAGCTACAGAGGGATAGTCTTATGGGACTTTGCATCACTTGAAGTATTTATATCAAGGTTGGACACATTTCTGAAAAAAAATTTCAAATAGAAATTTTTGCCTTAGTATATTGAAATCTTTCAGCCCTTTTAATGTAAGAGATCAGATTGAACAATCACAATAACCTTTCAGTATATGTGCATAAAGCATAGTTTTAGTTTTATTAACAAATTACTCTTTTTTCTTGAGGATCTTAGTGAAGTTGCAACATTGAAAGCTGCAAAGTGACAGTGTAGCCATGATGGAAATGTTTGCTTTGAACTTTTTATATATGTCTTATTTTCTTTCAGTTTTTAAACTTCATTTTTATTGTTGTTAGTGCACTTTGAGAATATTTTGACAGGAGTAACTACAAAGTATGTAAATTTAAAGCACTGCTATACTAATAAAATAAATGTATTAGGTTTGATTTTGAATGAATTGAATGGGATTTTTTTAGAAAAGTATGTGTTCATAGTCACAAAATTTTATTTCAACAAAAATCATAAGCACAAAGAAAATTATTAAATTCACAGAGATATGTGGTATTTCAACTTTTTAAATTATTCCAGATTGTGTTTTGAGGGGCACTTAAATGAAACCTAAAAAACAAATAATTCAGTACAGCAAATGTTGCCCAAATCTATCTTTTGCATAACAAAAATTATATTCAGTCAAAATGTTAGCAATGGTTTGCTATTATTATTGTTTTAATTGAATTTTATTTCACATGTTAAGTACCATAATTAATATATGACATAAAAATCTGATACTCAATCAAAATTTTAGCCTATTCAGTTTTAAGTTTCAGCTGTCTTTTACGGGTTTCCGGAAAATGTTCTTATTTTTCAATAAAAGGAGATTGTGCAATTCATATTATGAATGCATTTTTTTCCAAATACTTTATAAATACCTCACATGGTTAAAACGAAAATGTAAAAGAAAGTGTACTTAGACTGGAAGTTTGCATGGAATAATAAAGATTAAACATTATTTAAGATGCTTATTCTTTTAATAAGTTTCATCTCTTTCCAGTTACAACATAAAGTTAAAAATGAATTCTTGTAACCAACTACCAATTTTTGTAATAGCTTTCAATAGAATACTTAAGTGTACAACTTTTTTTTTTTTTTTTAATATAAAACTATAAACCTGTCAATGAATGCAAGTAAAACCTTCTGCTTCTGTTATTTTTATTTTAACCCCAACATGTGACTCCAAGTTGGGTCAAATTAAGATCACTGGCTCAGGACTCAGGAGAAGGGAGACTCCGTGACCATGAAGTATCCTCTGGGTGTGAGCCTCACAGCATATCTATGGCATGTGGGTATTTTCCTGGCTGCAATTAAGAGGTGGAGCCTTTGTAATTAAATGGCAGAAATGTCTGAGTGGCTAGATTTTGTCTTGCTTGTGCTTTATATAATTAACATATTTCTCTACTTCTCAGTCATGGATTTTAAAAAACTCTAGTGATTCCTTGATTAGGAAATCAGATACAAAAAAGTTAAGCAATTATGATTGCTTAAAAAACATATTTACTTGTCTTATGCAGGTTAGTTTAAAAATTATACTATCATATTGATTTATATTATAGTGCCCAACAAGTTGCCACTGAGTAAAAAGGTGTAGAAACTATATTAAACTGAAACAAATATCAAATGAATGGGATAAAGAAATAAAGTTTAGTCTTAGCATAATTTTCTGTCATAACTAAGGAATAGGGCTATATCATTGTTACTTTTCCTGAAATTATTTGGTTGTTAAACTGTGATAAAAACAAGTAGGAAACAACAAAAACAAAAAACCCCAAGAACTTGCTCCACCATTACTAAT
The DNA here is from genome assembly GCA_013401335.1 of Brachypteracias leptosomus. Lineage (NCBI taxonomy): Eukaryota > Metazoa > Chordata > Aves > Coraciiformes > Brachypteraciidae > Brachypteracias > Brachypteracias leptosomus. Next base: position 40,262 of record VYZX01019099.1, on the reverse strand, counting down.
ATAAATCAGCCATGTGGTCTATTTTTGTATTTTCACTAAATTCATGGGACAAGATCCAGAACGTCTAAATTCAAATTTAGAGAGGAAGTCAGTGAAATCTGGAAAATTTACCTTTCAGCACCAACTAAAGTTTGGTATGTGTCTTCTGAGCATCATGATAGATGATGTCTGCATAGATGGATACTGCCTGTGTACTTAGAGGGCTGATGATAAGTTGTGGACCACACTGTATGCCTGAGCAAACACATCTCAGGAAAATAAATGAATCTGACAGTAAGTTGTAGCTCTTCTTTTATTAAAGTATTTCTATTAATTTCTTTGATGTGAGTATCCAGTGTACACAGGTTGCCCTAGGGCCCAAATTTATTTTGTCCATCTCTGAACTTGGCATCCATTAACTCTCTTATAATGCATGGTTGCATTTTGTCAATTACTTTCTCATAGTAGTATGATTCTCCTCTAGTTTTTGCATTCAATAAAATCTTTTTTTTTAATTTCAACAATGTCTCTATGTTGCAGCTGGTATAGATAGGCGTCAGTTTTGCTGACTTCAGGGGATAGTTATGTGACTTCCATTATTTTTATTGATCTGCCACAAGGGGAAGTTTATTCAGAATTCCTTTTGTTAATAGTTGTTTTGTGTCCTGAAGTATGAATATTTCTCCCCAATACAAATGCATATGTTGTCATTATTTACTTCAGTTCCAAAGCCTTGTAGTGTGTTCCTCACATTATTTATGACTTTTAAAAATCACTAATTTCAGTTTCTCTGAATACCCTTCATGTTTGCGTTGCCAAAAAATAACGAGGTTGTATTTTGAGGGTCATTTCTCTTTGTTTGTACTTTTAAGAGTAAATCTGTATTTGCATGGAAGAAATTCATGAAATTACCTGTTTTTCAAATCACTACATTTTAATGATCAAAACAGCAAAGTCGGTATGGTGAGTACTGTGTACAGCATGTTCTCACATTTGTATATCTATACATAATATTTACACAAGTAAGTACTAGTTATACCTAAAGAACTGGGAGTCAGATGCTATAGAAATTTGAAAGAAAATATATAAAATCTTTAACTTGGAAAATCTTTATAACCTTCTGTAGGCTGGTTGAGACTGAACTCACATGGGTACAATTCCCTCACACAATTCTGAAATAATTTGTCTGTGAAACACGTGGCATGACTCTGGTGTTATATGGTGCTTTCTTTGTCTTTTCTGTAGGAGAACCTGCCTGTGTCACAAGAGGTTTTGTTATTTATCATCAGTGCTAGTAAGCTGATAAAATCATTGGTGCTATACTGCACTGCTCTGAATTCTTCTATTCCCTGTAAAGCCAGTCATTAGATATTTTTCATAGCATTTCTAGGAGTTGAGAAATAACTGTTGGTTTTGCTGTAATTCATCAACAACAGAAAAAAAAATAAAAAGGGAAAACTGTGCAAGGAAGTTATATTATATTAAAATTAACCAAAATTTCATTTTGCTGTGCTTTTTTTTTTTTTTTTTTTTTTCTCCAAAGTAAATAATTGTAAAGAAACTACTATTTACTTCAATATAAAACAAGTAATCTTGATCTGAAACAAAAATACCATATTGGGTATTTGTGAAAAAAACAAATGTAATGGCTAGGACTCTGGACTTTGAATCCAGTGATCTGAGTTAACAGTGCTATTTAACATGTTTGTCAGTGATATGGACAGCGGAATCAAGTGCTCCCTTAGCAAGTTTGAGGATAACACCAACATATATGGTGTGGTCTACATATTGGAGGGAAGGGAAGCCATCAAGAANTCAAAAGAAACATGACCATCAGGTCAAGAGAGGTGATTTACTCCACCCTTGTGAGACCCCATCTGCAGTACTACCTCCAGCTCTGGAGCACCTAATACAACAGGGACATAGATCTGCTGGAGCAGGTCCAGAGGAGGGCCATGAAGATGACCAGTAGGCTGGAACATCTCTCCTATGCGGACAGGCTGAGAGAGTTGGGGTTGTTTGGCCTGGAGAAGAAAAGGCTCCAGGGAGACCTCATTGCAGCCCTTCAGTATCTGAAAAGGGCCTACAAGAAAGCTAGGAAGGGACTTTTTACAAGGGCTTGTAATGATAGGATGAGTGTTAATGGCTTTACAATGGAGAAAAAAAATTTGGATTAGTTGTAAGGAAGAAGTTTTTCGCTCTGAGGGTGGTGAGTCGCTGAAACAGGTTGCCCAAGGAGATTGCAGATGTCCCAACACTGGATGTGTTCAAGACTAGGTTGGATGGGGCTTTGAGCAGCCGGGTATAGTGGAAGATGTCTTTGCCCATGGCAGGGGGCTTGGAACTAGATGATCTTTAAGATCCCTTCCAACCCATACCATTCTGTGATTCTATGAAATAAATGAAATCACTGGTTGCACCAAAGAGACAAATGGGTAATTTTCTCTTTATGCAGAAGCACAAAGTCTAGGGGTATTTGTCAAGGACGAATAGAACTCTACTTCAATTCTTGTCTCTACTGGAGAAGCTTATGAGCTCATCTCTTCCACAAGCATGTTCAGACCTCCTGACTGGACAATACTTTAAGATTTGGGTAAGTACTGTAAATCACTATTCTGTTCTTTTGAAAATGGTGTTGGCATAAATAATTGTTCTTTCTTCTTCCACTCCAAAGATATATGTTGACACCACCAAAGTAAGGACTTTTCTTCTGTATCTCACCAGAACCTCGGGATATGACTCACATAGTGAAAAGTACTAGGACTACTAGAAAAGAATCGGAACCCATTTCTTACCTACAGGAAAATGCTTGTTTATTTTATTTGAGCCTCATTCCACTTGATAGTATATGCAAACATTGAAAAGTTACTTAAAGTTCCACCTTTGAGTCTGAAAATTGCAGTAAATGAAAAATTCAATTGAACATTTATGATATCCCACAAAAAGTTATTTAACCTTTCGTAATTTGGTTGTGTCAAGATCCTGGGAAGATATACCACAATCTGATACACAGAAAACCTGATGCACAGTTTGCCTCACAACTTATGGACTTCCTTGTTTGTATGTGCCATGCAAAATTCCAGAATTTGCTTTTAGGCTTTTGTACATCTTATGCTGCAGTTCCCTCAGGAATGTCAGTGAAGTCTAATGTGGTTTAATGAACTTCAGTGAGACCTGAACATAACAAATAAAGAGCCGCAAAGGCACTTAATGAGGTATGGAATCAAGCATCAACACAGTAGCGAGTAAGACTCAGCAGCAGAGAGTGTAGAAAAGGCTATAATTTTATATATTATGACCACTAGTGGGAAAAAAAAACACGACATCAAAACACAGAAAAATTTTCTACATTATTGTCTACTACTCATATTCTTGAGCACTGCCAATAAAATCTTAAAAAAACTGCAAATCTCTTCTAATGTAACAATTTCTATGCTTATGTAACATGAACTGTTTCTTGGTGATAACATTTTTATTTAATTATGTCTGTAAGCATCATAACTTATATTGATGAACATGGATTGACATAGTTGTTTAAGCCTATAATGAACTAAATGTTACACAGAATACAATTTTCCTCTTCATTTACTTTAATTTATTCTAGTTGTAAATGCCATTGCCTTCCATGATTACAGAATAAATCTCACTATAGGATCAATTACTACAGTTTAAGAATTAGACTTAAGAGTTGTTTTGTAATTATGTACAGTTTTTGTGCCATTATATTGCAGCATTATTCTTTTTAAAAGGTTTTGAGACCTAATGACACAAAAAATTAGAGCCAACATCCTAGGACATTTAACTGTTGAACTTTTGTCAGCATTTGGCTACTCAGTTGAATCACATTTTGTTCATTTGGTCACTTTGCTATTTTAAATGAAATTTTGCTTATTTGTGCCAAAGAGTAAAAACACTGGTGAAAGGTGGTGGACACAGACCCCTAAACACTGCATAGTTCTACTTTGCAGAAAGAAAGAATGAACAAAGTCTTTAAGATCATGTTCAGGAGTTTCGAAATTGCTCCTGTAGAAATGGACATGTATAACACTCCAGCATAAAGAAGCAGTTCATTAAAAATCTGCTGGCTGGATTCAGCAATTTGTTGACAAGTGAAACTTATTCGAACTAAAGAATTCACTAATATGCCACACTGATCCCAATTCATAGTGCAATCAGAGTGACCCCATTACTGTTTAACATTTTATCAGAAGATAAAGGGTTAGAAGCTCATGTTTTCGAACCAGATATATAATCCAAACTAAATGAAAGATTGATTCATAAGCATTGTGAGAAATTACCATACTGATATATACGCTAATCCACACTCCTATCCCTTTATGACTACTCTGAGATTAAAACTTGCATTGCTTTCCTCAGAATTGATCCTGCATTTTATTATATAGAAAAAGAACAAGAAAAATGACCCTGCTTCTGTTAACATCAATTGTTACAAAGAAGTAAAATTTCAAGTATGAAATGAAAACAAAGGCATTATCTATAGTGACCAAATTCATAGACGCAGTTATAAAGTAATTCAAACAATTCTAAGCAAAATTACAAAAAAAATGCATGTTTACGTATTTTTTACGTGGCGCTCACTATGCAGATTATAACTGTTTTGACTCTCTCCAACTTAATTTAATCTTTCCTGTCTCTAAAACCTAAAATTTGCTAAGGGCCCAAGTAAGCAATGAGCATTTCATAAAATGTGGTGTAATGAAATAAAAATAAATAATTATAAAAAGGAGTAAAAATATCTGAGAGAAAATCCTTTTTCTTTCTTGACAGCTGATGATCACCCTTCATGTGCTAGTGACCTGGTCTTGGTCCAGCCNCAAACCAACCCAGAAAGAAGTATATTCCTTCTCCTTAATTTTCATTTTAATTCCAATCTTATTTAGAGAAAGAGTGACATTTCTCTGAGCTATTTGAACTTTTCTTAGCACAGGGCTGACAATGTGTCAGCATCTGGATCCAGGGTGGGGTGGGATGGAAAGTGACAGAGATGGACAATGGTAAAGTGCATAACAGTAAAGTACTTGAAATAGAGGGGATTGTCTCTGCAATACAGAAAATTCTGTACTCAGCATCTAAAAAATAGAACCACATACCATCACAGAGCAAATGAAATGCAAAAATCTTTCTTTGAATGAGATACAATGGTTTATCAACATGCTTAAATGTCTTAAGCAGGTGCTTAGATCACCTGCATCTCTGGCACAAAACTTAATATGTTCATGACAGTGCTTCAGTTTGCAATATATTCTTAAATTCATTTCACGAGCCATCCACAAACGTCCTTCTTCAGTGTGATTCTATGGAACAGAAAGATGGATGGTGAAACTAAACCAGAAAGTCAAAGACAACCTGTTCTAATACACCACCAACATGTGTAGATACTACTGTAATAAAGAAACCACCTACCTGGATTTTTGCTTGGGGATGAAGGAAAAGAAATGTGGTAGTCTGATAGGCTGACAGTTTGATGGATTTGTGGAAGCAAAGGAAGTCAATCTGGTTTTCAATTTTACACCTGTAAGGACCAATGTCTGATTGAGGCATTTTTAAATGATCTTTTATTCATATTTCACCAGCTCTTCACTGACTCCGAAATGCCTTCCAGTCCATTCTGCAACAGAAACCAAATACTTCCTCTGTACATTTGGACATCAGAGAAATTTCCCATTTTGAACAGAGGCTGGTCTATCATGTTGCAGATAATGATGAAAACATTCACTTCAGTCAGTTTAGTAGTGTTCAAGGTGATTTTTATAAGCAGTTGGAAGACATCTAATATGATGTAATTTGGGTTTTTATTCAAGATTTTTGAAAGGATGTTTAGTATATGCAATCTTAATCTCTTTGATATTTGCATATTGAATAGTGTCAACTTATTTAAATAAACAAAATTACTTTCTAAAGTAGAACAATATTTGTATTAGACAATCATAATAATGTTGACTTTTTTTTTAAGATATTCTTCTGAGAGTTCCAATAGTAACTCTGAATTCATTCTAATGTACTAGATGCATCCAAACCTGAGCATGTAGTTTAGTTGCCCCTGACTCCATCTTTAGCCAGTGAAGATGGCTAACTTAAATTCTGTGCTATCTCCATGCTAACTTAAATTCATCCAATATGAATTTCTCCTTGGAGAATCTTGTTCTTTCCATTAACTGTCGAGGAAGATTAGAAAGATCTAGTGTGCTTCAATCCTACTGAAATTGCATTGTTCATGCATTCTGTATTGCTGCATGTTACTACTGGTATTTGGATGAATTGAGGACCTCTATGCACATTTCATATACATATGTAATCTTTTCCATTAAACTGAGAAGGTTTCTTGTCTTTTTCTTCATTTCTTTATCAGCTTCTTACATTACACTTCCCATCTATCAACTTCATTAAATTTTTCCATGTTTTTGAAAACTCAGAAGTAGCACCTAAGCAGATTCACAAACATACAAGAAACATGCAAGTTTCCATGTGTGCAAACACACAGACAGGCATAAAGGAAATCCCTAAAATGTCAGTTATGCAGGAAATCAAAGAAACATACGCCAAAGATGGGATAACTTGCCACATCTAGGGAGGATGTTTTCCTTCCCCGTAGAGTTCAGCTGAATTGAAAGTATGAATTCCATCACCATTTTAGAAACATGATTTAAATATTTTAAAATCCAGATGACTGACAGAAAGGAAAAAATATCTTGTGACAGTTTGAGCCCTCTTTTGAAATAAATCTTGTCTGACTTTAGGAGTAAGTTGCTGGTTAGCAGCTAGAGGTGATAGTTGTTAGAGTTATCCAACACCAGAATACTCAGAGAGCTTAACAGGCTGGCTAGCTTAGAAATAACAAGCACTGGCCACATCATCCTCTCAGTTTTGTAGCAAAAGACCTTCTCTCACCTCATTAATGAGCTGTGCATTGACAGAGCAATATTGCCCGCAAGTAATTTTGAGTATTTTCATCAGTAGACCACAGGGCTACAAATTAGTGAAATATCTTTGAGCAGTTTAAACTTGTGATGGAAAGCATTTAACTGACACTAAGTTGTTTGCTTTCTTAGACTTAGGGTATGAGTGTTTTGCCCCACTGCAATAGTGAAAAATGTTCATGAACCCAGAATAACTTGGGGTGATATATTTAGAAGATATTGCAAAAGAGTATGTGTATCACTATTGCTATGATACCCAGTAATTAGACCTTAACAAAAAATGCAAACCATTTCCTGTAAGTGTTGATCCAATTTCAATATATGAGGTCAATAATAAGAATAATAGATTATGAAAGAGCATACTGTATCATTTAATAATTTTTCCCTTGAGAAAAAAAAAATAGTTGCACCTTTGAAATCCTAATGTTTCTTGCCCATTCGAAGAACAATTATGTAATCAACAGGCATAGTGATCTTGTTTTTTAAATTTTGTTTCACAAATTAGTAGAACAGTAGACTTTCTCTTCTAGACATAGCCCCAGTATTCAGAATTCTGGCTATGCTAAGCCTTTGCTATATGTCCCTATATAAATCATGTATCAATTTTATACCTCAGGACTATGTTTTTGAAAATTCTCCCAAAGGAGAGTTGTTGTTGCTGTCTTTTAAGAAAATATTGAATGAGAATCATTTATGGCACATAAATGGAAAACATTCTTGCCAAACACCTAGGCACACATGCAAAATTTAAGAACAATTTATCTTTCACAATGATCTTTCTGGCAGAACTCTGTAATAGAGTCAAACTATTTTCATACATGGTGAGAAGCTTTATTTATCAATTGTAAACATCAGTGTAATAGTTCGTTCATGTAATAGTTCTGCTTTCAAGGATACCAAGTGGTAGGTTAGTATTGTCAGTACCTAAATGTCCAAAGACCCATTTTCTCTGTCAGCCTTAAACTTTTCATTCTTACATTTCAAATCTCCTAAACATCTCACCCACTGGACTTGCCCACTAGAATGACAGAGGAAAATAATTTCATGTATCATGGGGAAATCTATCAGAGCCTGACACACTTCCATGATGTGAACAGATGAGGTTTTGAGGGAATATTTGCCTGTGGGAAATAGAAGCCTCTGCCTGATGCCTTTGTGCATTTTCCCTACAGATCACATTCTGGTGAGCCTTATCTGCCAAAAGATGCGAGGTTGAGAGTATTTTTCTTCAACTTAAGTTAGTGACTTCTGTTTTTTGAAATATCCATACAGAAACTGAGACCTACCTCTGTAACATATTGTTTTGTTTTACCCTTCACATTATTCCCTTTAATGGCTCTAAATTATGTACTTGCCAGTTGTGCTTATTGATAGATTGTATGAATGAGTGTGATGTCAAATTGAAATAACCTTAGACCCTCCTAACTAGTCCACAAACCCAAAAATATAAACATGTCAGCTACATTTCCATTTTGATACTCAGGTATCAAAGAGAATATTTCATGCTTGAAGATATACATTTTATTTAGCAAATGACCTTATGCAGCCATACGTCACAAAATACTAATCCGCTTTTAAAAAGCATTTATTCAAGCTAACATTTCTGCCTCATTTAGCTCAAGAGGCGTGGTCCAAAAAAACCTTCTGTCCATTGATAAGAATGGTATAAATGTCAATTTATACATTGATTTATGAAACTATGTGGCACACATTCATGAATGCACACACAATATCAAACTATATCTGCTTCCACCCTTCATGATAAGGTTTGATGTGCTGATGAGACTTTGCTGGGCAAACACTTCATATTTAAACAAATCTGGCTGCAGTAAGCAAGAAAACAATAGCAATATATAAACATGACAACTGCACTTATGTGCAGTTATATGCAGTTATATTCTCCTTTTTAGCAGAATACAAGGAAGAGGTATGAGAGTTCATTTATTATACTTTAAAGCCTGCAATGTTTAGCTACTGGTGAGGTAAAAAGACAAAAGAAGGAAGACTGTATGGTAGGGGAAGCAATATGCTGCTACAAAGTAGACATGAGGTAAGAGTATAAAGAGGTAAGAGGACTTCCTCTATCATGTATACAAAATTGATGAGCTTCTTTCCAAAGAAAGGGTGAAACCTCTAAGCTGGTGCTAGTTAACACAGATGAAATATTGTCCAAAATGAATTTATTTTCTCCCTTGTTCATTTTTTACAGTGTGTCCAGGAATAATGGCAACCACGGCTCTAGCAAGCAACTGCATGCAGGTGAATAATTTACTATCTAGGAAAAAGATATATAGAGGTGAAGCTTATGAGAATTACCAACCCCTTCTGTAAGGAAGACAATAAGGGATAACTCAGTGGAAGGATATCCAGGAAGCATGAAAATAAAAAGAAAATCCTGCTCTACTCATGTATGAACATGAATATATGTGGGTGAATGTACATGAATATCTCTTCTGGTTATCATGTTTATTCTGCACTTCTAAACAGTATTTCCAAATTGGTATTAGATTAGAGTATTGGTACTATTCAGTCAACTGAAAAGGCAGTTCTGACTTGGATCAGACTCATAACCCATATCTGTATGCAGTGATTTCAGATGCTATATGTCTCCCTATATCTCAGCATTGTGTGCTATTTATTTTTTTATTTTCTTTTAATAAACAGTCTATTGTGAAAGGTACAACATTAATCTTCCTGGAAATTTTGCAGTATCTCAGGATTTTATCACTCAATCTACATTTGAAATAATGTGGCAAAACCAAGAAAAATTAAAGAAAAGTTTCTATGAGAAAGTGTCTTCTTATCTAGCAGCAAACATTAGTAAAACATTTTTGCATATATAGCGAGAGCAAAAAAGATTGAAATAGATTACTTGTTCACCACCAATGGCAAATGCTTCCTGAATTATTATGCAGCACATATGAGCAATCTTCACCAAGCAAAATAGCAATAGATGCATATTAATTTTGGTAGAGCAATGTAGACATCATTTAGGATGGTAGAACTTGGAGTGCATCTATGGGGGCCGGAGGAGACACAACACTGAATTCAAAGTGATTGCATATGCATGTGAGCACAGCCACACACATGCATATTTTAGCATTTACAAGAAATATCTTTTTTTCATGCATGTCACACAGAGACAAACTATTACTTTCAGCTAAGATGCCTGCAAAGAACACAACAGCCATTCAAAAATCTTAGTTGCTTACTAAGTAAATAAAAGAACATTCTATAGGAATAAAATATTTGTAATTGTGTTTTAAAATATTTGCAAATAATTAGGTATTGCATACCTTGTTTTGTCATCTGACTGTTCTGAATTCATTTCTTCATTACTTTTAAGCACTTCAGGTCATTAATTTGTTATCCAATTATATCTAATTATTCATTCACAGCAGTATACCTAATTTTCAAGAACTAGCAAATTTGTACTGTCAAATGTTCAGAGAATATGTTCAATACAGAAAATTGTTTCACTTTGCTTAAACCCCATCATATTAATTTACCAAAAACCTGCACAAGCATTTTCTAATCTAGAAATATAATGCTATTATCCTAAGGTCCTCTTCTCATTGTCTTAAGGCCCCATTTTACTTTATAGAATGTAAATAAACAATAGAACATTTGCCCTTGATTAGAATGAACAAATGTTTTACTATGGTCTATTCAAAGTTAAGACCATAAGTAATAGATCTATTTGAGAAGCAAGCTCAAACCAAAGTGGGTTCTTAGATACCTCTTTTCTATCTATGACTAAAACATACTTAATGTACCTGATACTTTTAGGATTTGCATTGTCTTTGTTTCTGAGCTCTTACACATTGTTTCCAATTTTTTCGTAGTCTGAAGGAATGCTAAGATGGCTTTCAAGTTATATCGATGTTACTGCTTTCTCTCCAGAGATAGATATATATTTAGGTGATTTATTGAGTTGAAACTTGTTTATTTAAATCTTGTTCGAGTAGGGAAGGAATTCCTTTAAATAGAAATCTGGCAGCATGTGCATCTTTAGTAAGTGGATGCTGTAATGTTACAGAAAATGCTTCTGTTGTAACTAAAGCTACTCCAACATCATGTTTAACTGTGCTGTCAGACCTAGTGACAGTTCTTCACAGCCCCCATGTTGATCATGAGCTTGCAAATCCTAAAACCTTTATTTTTTTCACAGAGAGGAGAGTGAATATAAAAGCCATTCTTTTCCATTGTAAGATAAAGCACAGCTCTTGCAAGAGTTTGTCTGACGAGGACAGCAAAATTTTGCCATCCCTACTTCCTTAAAGGTGGTTTACATCTTGTAAGCCTATAGAGGTACAGATTGATCTCTGCATCTGTTTGAAATCTGGAGGGAAGGTGAATTCAAAGGCTTTACATTCACTTAGTTTTGAAGGTTGTGCTCCACCATATCAGATCTTGGAAGCAAGAGAAAGTATTTTTCAGTTAGGCCAACCTGATGTAGCTTCTAAAATAGATTTTTATAGTTAGACTTTATTTCTATTAAGTGAAAAAAAAGAAAGAAAGACAAAAAGAAATACAATGGAAGTCCAGAAATAAAGGACATAACCCACTGTCAGCTACAGCAATGCAGCTCCATTAGAAGTGTAGAATAATAGAAATGCAATGGTTAGAGGTAAGCAAGAGGACTTTCCGATCCCGATACTTTAACATTTCAGCTGGAAGCCCAAAGAAAGATGTCCAAAAAGACCTCACAGTTAAATCAGGCTCAGTTTGACATATATCCTAGCAGGATCTTAGGTGAAGGATAAACTATCACATATAGATATTGTCTTTCAAAAAATGTGGATACATGTGGAAATCAGTGCTTAAGAATGACGTTTTCAAAGCTGTATCTGAAAAAGTATTAGCTTTTCCTTTTGTCAGCTAGGCTGTTGGCTTGTTTTCAAGCAGAGTATGCATACATTAGCCCAGTAAAAGCCAAAAACTTGAGATAATTTATTGGAAAGTCTTTCAGAACACTTACTATTCCAACATCTTCGTGACACACCTCATTACAGGCACAGAATATTTTCCAAAACAGGGTTGGGCAGACCAAGAGACTTCCCATCTGTCTGAGGAACTATCTCTAAAAAAAGCAGAGGAGAAGAAAGAAACAGATTATAATGGAAGTGTGTTGCTGATATCATCTCAGATTAGGAGTATATGAACAATTTCCTTTAACCAATTTCCATGGATTCAAATGCAGGGATCAAATGTTAGGGATACAGTTGTCTGAATATAAGCATTGCTACAATTTGGGCTGCTCTGCAGCTTCTGATCTGGCCACCAATTTTTGCTCCAGAAAATCAGGAGTCTGCTGAAGGTCCTTTTGTTGTATTTTCCAGCCCCATGCAGATACTTGAGGCACCTAAAGTGGTTTAAGAAACCCATGTTTGGAAACTAAATTCTGCCTTAAGTGTTTATCGGCTAACATTCTGCTGTACATTTGCCATTTGAAGAACAAGACTGCTCCTATAAGCAAGAGATTAGCATCCTGTTTCAAGCATTAGACATCCTCCAAACAAGAAATGTGAAGGAATGAGGCCGCTTGCAGGTGTCTCCACTGAGAAAGATGTTATAGCCATTATTCTAATAATATGTTGTAGGGAGGTTATGGATGGTCACAGAACAGAAATTCAGCAGGACGCTTTACTAATTTATTTGTTACAGAGATCCCGCAGTCCAGACTGTAGTTAAGGCTTGGCAGGCTCCCAAGCCCATCACCGTACACCCATATTGCTGCCTGTAAGACATGTAGTGGGCTTTCTTAGCAGATTCTTAACAGCAGTTCAAGCTTTACCTGTTGTTGTGGTTTTTGAATTTGGGACACTGTTAGGAAGGGCCCTTTTCTGAATTTTCTGCCCCTTGTCAGCCACATAAAGTTATCTTGGTTAGGCCTGGCAGAGCCGGAGCCTGTCCTGTTATTTCTACAGGTTGTAAATCTANGGCACCGGGCACCCAGCCAGGGTAAACCCACCACAGTGACATAGACAAACTTTCTCTTATGCTCAGTGATTCTGCTAAAATCTTTGCATAGTTTTCTTCATGGGCCTCACAGCTCTGTGATCAAAGAACTAATATAAAAAAAAAATGTGAGACAAGGAAGCAGACCTTCTACTCTGCATGAAGTGAGGAGAGCTGATGTCTGTAGGAGATAGCTGGTGATTCAGAACAAGGAAAAGTTTAGGATTCCTTTTTGCTGCCATTCCCCAAGTAATATTGAAATTATCAAAAAGACAACAGAATGAGAAAACCAAGACTACCAAGCAACAACCACACTGGATGACAGGTGGTGGAAGCTTTAAACATAAAAATATAACCTTGTAATGTTAAGTGATTTCCACACTAGGAGCTTATCATTCTGCCTTTGAGTAGAATATATGGAAGAGTATAACAGAACAAAGATGCTATGTCAAACAGTGGAGTAACATTTTCAATGTTCTTAGAAATAGGACAGAATGTTACTATCATAGGAGAACTTACTTGTAAAATGAGGGTGTTAAGTTTTATCCTATCTGGGGCAGACTTCTAGATGATGCTAGCTACCAAAGGATGAAATAGCACTGCCTTCCTTCAAAAGTTTGCATTCCTCTATACACTTAACAGACAGAATGGACAATACTGATCTGTCATTTCAGTCCAACATAATTATCAGTGGTAGATTGAGTTAGAAGTGTGCCTGTAGGTGTTAGTAAACAAGCATTCGCTGAAAGTACTGCAGTCTTTAGAATTTTAGAGCCCTACTGAATTAGATAGGATAATTAACTCATGTCTAAATGACTGAAAATCCTTAGGACAATGTAGGATTTTGCTTTATTCTTTTAACTCTTACTCTATGACTGCAGAGGTAAACATTTTGATTCTGGACTTTTCTACAGATTTAACATGTAAGCAGGAACAACCACACAGATATATAACACACTTTCTTTGATGCATAGAACATGATCATCATTATCTGTATGCTTTGGAAGCACTGCTCACATCTGTATTTCCCAGTGAAACAATTTATAATTTACTGATTTTGGTGGCTTTTATTCCTCCAAGGAGTTTGTTCAAAGATTTTCTGTGTAAGGCAGTATAAAAAAAACACAGTTGCAATGGTAAATATAATACATTAACTAGCCTCTCACATTGCATTGGAGGGAAAATTAAGCCTCAGAGGTATTTCTGGTATTTGGAATAAGAGTCCTCATCACTTTTTGACATGGGATTACTCCTTTGGGCCTCCTTTTCAGAGCATCATTTCTTATTATGGTGCAGTGGTGATGGTAAATATCCAATAGCAGGTGTATGCTCCTTTGCACATGCCTAAACGAGTTTAAGTACTGTCTTGTTAATGTCATACATTATATTCACCATAACTCTTATGTAGACTTCTCACATCTCTTTCCTCCCAAAAGACAAACCCCATGCATTATGTCATTCTATGTAAAAAAAAAAAAAAAAAAAAGTTGTTACAGACCATTTGACTGGGAAAAGACTGGGGCACTAAACAGAAACTAGAAGCATGAATTACAACAGCACTTATTTGAATGTGGAGCTCCCTCAGTTAGCACACTCAAAGCTGCAAAGTAGCACCCTAAGCTTCTGCCCCATATCTGCAAGCCTCTATTTTACATCTGTGACCAATAGGGTTCTCAAAATGAATGGGTAAATAGCAGAATAGATCTGTTAAGCCATGTCAGACATGTGAGGCTACAGGATCACAGGGAGATAACAGAGCAGTATAAATAGTAATGGTACAGGCCCAACTGTGAAGGAGTAAGAGATGGGAGACAATTCTAGGTTGTGTTCGGTATGAGAGACAAGACAGCTCTGCATCTTTGAGATCTAGTGCCACCAACAATCACATGCAGGAAGATCTTTGCATTACAATTAATCCCAACTACTGACAGTCTGATGGCAAAGATAAGCATTTGGAAACAAGACTCCTTTAGTTTTTGGACTCCATTTCAGCTGACATGCTTAGTTATAAAGAGGCAAAATCTAGAAAAGAATGCTGCGGTGCCTCCCATTACATTGCCCAAAAGTGGAATCCTCTATAAAGGAAAAAGTAACTTTCATTGTCTGTGGGCCAGATTCTTAGCATGCATGAAATGGTGTCAAATCTATCTGGATAGGACTCCATGACTGTGTACAAGAAGAAAACCTGGCTTCTAATATCAGATGATTAAAAAAATTACAATTAATGGTGCATTGAGAAGGATGTTACTAGTAGAATACAGCTTGTTGAATATTCAAAGCTGTCTACTAGAGTAATAACCAAATCATAAATTAATACTCAGTACCTATAACCTTTGAGAAAATGTGAGAAGTGTAAGTATTTTTTTCTCAATTTTTTACATATTTCTTCATTTAATTTCCCAACTAATATAAAATACTCTGTGGGAATTTAATTACCTGAAAAAATTCTGGAAAATGACACCAACCTTTAGAACCCCACCAACTTCTTAAAATGAATTTTTATTCTTTTGAAACATATATTTGAATCAGCATTTCTATTTGCTGTAGCTTTTAGATTGCAAACTATTTCATTGCAACAATTTCCCTGCATTTATGAACATAATTTTTCATGTTTTGGACACCACAGTAACACAAAACATAAAAATATTTCTAAATGTAGTTAAATTACATTAAAAAATTTATGTTAATGATATACTTCAAATTACATTGGAAGTTGATAATGATCAGAGCAACTGTTAATCTAGAGTGGATAAAATTCAACATGTGTTTCATGTATGCCTCTTTGTCTTCTGGGTTGTTGATGAGTTTCTTTGGAAGAAACTCCGAGGAATTGTGTTGTTCAATGGGAATGAAGAACAGATGTGTGTAATGAGTGTCTGGGGTAAGATGGAAATCTGTGCAGCTATATATTACATCAGATTTTTTTTCCTATCATTCTCAATTAGCTTTTGGAGAGCATTGACTACAATGTCACCAGCTGCTCTTTCAACTGACTGTGCAATTTTTACTAAGTAAAGTGGACCCTACATAGTGGATTTTATTCCACTGTCTAGTTAAAAATCAAAGGATGGATTATAGCAAACCAAGATGCCCGTGCTTCTTCTATACTCTTTCTCTTCTACTTTTTCAGCCTCTCTTTTCCTGTTATTTTTACCAGCCGCTGAATGAAAGTGAAGTACATGAGCACTAATTGATATATCTTCTATTGTTTTTTACCTTTGAATCTCTATAATTTCTTTTTCTCAAAGTCTAAATCTGTAATGAAATTACAGGACATGGAATATATTATTCATTTTATAGGCATTGAGCTACAAATGAGTTCGCATCAAGATGCCTACCCTAGGTTATATGAATGATTAGAGCAATCTTCCTTTGAGAGGAGACCGTTTCCTTTTTTACAGTGTTGTATGGAAAAAAGCTGAATTATCATACATATCTACTTGGTTTGATATACTTTATCAGATTTATCAAGTAGGATCTCATTTGTAAGTCAACGTCTTCTATCAAAGACAAAGGTCATTATAAATTCCTACGAATATTTCAATTTCATCTCAGTCCATACATTCTTGTACTTAGCTTAGTTTGAATTCTAGAGACAGAGGTCAAGATTCACAAAAGTTCTTTTATCTCTACCTCCTTTAGGCTAAGTAAGTGTTATACTCTATTAAAGATATCTTGTAAACACAGGAGCATCTGGTAACTTCAAAAATTGCCTTTAGAAATATATATTTGCTTTTCTAATTATTTATATTATTTAAGACATTGTGCCACTTTAATATGGACAGTAAAGGTTCTGAAAGAATATATGGCAATAGATCCAGACCAAATGCCTTCTAATTTGGAATCCTTTCTCAAATAATCTGTGTTTGGACCTATCTTCTGTAGAGACACATTCTTTTATGTACCAACACAAGTGGAAACACTAAAACTGTACGACTCCTTTATTTTTGAACTGTAGTGTCCAGTGGTTGCCCAAAGATAGACTTCCACTCATTTTAGCAAGGGCAAACTCAAAGTTTTGTGGTGACTGAAAACTGAACAGAGCCACACAACTCTCCTGTAAGTTGTCAAGCCGAATCTGAACATGTGTTTGCCAGGTACTTGGCAAAGTTGGCAGAAGAAAATAACTCATAGTGATTAGGAAAAAAAAAATGGTTCTTGTAGACAGCAATTTCTTAATTCCTTTCTGCAGGGATGTACCATTTTTTGAAGCAGATAGTATGAATATGCTCTACATAGATGCTTTGTTTCAAAAACACTGAATGGAAGGATAGGAAAGATTTATCTAATGTAAAAACACTTAGGACCCAGAGTATCACTAAGAGGTTATAGCATTAACAATTATTTTGTCTTTCCTTCAATCAGGCCAGCCAGACCTCAGCAAATGTCTTCTCAATATTCATATGGCAACACAGATAAACATTGCATACATCATTTATCTAAGAACTAGTGACAACCAAGTTTTAGTGTAAGACTAGAAAGAATATTTATGAAAGGGCACCTGATGGCTCAAATAATTTCCCTGAGTATTGAACTGAGTATCAAAACTGTGACTTCCTCTAGAAGTAAAACTCCTCTAGCAAACTGAATGAGGAATTTATAAAATTACAGTGTGAAACAACTCAAGAAGCTTAAAAAATATATCTAAACTAATTTAGATCACCAATAAAACCAGCCTGAACAAAGATTGGCAATTATTTCTGCTTAATTTTTTACTTAGAAGTTGTTTATGCTGCAGTAGATACAGACAGCCTTATTCTTTTTTAATTTTCCCTCTCTGATTAAAATAGTGAATTCTTCAATTGCTAGGGCTGGATTTTATGACAGCATGTTAATAGTCAATCACTTGCAATTCCTACAAGTGCCTCATCTAATACAATCAATATTATTTCAGATGTCATCTCTATGATAAAAATGAGTCTTTTATGTGGCTGTAAACTGATCATGGGTCATGAAATATAATGAGGGTATTTCGCAGAGTGAACTCATCATTACTCATTCTCAATATTCATTAAATGTACAAGTAAATGAAAGCAAGTTAAATTTTTGCTTCATATACAGCTAAAAAATTCCATTAAAGGCACATCTGGCTAACAGTCCATACTCAACTCTTGCTCATGTTTAATTTGATGAATTGTTAAAGTTGAATTTTTCCTACTATTATAGGATGTCATATCACTCAAGCACCAGGACGACAAAATGTTGAGCTATCAGTTGCCTGTTAAACAGAAGCAGACGGAAAAATCTAAATAGGAAGACATATTTGTTCCTAATGGATCTATGTTGTAAAGACTTTTCACCATCAGAAGAAACAATGTGGGTGTTGATTCCTTCTTATAAGTAACAAATGAGAGGAGAAGAGAAAATGGTCTCAAGTAGCACCAAGGGAGATTTAGATTGGACATTATGAAAAATTTCTTCACCAAAAGGATTGTTAAACATTGGAACAGGCTGCCCAGGAAACTGATTGAGTCACTATCCTTGCAGGTATTTAGAAATAATGTAAATGTGGTGCTTAATGACATGGTTTAGTGGTGGACAGTGCTAGGTTAACAGTTGGACTCAATGATCTAAAAGGTCTTTCCAACCTGAATTTATCTATGATCCTATAACATTAATCATTGCACTACTCCAAATTGCTACTGACAACTCTATTTTATTAGAAGCTGTAGTGTTGTTTATATTTAATCATTATGTTATTCCTTCCAGTTTATGTGAAAGTGAATAGCTATTAAGAAAAAATACATTTTTATAGCCAGGAGTATAATTAAATATACAATAACAGAAAAAATATTTCTCAGTAAACATACTTGTACATATGAAAAGTTCATGTCTGTAATATCCAATACCAGTCTGAAACTCAAAATGGGAGTAATTATTGGGTTTTTTTCAGTAAGACATTTCAAGGTAAAGAAGCTAAAATCATTTGATGCTAATTCCTAAAATACTAGGTTCACAAAATCAATTTTATACTACAGTATTCAGTGTATTGTAGTAAAATGCAGGAAAAACTGGGACCTTAATAGGTCTGTAAGTTTCCACAGCTTCTTCATATAAAATGTTATAGTCCTATCAGTTCTTGCCCTGCTGGATCTTCCTATTTTTGAAACCACAGCCATCAACCTCTTTCTCAAAATAGGCTTCAGAGATGAGTCAATCAGATAACA
>VYZX01019099.1:756-12893 GCA_013401335.1 Brachypteracias leptosomus | reverse complement strand
AACATGCTTTTTATTGCAAAGAAATACTTCCCACAGGACCTTGTCGGGGTTTAACCCCAGCCAGCAACTAACTACAATGCAGCTGCTTGCTCACTCCTCCTCTCCTGCCAGTCCCCAATGGGATGAGGAACAGAATCAAAGAAAAAGAAAAAAAAGTAAAACTCGTGGGTTGAGAAAATAACAGTTTAATAATTGAAATAAAATACAATATAATAATTTTAATAAGTGTATAGCAAAAAAAAGAAATAAATAAAACCTGAGAAAGAGAAGTGGTGCACAATGCAATGGCTTATCAACTGCTGACCAATCCCCAGACAGTCCCCAAGCAGTAACTCTGCCCACTCTGGCCAGTTCCTCCCAGTTTATGCCCTGAATATGATGTCCTATATTGCTTTGACTAGTTCAAGTCAGCTTTCCTGGCCATGCTCCCTCTCAGCTTCTTGTGCATGTGCTTGCTTGTAAAAATAGAAATAGAAAAATCCTTGGCTTAGTGTAAACACTGCTTAGTAACAACCAAAACACCAGTGTGCTGTCCACATTATTCTCATACTAAACTTTAAACACAGCACTGTACCAGCTACTAGGAAGAACATTAACTCTATCTTAGCCAAAACCAGGACAGATTTGAACTTGTAAGATGAATGGAGCATCTAATGTTGCCACATAGGATCTTTGGCTTGCATGCATCTCAGTGGAAGCTCAGGATTTTCAACAGCACTCAAGAAGAGCTCAAAATTGGTGAGAAATAGTCCCATACTAGTGAACATTCAAATATGGAACTTTTAACATGAATAAACCCAAGTAAAAGTTACATTTTTATTCACTTTATAGAAGATTTTTAATAGCTTTTAAATATTTTCAGAAGCTAAATCTCGTCTAATGCCAAAAGGAAGGACTAAATGCAGTAAACTGAACAAAAATAGCAGTCTTAGAAGTTCATTCTCTTTTCTTGCTCTGTTTTACAATGCCAAAGTAACTCTTCTGCCAGCCAAAGTTGGTGGTGACAGCAGTCAGCACAAAAATCTAGAATTTCTTTGCAAAATTCCAAAACAAACTAGTTTGACCACCCACCCAGAGACTTTGGAAAACTAAGTATCTTCATTGCATATCCTTAGAAGTCCATAATTCTCCCACTTGTAATCAGCGAGTTTGTTCCAAATAAAAAGTATAAAAGAACTTCTGGGCAAAGAGAATCAAATATTTTGACAGGAAAACAAAATAACATCATTGTACCAAGAGCGTGTCCAGTGCTGCTGTGTTTTGGGTAAAAGCTGTGCACTTCAACTAAACAAACATCCCAAGTGTCCACCCACTTCTTCCAGGAGCAACATCAAACTAATGGTCTGCTACAGAATTTTGACCAAGACCTAGGGTCAAACTTTCCTGTTTGTCTCCAGTCTAATGAGAACATCAATGAAAGACATGCCTTGTCTCTTCTTACCTGTCTCAAAATTTCTCTGCAATTTCACTGTACATCTCCTATCATCATTCCACTACCTCCGTGATAGTAGCAATCAACTCAGGTTTGAGTGAATCCATCCCTTTTACTTAGCTTGTCTCTGATCAATCACACTGAAACTATTAATCACACAACATAAATTTATGCCCAGGTTAATATTCTTTATTATTAAATCAAGCATTTGTTTTCTGTCAAAGCACAGGACGAAGTTACACAGCAAGACCTACTTTAGCCTTTATATATGACCATAACTGAAACTCATCCCTTAAGCCTTAGCAAAGAAGAACAGAGGAGTCAATAACTAATACGTGAGAAAATCGGAAAAGAACCATCTCTTTGAACAATCACTTCATTTCCTAATACATTTTGCTAAATGCAAAGGATTAACAGATATAGATTGCCCAAATTTATGCATATTTACATCAAACCTTAGTCAGCATTTATGATCATATTATGTTGTTTATACAATTCAAACTCCCATGCTATCAAGATGAGAAATATCAAAACAAACCTTATATATAGTTTCCATATTTTAAATTAGAACCTTTCATATATGTATGTTTGTTACCCTGTTACCCAGTACACACTATGCAAAATAATATAAATAAATGCAAAGAAATCTACTACATATGTCATCATGCCTGCAATTCATTCATTTAAATCAAATAGGGTTTATAAGGTCCAAATATTCCCTCACTGATTATTCATTTTATTTTTTTCATAGATAGCATTTTTATCAAGTGACCAGTATCATCTTTCAATTGCAATGACTGTTACGACTTAGGTATTCCACTTGTTCTGTGTCTTTTCATCAGATTTGTGGAGTACCACCTACCACTATTATACAAATAGATATAGAATTGTTCAAGAGGAATGAAGGGGAACAAAAAGGGTGTGGAAGACCTTGTCTTGTCATTACTCAGAGTAAAGCTAAATCCAAACTCCATCACCTACATTTGTTTTTCACAATTTCCCTTACTGGTGAGTTTGGTGGGTTTCTTGATCATTGCTAACTGCTCTGTGCAACTGCTGATCACAGGACTATCAGCTCCAATATGTCACAAGCATAACTGGTGATCAGAGCTCTAATAATTGTGAAATGACATAAGAACTCTCAGCAGAGATCATCTGTAAAACATGAAGCCCTATCAAGGAATTACATGGTTCAAGTTTATCTCTTAGGATTTAACAGACAGTTCTAATTTCCAAGGAAACACATCTAGCCCATACCAGATTCTAAAGTAGCAGACTGATATTTTAAAGTCTACCTTCAGGGCTCAAAGGATGAGCTTGTTGTTCAGGTAACCCATTTGGAGAAAGAGAATGGTCACAGTTACTGAAAAACCAACTGTGAGAATTCATTTTATTTCTTCTAGCAGCAGGAATTGTTTGGCATTGAGGTCCATCCCAGTATATTTTAGTCTGAGCATACTTATTTGCAGTTGGTTGGTTTTTTGCTTGGGGTTTTTTTTTTCATTTCTAGAATGCTGAAAACATGCAGGATTAAAAAATCCCAGGTTTTATTGCTTATTCATCTTTCATTAAAGAAAGTACCACTTTGTTGCCAGAAAATAAAGACAAGATATATGCAAAATATAGGCTGACACTGTGTACGTCATACACAGGTACCAGGTGTCTCAGACAACTACTGTACCTTGCTGTGATTGAAAGCCCTAGAAAATCAAGCAAGATATAAAAATGCTGATAGCATGTACCAAGGAACAGGCTTTCCAGGCAGGCTGTTTGTTACTTGGTAATCTTCAAACTGAGACAAGAGTTTGAAGCACAGTAGACATACAGCCGTGTTAGAAGCATACAGGGCTGAACTCAGCCTGGCTTAATGACTGCAACTGAGACAGTTTTTCCTGAGGTGACTGAGACCTGCTTTCTTGGTACACATGAATCATTTAGACTATATTGTCTTTCAGATTACCTGCTGCTGCCAAATAAATTTCGTCTAGAATAGTGTATATTTATTTCTCCAAGCCTGACAGTTCCACAACTTATGATTTTTTTATGATCTTGGTGCACCCCTGACTTTCAGTGTTATAGAAAATAGTACTACAGATGTACCTTTTTGGTGGAGCAATTTAAATGGTTATCTTCTCAGCTCACATATTCACAGTTTATATGTATAAGTACAGATTAATATCTAGAGAAATGTCTAGATTAATTCCCCTTGATTTTAGACACATCAATTGTCTGAATTATTTATTTTCAATAGGCACATACACACGAGATATATATATATGTGTATATATATATACATATAGTCAAACTGATTACTCACTCTGTTTAGGATGAAAGTCCATTAGTAAAAAATATAGAAATATGTATATACATATATACATATGGATCCCTCTGTTGACTAGGTTTACACACTGTTTAGCAACAGGCCCTGGTCCCCCTTGTCTCCCAGCTGCCTCACACACAGACACACACACATGCATGCAACCATAAGCCCCACCAGTAGTTGGTTCAGATCCAGGCCCCATCCAGACCTCATGGTTTCTCCAGTAGTTGGCATGAATCCCATAGTCTTTCCAGTGTCCAACTCTCAGACCCTCTAGTTTCTTCAAGATCCAGCTCAGACCTATGGCCATTCCAATACCTGTCTGTTAAGCCTCTTGTCTTACCCACCAGCTAGTACAGCTTGATGCATATCAGTGATGACACATTGATATACACACCTGCACACAATGCACACATGCTCTGGTCTATTTAGTTCCTCCCACTATAGACATACAGGCCCCTGAGACCCCTGGTCCCACTCCAGCTACTGCATTCAAACCTCCAGACACACACATGCATACAGGATAGAGATCCCTGCAGCCCAGAATAGAGCTAGAAATGGAATTTAGTAAGAAAATGGGACAGACTGTGAGGATTAGGTGCAGGGCATGGCCAGACAAGCATGCTGCCTTTCTATACACAACTGGTTTGTTTCAACCCTTTCTTCCTACACTTGTACTTCCTCAGCTTACTCTTCTTTCTGTGCCTTTTGTCCCTTCTCTGAACATTTCACAATAAGCCTGGCTCAATCCTAAAAGGGTTTTCATCCCATGTTGAATGTCATGTCCCCATGAGGGGGGCAGTAAGCTCCCTCTGCAGTCCGTAATGTGAATGAGTGAACCTCTCCCACTGCCTGAGTTTGGTGGGTGCCATCACAAGGCTATGGGCTTCCACTCCCCTGGGATTGCCTGGGGAGGATCTGCATCAGGGGCTCCTTAGTTCTGATGAAGTTGTTGGTGTTCCCCTGCCAATCATCATTCCTCTGAGTTCCTTTGGGTTGGTAGAAATGAGCCTTTGAATACATAAACTATCAACATGCAATCAAATAAAGCATTATTTACCATGAAACCAGCATGAATGCTGATGATTCAGTGTCAGTTACCTTCATTTTATTACACAGGGTACTATGTGTCAAATCACCTACCTATTCCTATCTACCAATACAAGATCTAAGCAAAGAATCATGAATATTTATTTCTCTAGTAGTTAATATGCAGTTTTTTGAGAATTAATCTCACTTTCTAGACAGCTGAAAGCAAAGTTTCTTTATAGACAGTTAAATGAGTAAAAAATATATATCTGGCAAGGCAGAATATCAGGGAACAGGTAAATTGATAGGGTAAGATTCATTTCATGTAACTGATTCATCTAAATTTTGGGCATAAAATAGATTTCTAGGCATGTCAGATGGAGGCTGTTGCCACATCTGGTTAATAGCCTGTGTGCTAGGACATGATCATTAAGGTCCCTTCCAAACCAAATCATTCTATGATTCTGTTTCAGGTAAATGAAGTCAAAACCTTCAAGAAGTGGGTATGTCACTTCCTGAATTGGTACGTAAGCAAGTAGACTCTTCTAATAAGGTAACCATCAGTATATCCACTGCCAGATCTGCCTTTAAGGAAAAAGTAGGAATAGCTGCATTTTCTGTGGAGTCTAATACCACTTGCTTTGGTGTGTTTCAAATGTACTCTAAAAATTTAGCAACTTGGGGAACTAAGGTGAAAAAATGTCTTATTTTTGCATGAAAGCTGTATTGATGAATGAATGCAAGTTGAAGTACACATAGCTATGTGCAAAGTCACAAAGTCAAATAAAAACTACATAACCCTGTGCATGTCCATAAAACTTCATAGATAGTGCAAAGACAAAACAATTATTTACTCTAATGCTCTGATGGAGTTTTAATGACACAGACAAAGTGACTTAAGAGGCTATGCCCTGGAAGAGAGATATTTACTTTACTAAAAATATCCTCATAATAAACAGTTTTGTTGAGTAGCCATGTAGAAAGGGTGATGAGGGAGGAAATGGGCTCAGAGACAGCTACATTTGCCTCCTATTCAGGTCGGTAGTGTCACAGTGCTACTGGTAGTGCAAATCTGCCCCCTTAGCTCTGTCTATTGTCTAGTTTGATAGCAGATTTTAATCAGGTATGTTCACTTTTGAAATATGCAAAGTAATTGACATTTATTGTGTTGCACTCAAGGTAGCTTTTTCAAAGGAAATCATACTCAGTAAATTTTGTGTATTCTCTGAGCCCATCAGCAAGTATGGAAAAACTGTCAGACATAGTACATTTTGTTTCTAAAGGTCTGAGCTATGTCTTCACTGGAAGTTACATGGAATGTAATTAGCCCAGAATTTTGATGTCTTCAAATTATCTTATGAATAAAGATGAACTATGAAAGTAAAAGTAACAATGATTATGTACGCTACTGACAATTAACTGCACTTTTCATATCTTTGGATCTGTGTGTTTGCATGTTAAATGTGTGGTTACCACTATAATTATAGTCATGCAGTAAAATTAATCCCATTTTCTTTGTAATCAGGAAATTTTCTTGATAATGTTGCTATTTACTATCAGAAGTCTACATACACTTGTCAAGAGGCAGAATTTTGCTTCCGTGGAACATGCTGACACAGTTATTTTATTTCAGGCCGCAGCAGTTTAACAACATTGGTTGTCATCAGTTAATATCAGTTATGAGTTTTGGTGTGGCTTTTCCCCATACCAAAAGATACAAGACTGCTGTCTGTCAAAGGACAGATTTATTTACCAGAATAAAACATATGTTTTTGACAACAGATTCAATATGGTATAAAGAATTGCCATGTTAATCAGCAGTTTCCTTAGTCACCTGGTTTCTTTGGTTTTGGGTAATACAGAGCTTAAGGGCATTCTTCCCTCCTTCAGTTTAGGAAAAGTCCAAAGATCTTACCTGTATTACTTCTTTATTTGTAAGACCTATAGCAGGAATTCTGAATGCCTTTGTAGGTTCTTTTTCACTATGCAATTGTTTATCTTGTGTGTTAATTTGAATACATGAAAAGGCATAAAATGTATCAGTGTAAGCAGTAAAATGAAGTAACACAGAAAACCCAGTTGTTATTCTATCTTTTATTTCACATGCTACCAGAGAAAAACAAAAGCTGTTTCACATTTTCGTTTTACCTATAATTTTTCATGTAAATGTTTTCAGTACTTAATTTTCCATGGCTAAAAAAAAAGCATTTGAACATGCAAGACTAAGTATTGGGCATATAAGTAGTAGTTCAGGCGTCTTGGAAGAAAATAATTTGTTTAGAATTCTAAAAATAGTTAAATATTTCAATTTGAAAGGTTGGGGTTTTTTAATCAGGTGGTGGTGATTTGATATTATATATGTTAGTGACAAAGGAAACAATACAAATCTGACACAACAATATCAACTTGAAACATTTTGGTTGAAGCAGTCAGTTGAATTCACTGAAATTGAAATTGACTTATTTTTTCATTTTGTTAACGTTGAAGTTCTTTGTTGTAACTGCTAATATTTTTGTTTCCATTTTTCATTTTTGGACAAGTTGCATTTTCTGGCAGGATAATTTTCTGTCAAATTCTTGTGGTGATTTCTATCATACATATAAGTAAATAATGGAATACACACACACATGAATAAAAATATCTGAACAAAACACTGACTGCAGTGAAAAGAATGGGTTTATCCTGCTTTGAGGGAGATGATAGCTTGCTACCACATGCTGCCAGCAGGAAAAAAATGGGATTTTTTTGAAACTGCATTGCAAATATTAAGTTTGCTAGATGTTTCCCTGTTAACCCAACCAGTCTTCATTGTGTGAGTTATTACTTGGGTATAAAACCAAATAATAATAAAATGCTTTAAAATACATGTATTATATTTCCTGCTGTTATAAATTATGCAGCATTTACTGCTACAAAATAGTAATGGAAATTTCACAAACCTGCTTCTGAATTTAGTTAACATTGCTGAAGAAATTAGCCCTGAAGTGCTACAGGTTTCTACAACCCTGATGATAGTCTGAATGCAAATGTAATATATGCCTTTTGTCTCCCAGCTGTTACGTTTAAGCACCTCACTTTATGTCAGTAATGAGAATCAGATCTGAAATAAGAACTTCTATCACTTTCAGAGAAGGATAAGAAAAGCTTGATGAGAGAGTCTTAAGGCTAAGATACCAGAAAATGTTGAACTTTTTTTCTTTTGCTCAGTCAATTAACACACATCTATTGCAACCTTTTCTGCCTAAAGAGAACCAACAGGATGATTAATACAACCTCTAGAGGTAGCTTGGCACTTAGTTATTCTAATAGAGAAAGTGACAACCTGATGCAATTCCCTGGTCTGCTAAATCCAGTATCAGACCTCTGGCAGTGGAAAACACTAGCTACTTATGAGCAAGGAAAACAAGAGTTCAGTTGTGGAATGTTTTAGTGATTTGCTACTGAGCCTTCACTCAATGAGCCAAGTACAGCTTAAAAAAGCTGCTCCATCAGACCAGTTGTTTCTAATCAAAATGAAGTGACACAGAAATATCTTTCCCTGCTTTCATTGTACACTGTGCCTGGTAGAGACCAATAATAATAAAGGGCTGACAGGAATTATGTGGTGTATTGCATTAAGAAATTTTAAGGTATTTACAAATTGGAGGTACTTCTTAAACTCAGAAGTGACTAACACAAGCTCTTCACCACACGTGTAGCTTTTAGAGGGGTACATGTATTCCTCCTCATCAATTCTCAGAGGTGCTTGGTAAGATATCTACTCCTGCCATAGCTTTTGATTTGTAACACAGTTACATCCTACCCTTAGTAGTTCTGTAACACCTGAAGTACTCCTCTGGATACTTTTTTTTTGTTTTCGCAGTGTTGCTATTTCCTGGTTGGGGTTTTTTTTTCCTCTTTCAGAGGTTGCGTTGACCTAAATTAATGTTTTAACATATGAATGCAGTGTAAAAGCAGGGACAAAACAAAGTGTAGATGATGAGTGAGTGCATGAAAGATGGAGTTCTCAAAAGTACTGGAAAGGCTTTGGGAGGTGAGCTGGCAGGGGTTAGGAGATAAGTGATTCTAAGATTTTTGTCAATGTATGGTGTAATTTCTGTGAAAAAGCAGTTCTCTGAAGGTACACTAAATTTCTGCAGTGAAATGCTGATGGAGCTGTACCTACTGCTTTTGCTGTGAAAATATTTTGGAACAATTTAACAGAACAATGTACACAAAGCCAGAGGATTATTGCAGAATGTGTAGACTATATGCAAAGCATACATGTCAAAACAGAGATTAGCTTACCATAAAGTTACTGCAGAAGATACTCATTATTAATTAACATATAATTATTAGCCAAAAGCCCACAACATCTAGCTAACAAGAAGAACTAATTGTTTAGCTATCTTTCACCTAATATATTGTATTGCTATTTGACTACACCAGCATAGACCTAAGACAAGAATAGTTCCCAAAAGGTTTGTGCTCTTGAGTCTCTGCTAGCTTCATAGATTTTGGGGAAGACAAAAATCCTTAAAGAGATGTTAAAAATCACAGGGAATATTCAATATCCCAAACCCCCTGATCCTTGAATAATTTTCTATCTAGACTTAACACAGTGCTCTCCGGATTTTTAGGTTGTTTGGGTTTTGTTTGTTTATTTTTCCCTAGAGACACTACTCAGATTTCTCGCTTCTACCTCATAATCTGTTTCCCTCAGACATTATTTATTTTTGAAACATCTACCTATGTGGCAAAGGTGATTGAAGTTAACCAAAACATTTGTAAGTGTTATTGTGGAATCACATAGACAAACCCACAGGCTGTACATGTATAGATCGTATACCCAGGAAAGTAAATTCAAAAGGTTAATGATGACTACTGAGAACGAATAGTTCTATTCTACTAGAAACTCCATTTTCAACATATTAAATTCCATCACTTGGGCTGGCAGTTTTGTCTTCCAGCTGTATGGAGTGTTTACCTATCACTTCTGGAGACATGTTCAGTTGCATGTGGCCTCTCCCACTGCAATTTTGGAACACGCCTTGCTCTGTTGAGACCTGGGAGAATCTTTTTCCAATAAATTAATAAATAAATTACTATTAAATTCCTTTTAACAATTTACCATTCATGAATATGCTCTGGTTAACATGCTGTCACATTTGATCTTGGTTGGAGGTCACTGAGTACTACAGGTTCTGCTATCTGAAATCTTATCTCTCCTTCCATTAAGGAGGAGGTGGTCTTTTTATAGCTAGGTTGCCTTAAAGTTGGAAGGCTTACTCCAGAAGACTAGAGAAATTTGCTTTTCTAATTACATCAGTTGTAGAGCAGAAGTTTATCACTTAAAATGAAAATTTTAAGATTATTCAGATGAGATTTCATGGATAAACTTGTATTGAGTTGATGCTGCATCATGTGACCTGCAGATTATAGGTATTCTTGAAGTATTTTTTCTATCTTATTTAGCAGAATTTGAGACTATCACCTTCTGTTATGCAATACAGACTACTTTCCTAGATGAAAATATCTAATGTGTTGAGATAATGCTTCCCTCCTTTTCCCCCCTGTAACATTTCACCAGCATCTATGCAGACAGCCACAGTCATTCTGTTAAATTTAGTTCCCTCTTAGATCTTCCTCCAAGCTGAACACTCAATTTCCTTTCAGTGACCTAGAGGCTGGAAAGACAAATAGCATATTTGTATTTTTATGCTTAGAGATTTATATGGAGATTGTGTAGACCCTTTCCAGTCAGGTATTTATCCTGTTCTATGAAATTTCTTAGGCACAAGGTTATATTACCTGTTCTGTGTCTGAATGTTTACTGCAATAGGCTTAATTTCAGGGATTTTATTATTTTTAAGAATACCAATTGTCTCAAGATCTCCACCCTTTACCTGACATTCTAGCTCATTTATCTTTGGATTTGGTGTGAAATTCTAAGTAGTGAATCTTAAGTGGCATGTACTTTATCTTTTTCTCATCCATTAAGTGTTGTAAATGGGATTTGTCTGTTCTAATGAAACATCAGAAGTTAGATGCCTTGAGTTTAAGGTAGATATGTGGGTTCCCATCCCTTATGGCCAGTGTATTTTAGTCAGCAATTCAGTCAAATCAATTAATCTCTCCATGTGTCTACCTTTCTCCACTGAGAATAGTAATTAGCTTAGAGATGTATGTTTAACTCACGGGTCTACAACTGGATTAGATCAATCTGTATGTACACATTCTGTGATTACACATGATGGTACTGCTGCTTCTGTAGGATGTTCACACTAGTTTTAATATAGCTACTTACAGTAGTGCAGTTATGACAAGGCATTTCGTACAAGCTGCAAAATCATTCTCGACTTGGTCAGTCACCAAGCAATGTGTTGTAGCACATGACATGGCTAGAAACATCTAGTTTAAAACTAGTCCTGTACAAACTGGAGTGATTAAAGAAATTCTTTAAGATACAGCCTGTTACAATCCCATGGATTTACAGTTATTCACATATCTTTTACATTCATCTCACTGAATCTTAGAGAAGTAAGAGTAATAATTTCCATGCTGATGGAAAATATCACTCTTTAGGAGTTCAGGGAGCATCTTAGGACTGATATAATTCTGATATAATATAATTCTCTGATTAACATGGTATCACAGCAGAGCAAGTGGTTGAAACAGAGACTGTCCTTTTGGTCCTGGATATTCTTGGAAACACAGTAGGGTGGATATTGTTATAAATCTCCAGAGATCTTGCAGTCAGATGTGGGTGACTACCACTATTGAGTCTCTGGGAAAAATATATCCCATCCTTTACTCAGCACTGGAGGTTTTGGAGAAATATTAATGAGAGAAACCCTACAGAATTTTCCTGCAAACCTTTTTCCAAGTGGAATTTAGTGTAGTACTACAGCTTTAAGTTTCCTCTCCATATCCTGATAGAAGAAACTCACTTTTTTAGAGATTAACTCTTTTTTTTTATAGTTAAGGAAGGCAGCATGCACGAGAAATGTGGTTTAGGAAAAGAATAGGATTCTGTTTGTCTTTATAGGAGAATGAAAAAACCCTGAAATGTAATTACGAGTACTTCAGACACCACTAGTACAAATATATAGACATAAATATATTTACCTACTGTATTTGCAGTCTTGCCTACACTTCCTGTGTAATAGTAATAATAATAATAATTTTCTACTTACTAAACTTCATTTATCTGATGACCTCAAGGAGCTTTGAAAATATTACTTTAAGTAGCACACTAGAGTTCTCTATATATTAATATAACACTTTAAAAACATAATTATGCTGAAGGAAATCTAATAACTGTGAATTTTGTTTATTAGGAGGGAAAAGGTAGTTTATAATAAGACCAATTCATCT
>VYZX01019096.1:54485-88398 GCA_013401335.1 Brachypteracias leptosomus | reverse complement strand
GGGAAGGGGGGAAGGGGGGAAGGCGGCCGCACCCGCAGCCACAGCCGCCGGCCCTCGGCTGGGACAGGCCCCTCCCGCCGCCGCACCGCCCCCGGCCCGCTCCCCCAGTGACCGACCCCTCGTTCCCACGGCAACCACCCCCGCCCGCCGCGCCACGCGGAAGCCCCCACCTGCCGCGCGCCCCAGTCCAGCGTCCCGGCTTCCCGCGCACGGCCAGCCCCGCCCACTTCCGCCTCGCGCCTAGCCACGCCTACCCGGGGCCACGCGTCCCGCGCGGCTATTGGCTGGCGGCAAGCGAAGCGCGCGGGGTCGCGGGGAGGAGGGCGGGTCTTGTCCGCGCAGGGAGCTCTGTGGTGTGTGCCGAGCCTGGCCCGCCCGGACTCCTGGGCTGGTTAAACGGGCCCGTCCCTCCGCGTTTGGTGACAGGGTGTGATGGGCGGGGGCTGCCTGCCTGTCAGTGTGTGCTCCTCAGGGCTTTAAACGTATTTGCTGCCAAATGAAACAAATACTCTGCCTCTTTGTTTTCCCCAAACTGTATCCATCACCCGATATGTAGCAGCCAGTCACACTGACAAAGTGGAAGCATTTTCTTTATTCTCATGAAAGCACAGTCGTGGGTGCCAGGTCGACACCAGCACATCAATATCCTAAAACACTTGTTATTTATATACAAAGATCAATTATATTCATCCTAATACATACACGTTGTTATTCGCCTCTACGATTGGTTAAAATATCCTTGTTTGCTGTGTAAATCACCTTGCATGCTCTGTTCAATTTCTTAACTATTCCTTTCCTTGTTCTTCTGAGGAGGTGGTATCATTGGGGTAGGTGGTCCATGAGTCGGTGGTCATCATCTCCCCCTGCCAATTACCTGTCCCTCAGTTTCACTTAGTTTTGGCATTCTTCAACAGTCCTTCATAGCTAGTTGGTTGGCCAACTCATCATTCTTCCTAAAGCCTTTGTTCTAAACAGAGGTATCTCATTATTAATTATTAGATCCTGTTTCTGTTTAAAACAGAAGTATGTTGTTCAGCATGTTACTAGGCACATAACTGCAAAAGCCAAACTAGACCTTTCCTACGCTCTCTTTAACTAACTTCAGATACACAGATAACCATATCTTCCAAACTTTTAATCTTCTCTGGGACATTTGTATCATTTCTTTTCCTTCAACCTTTGAGTTTCTGGGAAGCTCATGAGTGGTGGGTGATGGTTGCTTCCACCATTGTCAGCATTTTCCATGTTCACAATATTGAATGTCAGCAAAATAAAGTGATTCCTCAGAAGCCAAAGAAGAGTGAAGTCCATTGGTAGCACCAGGCCATATCATCAGGTGGCTGGCCACTGAGGAGGGGGGCCTGGCCACACAACCCCAGTGCATAAACCACAGCGCATAGATCCTGTGTGACTGAGAAACCCGTGATGCTGTCTCCAAAGGATCTACCCAAGGTGTACTCCCAGGGCACCCAGTGTCTGTCCTCAAGACTGGCACAACTGCTGGTTTTGATCAGTCATTTTCTGTTGTCCCCTGTTCACATTAGTGACAGCAGGATCAGCTGAATCATACACAACTCCAGTACCCAAAACTGAGGATCACAGTAGCACTAGGTTCCACAATGCTGTTAAGCTGGTTTGAAAGTGAAATGTTCGGTGCAGGATTCAAACACTGAGGAACTTCCTTTTAATGCCACGATCCCATAAACTCTGCAACATTCTACTGTTGTATGATTTTGTCATTTCCCCAAGATAATTGCAAGATTTGCCATTTTTGCCACTTGGTTAACCATTTTGCTGCATCTGAGATTATGTTCTGCTTTGCGTCCCTGCCTCAAGATGCCACCAATGTGCTAATTTTCCCCAACCAGAATAGTTGGTTGGTGATCTTGCAACAAATTCAGAGTGTAAAGGGATGGAAAATCAGAACCGACGTACAGTTTATGCTCACAAAATGAGGAAAATCAGTACTTTAGGCTGGTAAGTTCTTAGAACAATGATGCAATTATGAACCAGGAAACATACTTGTCTCATGTTTATGGGCAACACCTAAGACATTGCTGAGTAATCTGATTGCAGCTTTAACAGACGCTGCCACTGGAAGCCAGCCTAAAACTGCAGCCTGCCTCTGCAGCAGAAGATTAAACATAGTGCTGAGTTCAACTGATGTGGGATAAACCCCTCCTGTTACCCTTCAAAACAAGATGGCCACATCCAAATTGTATATGGAGAATACTCCTATGCTCACGCTAATTCTCAAACTGTGAAGTGTGCTCTTTGGTCTGGGCCAAACCTATG
The DNA here is from genome assembly GCA_013401335.1 of Brachypteracias leptosomus. Classification (NCBI taxonomy): domain Eukaryota; kingdom Metazoa; phylum Chordata; class Aves; order Coraciiformes; family Brachypteraciidae; genus Brachypteracias; species Brachypteracias leptosomus. Next base: position 86,103 of record VYZX01019096.1, on the reverse strand, counting down.
CCAAGGAACTATTTGGACAGTTTACCAGGATAGAAAATCAAGTGTCACTCTCTAGCGCTGCTCTAAAGTTTTCCAGGAAAAAAATATGTCATCAATATATTTTTATATATTTATATTTTTGTAATTTATTTAACCCAAAGAAACTTTATATCTATATATATATATAGACATAGATACATAAAGCAATCTTAACCCAAAACAACTTCCTTTGAATAGCCAGTGCTCATACCTGCACAGTTTCTTCCCTTCTCCACCTGGTTGCTACATGAGTTACTCGGGAGTAGGAGTGCATCTGCCAAAATCCACCAAGTAGTTGCAAGGCAGAGCTTTAACCTTTGACCAATGTGTTAATAGCCCCAAGATCTCACTGAGACTGGCAGCATCCAGTGTCCAGGGCAGGTCAGCAAGAGAACAGTTCACACATTTGGTTTGAGTGCTGTACCCGGCCTGGACCAGAGGGGGAGAAGTGTAACAATGCTGAGGGGCACTCTGCAGAAACCAGCAATGCTTTTCATTTTAATTTACTTAAGTAAGAAAAACAAAATCCTTATTTGCGTTAAATATATACAACTGCACAATTTCTACTCCTTCTTTTGTTATGCTGACTAGCAGAGTGCCTTGTGCTGATCTCTTGGAGCCTGGTTCATCTCTACTTGCATAACTACAACTGCTAATACAGGGTAAATATTGTGATGCCGATATCTGGTCTCTCTTTCAAGCTGTCCTGTTTATCCATCATGTCTGGGATGTTTGGATCTCTATGGATGGCAGGGATTAGCACAAAATGTCCCTTCACTGCTTTCAGTTCTCTTTCAGCTCTTGTTAATTTACCCACAATCTTATTTGCTGTGTGTATCATCAGCCTGATGATTGAACTCTCATGTAACTCAGTCTTTAAACATATTGTCTTCATAACTTGCTTTCTTGATGTTTTCACCTCTTAAGATATTCTTCTTGGATATTTTTTTAACTTTAGCTTATTCAGAATATTTCTTTATAGATTTTTTTCCGTCATTTAACTCAGTTCCTTTACTGACCTGGCTTTTTCAGAAGTCTTGACAGGTTTACACTTGTAGTATATTTGTGTTGTTGCTAGCCCTGCTTCTCTTTGTATGTGTGTTTTGCAGTTCACTGCTCCATGCTTTTTATTACTTATTTAAATGCTTGCCATCCAGGTTATGCTGAGATTTTTTTTTCTGACCATGATGTACAGATACCTCTGTACTTACTATAAATAGCAGGGTAAATGTTCTGAGCTGGCCTTTAAATTCCTACAGGCTCTGAAGTGAGTAAAGCATGAATCATGCAGTGAAGAGAGGTTTGGGGGGCTATTTTGGTTGGAATATGCTCTCAGTCTCTCAGCATTAATTTATTTAAGTGAGGAGTGACAATGGTCACATCCCTTGTGGCACTCTAAGTTTCTCTGACTCCACTTGTACCGGGCTTTCAGATTGGGGATTTATTCTCCAAGTCCCCTGTCCAAGACTCTAGTACACAGGCAGAGGAAATCTAGATACACCTTCACAATCTCCTCAATATTATCCTGAGAAGTAGGTCCCTCATCAACCTCTGCCTCTCACTGCACACATCTTCTTCAGTATGTTTAGGCTGCTGTAGCAAATATACTCACCGCATACTTGTTCTATTATAGATCATATTTTCAATCCCTTAGCATCATTTTAGGCTACATATCAAGGAAGAATCTGCCCTGTCCCTGTGCTAGGCTTCTCCAAAAAGATGACACTCTTGTACTCCATTACAAAATGTTCCATGTGCTTTAAATTATTTTGCCTGCCATGCTGGGGCTTAGGGGGTTTTTTGACCTGTTTGTTGGTTTTTTTTTTTCTCTCGTCAATCTTCCCCTGGTAACTTTTGAGCATTTGATCAATGTTAGAGAGAAGGGGTTGAAGCATCAAAGATAAGAAGTACTCTAAAATTTGAGAAATTAGAGCCTGGGTAAAGGAAGGAGAGAGAGATTCAAATTTCTACCATGGGAAAGGAAAGCAGAACTCAAGCTCTTTTATGTGTGGAGCAGCAGCAACCAGGCAGTTAACACAAACATCCTGGCTGATCAGTGTAAATATAGCTTGAGCTCAGACACAGCTACATTATCTCTGAACAAATAGACACGGGAAGATTTGAACCATTGAGCAATAGGACTAAGAAAGTAGAATTCATTTGTAGACTTAATGTATTCTGTTGCACAAGGATCTCCTCTTTCTTTTTCCTAGTATGTCTATCACATTTTTCATGAGCTTCTAAAACACACAAGTTTTTCAGTCTGTCTACCTGTATAGATACTGATGTTTTCTTTTCTTGGAAATTATTACACTAGTAGTTTACAAGAAGAATATGCTTTTGTTACATATAACATTTAAGATTTGCTGCATTTCCAGTACTCGCTTGAGATTAATCAAATTTCTACCCATGTAGCAGTAAAAACCAGAATCCTTTCTTATCAAGTAGTCATAGGTAATTGAAAGATTTCTTAACCCCAAAAGTATTGCTATCCAACATAAAAAATAGACATAGCTATGTATCTAGGATTTTTATCTTTTTTTAATCATATTAAAAATTAATTGTCAGGATTCAGAATAATGCCAAAAAAGTGTAACATTTTTTTTTACAAAGAGATCTCTTATTGTCTTAAAATTTTAAAATATTATTCTGTCTCCAGTAAAAGAAACCTACCACAGTTTAAGGATTTTCTTCAGCCTTTTTGGTGTTTATTCAGGGCTATTGAATAATACAGATTTGGCCAGGCAGATTTCCCATTTTAAGCCTATGACTTGATCATGAAAAAATGTCCTATTCAGTACTGACACACACTGAGTTTTCAAATACCCAGTTGCTGTGTAAAAAAATTCCAACCTAAATGTAAGTGGCCAGCTGCCTTCCAATTGCTAATAAATCTCTGTGTTAGACTTACTCAGATCAAGTCCACCATTACAAGTGAAAAGCCCCAAAATAAACATCAGAGTGGGATCTGGTCTGCCTAATCTAGCCACTAAACCTGCACCTACCTTTTAAGCTCTTCTTTTAAAAGGAACGGTTTCCCATGGAATACTTGGAAAGAGGTGGGCATCCTGCTGGCCTCTGAAAGGACACCTAGCCTGCCTAAATTTAGGTGCCTGGGTAGCTGATTTGTTTTTCCATTTATTGACCTCAGGTTGGTTTGGGGTTGTTTTTAGTTTTGTTTTGTTTTTGTTTTGTTTTCTGGGTTTGGGTTTTGTGATCTTTTTCAAAGTGATGCACAGGAGCAGAAACTTAAGTGGTTTTGCACCTTAGGGGAAAAGAGTCTCCCTTGTATGTAATACCACATGGTACCTTTGCATAACAAATGTCAGAAGCTGAGACTCACTCTAATAACTTTTAAATAACCATTAAAATTGCCTACAATATAGCCAAGTAGAAGAGATTACTGTGTTCCAAATAGGAAACCAAGTATCAGTTGCACAGCTATTAACAGCATAGTGCTTTCAAAACAACAAAGCTATTAGATATATAGAAGACTTAACATTCTGAGAAACAATCAAGTAACAGTTAAATGGTGAAGGTGGGTCACACTGAGTCTAAATGAATCCAGGTCATATTTTAGGTGATACTGAAGCATAGTAAAAAAGCAAGCAGCAGCATGTTCTAGCATATAATGTTCCAAATGCTTTCAAAAGTGATTGTATTTCGTTTTTATGAACCCACTACTACATATGTGGGTATCTGCATGGTTTTAGACACTTCAGTGCCTGCAGTTTTGTTTCCTCAATGAACTGTATCAGTTGAATAAATACAAATGATGGCAGATACGTAAATATACATTGAATGTTGAGTACATGTGGAGGTGTTGAGTACCTCACCAATTTATGGTGACTATGATAATCTCTGCAATAACTGGATACTCCCTATGAGTGGCAGAAAGTTCTTCCAAGGTCTTCTGGCAGGCTTTAGGCAAAAATAGACTTTGAAAGTAGAACAAAGCAAAGATCAGTCAGGCAGGTACAACGGTTGCAATGGCAGTCATCATGGCTAAAAATCAGCATTTCTCTTTGCTCTTTGTTCTTGCTGTTCTCTGGCAGCCTGAATAATCTCCCAATTCCTCCCTCTCTCAGTTGCATAGCACACTTGTCTGCCTTCACCTTGCAAGGAAAGCTACCGAGCAGTGGGCGCCTATAGGCAGATTCTAGAGGTCAGGGAAATCAAACAAAATAAGCATAGTTTAGCTGCAGCAGAATGGTCAGTTGTGCAGCAAAAATACTGAATTTTCCATCTCAGAGAGTCAGCTAAGTCTTGTTTTAGAATAACAGAAAATTCATGTGTTAGAGCTGCTGTAGTTTACAATCACCTAATATTTCAAAGATTCTTTTGAACAATGCTGAAGACTGGAAGTCTCAAGGACAGGATATTTTTTTCTAGGAAGTCCGTAGCTGAGGGGTCACATAGCACAAAGAGCTCTCAGAGTTGTATACTTTGTGTGCTTTAGTTCAAACTGTTTGTTGTATTCCAACAAATTTGGTTTATATTTTATTAATAAAAAAAAGAGTTTCTGTCTTTAATTTGTTCTTTGTTCTGGCTCTCTACTGAATGCAAAGTCTTTCTCTTACTCTTAAGGGCAAACACACTTTCATGGCCAAAGGACTACCTAAGATTAAGTTCAATATTTCCATTCCTGGGGAATAAAGCATCTTTATACCAAGATAAAAGATGGCAGTGGCCTGGGGAGGCCATTTTCCATGCTTTCACTTCAAGTGCAAGAATTTATTTGCCTTCCTTTCTCTACCATACATACAAATTGTTTAAATAAATACAAATGCTTTTATAATAAAACAATAACACACAGCAACAAAGCACTAAACTTCACATACAGTTCTGCCTCCTATAAAAGTATGAGAGAAAGAACCAATCATGTGGAACAAGTTAATAATATTGCATGTATCCCTGAAAGTTGTTCACACAGTAGAGAGATGAGGCTAGTACAAGAAGTGACATAGCACAAAACACTGTATGGTGTACAAATAAATACTACATAACAATAATATATTGTTAGTAGAGAAAACTAAATATACCAGAAGAGCAATAAAAGAAAAAATATTTTTCATTATTATTGAAAAGTCCAACTAGTTGAAGATTTACTGGGATGAGAAGGACAGGGAGAATATCAGATAATTGGAAATATGCTCTTCTGTGACAGTAACTGACACTTAGGGTTTAGAAGTCTGCTGTATCATCTCTCAGAGACCTCTTGCATAGAGGTGAACAGAGCATTTTCTACATCAAGATGCAGTTTTATAGCAGTGACATAGCTGCCAGTAGTCCTTTGGTGGCAAGTGGTGAGCAGGCAGCACAGCCTCTACATTACACCTCCTCATTCAACACTGACCAATCTCATTCCCTTGCAAGAGGGAGCAGGTGATGCTCTCAGGGAACAGAGCCAAGAGCGTTAATTTATTAATTACATCTCAGTTTTGCTTTGTATGCCCAAGACAGCCTGCAAATTTTACACAGTGCATTGAGAAAGCCAAGGATGTAGGAGGTGAGTGCACAACAGGCAGTCTCAAAAAGGGAGGGACAGTGCCAGGTATCCTCAGAAGTATGCTGGTTGTGCTTCCATCCCTACTTCCTCAATCTCCTCATCTGCCATTCCAGTTCACTTACAACGTCTCAGTGCACTCTGACAGTTTCTGGGCCCCAGGAACTCATGATGCTCCTTTTCCCCATCCCCCCAGTATTTCCTTCCCCAGCTCTGTCTCCTGCATAGGCAGCACTTGTGTTACTGTCTGCACGGATCCCCCAGCTCCAAGTATGTGGTCATCCCTCACTTGTAGGCAGCAGTACTCAGTAGTTGGAGTGATAGTAGTAATTCCATCCTCAACCAGCCTCGTATCTTGGATAATGCCACCATAGTTCACTTCTGTCCCTCACTCACAGCCCCACAGCCAGCCCTATTTCTTCCCATGCTTCCTTTCACCAGCATCAGACTTACTAACCTGCTTATTCTGCATCTCCAGGCAGTCCCTGTTCAGCAGTCTCAGCTGAAGTGACCTAAACCCTGTTCTTCATTCTGACTCCATCTCAGCCTTGCCATCCAAGGAGTCCAGACTGTCCAGGGAAGAACAGCAGAGCTCCCACTTCCCAACCCTCTGCCCTCCAGATGTAGGCATAGGCCAGGTAAGCAACAGCGGCACAGTTGCTCCTTCCCGGTGCAGTCTCCTCACAGTACTGTAATTCGACAGAACACATGAGACAAAAGGTTTTTCTGAAAATTCAGTGATGTGATGTATAAAAAGGAGGGAGGTAATAACATTTTAGATAATTACAAATACATTTGCTCTTACAGATTATTGGTGCTGGAGGCAAAAGACTAACATAATTTCCCATTTCACTTACCCTTCTTCATAGCGTTTTCCTTCAATGTTTATTTTTGAGCATTTTCCTTAGAACCTGGTGTAAAAATACCTGCCTTCACTTATAAGGTTCCTGTCTCTCTCAGTAAGCTAAAGTTGGACTTATTAACTGTTTTTTAAGGTTGCTATGACAGACTCCTCAAAGTTCAAGTGCAATAGCCTGAATATAGATGAGTTTTCAGTAGCAGCCAAAGAAAATGTCAGAAACTTATTCTCCTGACATTTCTAAACTTTGAAAACACTGAAAAAAATGCCTGGCTCAGATTTTGGAAGACCAGCCAAATTTTTATATCAATTTGGTTTTGCTGTTAGGCTCTCTACTGGCTGGTTTGTCAGCTGCATTTTTACTTGGGCGTACTATCTTTCCTATGCTGTGTAGGACTAAGAAATCATCAGAGAATCACAGAATCATTTGGGTTGGAAGGGACCTTTAAAAGTCATCTAGTCCAACCCCCTGCAGTGAGCAGGGACATCTTCAACTAGATCAGGTTGCTCAGAGCCCCGTCCAACCTGAGCTTGAATGTTTCCAGGGATGGGGCATTTACCACCTCTCTGGGCAACCTGTGCCAGTGCTTCACCACCCTCATCGTAAAAAAATTCTTCCTTTTATCTAGTCTAAATCTCTACCCTCCTTTATTTTAAAACCGTTACCCCTTGTCCTGTTGCAACAGGCTCTGCTAAAAAGACTGTCCCCATCTTTCTCATAGGCCCTCTTTCAGTACTGAAAAGCCACAATAGTCAACCTGGACCCTTCTCTTCTTCAGACTGAACAACCCCAACTCTTTCAGCCTTTCTTCATAGAAGGGGTGCTCCAGCCCTCTGACCATTTTTGTGGCCCTCCTCCGGACCCACTCCAACAGGTCCATGTCCTTCTTGTGCTGAGGATTCCAGAGCTGGACACAGTACTCCAGGTGGGACCTCACCAGAGCAGAACAGGGGGTAGAATCACTGCTCTCAACTGCTGGCCACAATTCTTTTGATGCAGCGCAGGATACGGTTGGCTTTCTGGCTGTAGCCTGGCAACTAAATCGGCCTATTCCCTCAGGACTCTGGGATGCAACTCATCAGGTCCCATAGACTTATGACCTTTTCTTACACTGGGAGAGATTGCCTCCCTAGTCCCCATCTTGGGGTCCATCAATTCAGGAGTTGTGAGAAGAGAGGTTGCCAGTGAAGACTGAGGCAAAGAAGTTGTTGAGTACTTCAGCCTTCTCGTCGTCTATTGCTACCAGTTGGCCAGTCTTGCTCATCATGGAAGGCACACTTTCTTTGACCTTCCTTTTCTGGTTAACATACCTGTAGAAGCCCTTTTTGTTATTCTTTGCATCCCTTGCCAAGTTCAGCTCCAGCCACGCATGGCCTTCCTGGCCCCATCCCTACACAACTGGGCAGTGTCCCTATACTCTTCCCAGGATACCTGTCCCTGCTTCCACTGCCTGTGCATTTGCTTTTTGCACTTTAGTTGGACCAGCAGGTCTCAAGTCAGCCATGCCAGTCTCTTGCCTTTCGTGCTTGATTTCTTACACCTGGGGATTGAGAGCTCTTGTGCTGTATGGAAAGTGTCCTTAAAGATCTGCCAGGTCTGTTCTGCTCCCTTGTTCCTGAGGATCATTTCCCAGGGGGTCCTATTGACTAAGTCCTTGCAGAGCTGGAACTTTGCTTTCCTAAAATTCAGGGTCCTGATTTTACTCTTCAGCTGACCCATATCCCTCAGAACTATGAACTCCACCAGTGCATAATCACCATAGCCCTGGCTGCCTCCAATCTTGGCATCACCAATTAGCTCACTTGCATTGGTGATCATCAGGTCCAGTATCGCATTGCCTCTGGTAGGGCTGTCTATTACCTGGCTTTAGAAGTTATTCTCCATGCATTCCAGGAGTCTCCTGGATTGCTGTACTACTTTTCCAGCAGATGCTGGGGTGGTTAAAGTCCCTCAACAGGATGAGAGCCTGTGAGCAAGAAGCCTCATGTAGCTGGAGTAAGAAGGCTTCATCAATAGGCTCCCCTTGATCAAACAGCTTGTAGTAGACACTAACCACAAGGTTCCCTTTGTTGCCTCAGTCTCTGATTCTTACTCACAAGCTTTCAACCTGCTCTTGTCTATTCTTCAAAGACAACTCTTCACACTCTATCCGTTTGTTGATGTAGAGGGCAACACCTCCACCCCTCCTTTCACCTGTAGCCATCGATTGCCTCACTCCAGCCATGGGATTCATCCCACCAAGTTTCTGTAATGGCAACTAGGCTGTAGCTTTCTAGCAGCATGGTGGCTTTCAGCTCCTCCTGTTTGTTGCCAGTCGCCAAGGAGAGCTGCTCCAGAGCCAGCCTGGCTCGCAGCAGAGCTGTACATCTTGGTGTTTTCCTGAGGTTTTCCTTTGACAGGGAAATGTCAGGGAGCAGAAGAGACCTGCCAGGAACCAGCAGTTCTCACAGGAGGTGCTGATGGGGCAGGCACATTGCCAGAGCAACAGCAGGAGATTTAAATCAGTTGGCTAGAATCTTTGAATATCTAAAAAAACTCCTAAAAAAATGAGATAGCTCTGGAAATTCAACAGTACAATTTCGATATTGTTTTTGTGATTGACAGATCATTTTCCATGAGTGACAACTGTCTATTTTGAATTGTGGTATACTGATGATGGGTTGACTGTAAGGTACTTGTTGGTGGCCTACAGAAAGAGATTGGTCGCATAATTAGAAAAAATAGAACATGTGCTATGATTTACTCTTTCTGCTTGTTTTTTACTAGATTTTAGAGTCAGAAGGAACCAGTTATTGTGGATGCTCCATCCTTGGAGGTGTTCAAGGCTGGGTTAGATGGGGCCTTGGGCAACCTGGTCTAGTGGGAAGTGTCCCTGCCATGGCAGAGAGGTTGGAACTAGATGATCTTTGAGGTCCCTTCCAACCCAAACCATTCTATGATTATATGAAATATATTTAAACTGCCTACATATGACAGGCTATAGAATTTCATCCACTGTTGTCCTGGTTTCGGTGGGACTGAATCCTAGGCCAGCCATGGTCTGCAGGCCATTAGCAGTTTGGAGTCAGTTAGGGAGGCTGACCAGAGCTGGCTACAGGTGTATCCCATCCCATCAAGCTCATTTTAAAGGGGGAAGTTCCTCCTTTTCTTGCTTCTCTATCTCTGGAGGGACATGCTTATTGTTCTGCCCCTCAGAACTGCTTTCTTGTTTCTTGTGGCTGCTGTATACTGGGCTGAGTATAACTTTGTATACTTTATATGGGCTTTGACACTAGTTTGGCTGTTCATTAATTTCCATTTCAACCTGCAGATCTCTTCTCCATTTCTGATCTCTCTTTTTTGCTAGGGAGGGGTCATTGGATGATAGAGCAACTGCTGCAATTTAGCCCCATATATGGGCTAAACAGCAATAACTGTATGGATCTGTACAACTAAAATTAATCTAAGATACCTGAGTGAGGAAAGAGCGTCTCTTAAGATCTTAAACTCAAATCCAAATTTTCTGGAGTAAACTTGAAGTAAAAGGGAGATCTGGCTGTGCCAAAACTTAGTAAAAGATGTGAAACATAGTATGCACCTGAAATTTGCAGCAAGACACTGCAAATGGTCCTTCAGATCAGTAATTATTTATTCACATATGACAGCAAGATGGAGTGGTGGAGACCACTGTTTATTTTATGTTTGCAAAAACAAAGGTGTTTTTTTTTTTTCCTGGTAGTTTGGCTGTAAAGTAAAATTTTGTTGTTTTGTTGCTTTTAACTAAGGGTAGCCTTTCTCAAGTATAAATTGCTTTCTTCTCTTGCAACAGAAATACAGAGGACTTACAGAGCACAGCCTGGTAAACACAGATGCAGAATATTTCAACTGTGATCTGTACAAAAAAGTTCTAAAGTTGTCTTTATTTTTTCCCATTGGTGGGGTTTTTTTGCTTTTATTGGTGCTAGTTAGTTCCAAATTTCTTGTCTTATTTTTCTTCTTATGGGTGTGGACATAGATTTAGTTTTTGTGTCTACATTGATGTGACCTCAGCCTGACAGTACGTTATGGGAAGCTGGAAGATTTATTGGCAGAAGAGACCCTGTTGGGAAAAAAGCTGGGTAGTGGTAATTGGAGAATGAGTCAGTGTCTGGAGTCCAGCTGTGCTTGCTACACAAGCCTGACTAGAGCTGAGTTACTCTGATTTCTTCAACTCTCTGAAACTGGCTTTTTTTTTAAAAAAAGGAATAGGTTTTATGTACGCTGGATACATTTTTAGCTGAGAATATTTGTATAAAGGCAGCTCATTATCTTTCTTCCTTCTTATTGTTGTTAGTATTGCAGTGGAGTATAGGAGCCATGCTCTTGCAGAAGCAATTCATCATACATACAGAAACCGGCATGTCTGAAAGATGTCATGGCTTCAACATCTCAAAATGCACCAGTAACACTTTCATATGCAATAAGTTGTGACTAATATTGTAAAAAAAATGCTTACATTCTGGCCCTGGAAGGTAAAGGATTGCTGTCTCTTATTGCATGCATTTACAGTGGTAGAAGCCTAAGAAGCACAGCATCAGTTCCCGGTTAAGTATTTTTTAACAACAACCCAAAATATTGAAGCTCTAACCTTTGAACAGTACATTATTTTAAGGGAAAAGGCATTTAAATGTCTTTAGAGTACATTGTCAAATTAAATGCTGAATTTGAAACTAAAGGTCCATCAATTTTATCTCTTTTGCCATGCTAATAAAAAGTTACTTGTAAGTGAAACATTCCTCACAGATTGCAGCAAGAACCTCAAAGTGTTACAGTGAATCTATGTTACCTAATTTTGTTGTCAGGACTGAAAGAAAAACAAAGAATAAACTAATTGTGAATCATTTACATTTTTCCATTTCTTTGCATTTTAATACTTCCTGAAAATTTAGGATTTCTTTTTTTTCACATACAAGATTCATGAAAACATTTAAAACAAAAGAAATAGTACAGAAAGCTACACAATTTTGGACTACAGACACAGAGTCTAGGATGAGAACAGCAGTACTGCAAGAGCCACAAAAAAGTCAGGATTCAAATTAATGAAAAAATCAATCAAGTGCTGGGAGTCTCATTTAATACAGAAACAGCCTTTGGCAGTCAGCTGGAAAAGCATTTTGAGGCAACACTCACATATTCAGGCTGAAATTTTGCTGATGATACACTATCTAAAAAAGGTTTCAACTCATTAAAGTGTGACCTGGTTGCCCAGTTTCTTGTCCCCTTTTTTGGCTTATTCATTGCAATTATAATTGTAGATAAGTAGATCAAAAGTTCAGGAGAGCAAACCTGACAAGATAACGTATCTTGTATTTGTTACAGGTGTTAATAATGCTATTTCTGGAATTTTAGATCCACTTGAGAATTTAAATCAACTAAAAACAAAAGGGAAAAGATAACAAGCCATGTTATCTATTCCTGTCTGTTCCTATTACTTCACACAGATATTTCAAAAGTCATTGAATAAAGAAGGTCCTCCTGAAGCATCTGGAACCTGGCATAATTCTTGAACTCTCCAGGGCATTAGAAGTACAGCAATTATTCTATGATTAGGAGAACACATACAACTTGGCTTTTTATAAATCACCATCTTTTCTTTCCTCTAGGATGCCTACAACCCTCTGCTCTATTTCACACACAACCACCTCACCCTTTTTCCCATTCTTGTTTCCTAGGTTCTTTTCTTCCTTGCTGCCAGAAGAAGGCAGTACATGTGCTGAGCATAACCTGGACATTGATTAGCTAAGTAGTGGCTATCAAAAGTGACAGATGATTTCTGCTGTCTTTCCTCTGGTGAACACGCTCATTTATCTAGGTCTCTTTGATCTACTTAGTTGACAATTTTCAGACAACACGTTGAATGCTTACTATCTTTGAGATAATATCTATCTATATTATTTGGGTTCTATCTGTATTACTTGGAATCTACTTTTATTAGGAGGAATCATTCACCACCATTACCAGCTGCCAAATCAAACAGAGAATTCTTCTGCAATTGCACTAGCAACAGTCGGCAGAGGTAGTCAGCAAAGATCAGCTGTGTGGACAGCATTTGTTACTCCAATACTGAGTCCCTGGGAATAGACCAACACTTTCTGTTTCCCTGCTTCCCTTGCTGGATTGCTGCCATGAAGTTGTAAGAAAAGATGGAGTAGCAAGGTAAGCTTGAAGTCTCAGACTCCTTCTGCTACTGAATCCCACTCCCCCTTGGACTTTCAGCTCACATAGGAGCTTTAGCAACCTGAACCTCCATGCCTGCTCATAGTCCTTGCCCCAAAATACCACCTTCAGTCTTCAGTTCTAGTTACCAGGTCATATGCATTTGTCCTAGTTTCCAAACAGCTTATCCTCTTAATTTCCTCACTATGCCTATCCACATCTATTTAGCAGTTTCATCTGAGATATCCAGATGTCCCTGTTACCTCAAAGTAGTGCAGAAGCTGCTGATCTGAAGGCAGTGCTCAAGGAAATAGAAGAGTCCACAGGATTTTTAGTCCTTAGCATCACCTGTATGATAGATCTAAACCACAGCTTCCTAATCACACTCAGCAATGTCATATGAGGCTTGTTCTAGCCTGGAATTTTCCAGGGTTCACAACTAGAGTCTACCCTGTTTGCATGAAGGTATTTCCTTCATTTCTGTTATGTTGGTCTGTAAATAATAAATAGTATCTCCTGTTTGTATGGAGGCAAAGAGGGAAATGAAAAGTCACATATAAATAAAGAGGAACAAATGGTACTTCTGAAACCCTCTTACTGAGAAACAATGGAGTTCCGTGGATGAAAGCCAGGGTTAACTCGATCCAATCAGTAGGCCAATCCATAGGTATCTTTTGCATCATCGTAGTTATTCTACCTTGAAGGTAGCATTAGCTTTAACTATTACAAATTCACAGACGAAGGAAAACATTTATTGTTTGAGTCCTTTATCTAAGTGACAAAAACCTGTCCTCTTGCCATTTTTCTTTGAAAAGAATTCTGAGCTATGTGATGTTTTAGGAAAGAAATAAGTTTCATATATTTTTCAAATGCAAGAGAGAGAAGCTCTGAAGGGAAAGTCAACATAATAAATAGGAAAGATAAAAATTAACTCCTACCAATGCTAAGGTGACTGATAACCACTCACTAGACAAATAGCCTTGGTACTGAAAGAAGTCCAAAGCTACTAAAGTAGAAAATATAAATTTAAAGCAAGAGGACCACTGTGCACTAGCCCCGCAAGTAGGACGTTGGATTAAAGTGCCAATATTCTTCCATAGCAACCATCACCAAGGACAGCAGTTATATAAAAATGTGATATAGAAACGTGAACAGATAGATATCCTTCTACAAATAAAGTAAAAATGTGTTGTTTTCCATCTGTAATGTTGGTGAAATGTTGAACTATTTGGTGAAAAACATCAGAAGCCATTGATATATCTTTTACAATCCCTTTCTACATCTGCCTACTCACTAATATCAGGGCAATGCAGAACATAGGTTATCTTTACACATATATATGCATCCATACACAGTGCAGGAGTTGCAAATACAGGAACAGCCCAAGCATCTACTTAATGTGATTTGTTTCTGACAGTGATTGGTACCAGATACTGCTAAGGAAATTTCCACTGAATCAATGAAGTAAGCAGTCGTGGAAGAACTGGTACATAAGGACAGTTTCTTCCTGACTTTGCTGTTTAGCTGGTGCATGCCATGAAGAATGGCATCTTACACCCTCTCCAAATCCACTCTCTCCCATCACCTCAGTAATGTATATTCTTTTTAGTGAACCCCATCTCTTTCTTTCTGTACCCTGCTGCAAGCTTCCCCCATCATCAGGGCTTTAGCGGTCTGTGCATTAAGGATCCACACGGCCCAGCTCTGACACCACAGCTGCACAACCTCTGCTTACCTGCTGAAAATGAGCTGTGAGTCTGTATAGAGACAAGAAAAATACAAATTACAGGTATTGGTGTGACAGGATTGTTAGCAGCTCAAGGATTCAAAAGGGAAAACACCGCCATACAAAGGTGTATAATCCTAAATTTAAAAAGAGAGGAAGGCTTGTTAGCCCAGGGGCTCATCAGGAGCTACTGGGTCAAATCACTTTGTGTCATGAGTATTGGTGGAGCTGGTGGTAGGTGGCAGCTCAGCAGCCCTGTGTAACTGTTGTGGGGAGCTGTGGGACGAGCCTGCCCACTGTGACTGATGCCTGGCTGGCCAGCAAAGACCCTGGTGCCATACCTGGAGCAGTGAGCATATTAATCCTTAACCTAAGAGGTCATTAAATCCAAGCTATTTTTTGTATAAGTCAATAAGAACTTGCTTAGTACTCATAAGTTGTGCATATCCTGCTTGTAGAAGATCACAGGGTATGGCTATACATGCCCAAACAAGCCAACTCAAAATAGGGACCATAACAAACTGATGTGCACTTATTTCTGAAACCTACTGGACTCTTAACCTGAGAAATTTATTGAACAATCAAATCCATGGATTATGGGTTGTATAAAACACTGGTGATGATTGTGTAAACTGAGAGAAATTGCATATTTCTGAGACTGTTCTGTAGATGGCAGATTGAAGCAAATCTTTTTCAACATGATGGTTTATATTATTTTTTAATCTCTGCAAAGGCAGCCAATTCCTACCACTTGATTTGCTCACACTGTAGTGATTCAGCCCTTGGCATTTTTAGCAGATCCACCACAAGTCATTAGCTGTGGCATGTGTGTATGGTTTACTGAGTAGATAGCCCACAACTGTGCCTATTTTGTTTTTACAAGCATTTTTGTACAGTTACACTGGACAAAGCAGTCAGCAGGATAATATTTCATGAGGTCATCTTCTGCAGTAGTAATTTTTTTTGCAGTAGTAATGAGGATTTCTGAAACAGAATATTGTTGCTAATTACTTTAACTCACCTAATTTAGCCATCTAAAGATTAAGTGTATATAATTTAATCTAATTGACCTGGTTGCCTCAGTGGTTACCAGAGAGAGAGAGGTCTCAGAGAGCAGATCTCCAGTGTGTTTTTGATACTTACTTTATCCTGAGATGAATCACCCTACAGGAGTCTTTCCTCCTTCTGCTAAATACAGAGGTAGTAAAAATGATAAATTTAAACTGGGTGCCTACCCTTGCTTTTATGCAGTGTATATATGAAGTTCTCTGCAGATGGACTGCACAGAAACAACGTTACATAGACACAGCTTGAAACCACAGTTACCTGATATATATTATTTTAGAGATACAGAAAACAAGCTTGAGATTTTCCAAACAAAACAGAACCCCAGGTCTTTGTCTTTTGTGTTGCTATGATGAAAGTTAGATAAAGTTGAGTAGTTGAGCTGGATGAAGCTTCAGTTGATTTGGTGAGCACAATGAGTCATTTGCACAGCTCTTCAGCTGAAGGTAGTTCAGCTTCTTTTTTTTATTATTTATTTGGGGATTTCAGTAGGAACCATTACCAGAACCCACACCAAAAGTCCACAAGTGAGCCCATGAGTATGGTTTTTGCAGCTGGTCATTGTATTTTAAAAAGGATAGGCAAAAACTGGAGTATCTAGCAAAAACTATAATCAAAGACCTAAAATCACAAAGATATAATAAAGTGAGGTTGCTTAGCTTAATAAAGAGGAGACTGAGAGGAAAGACTGGGAACCTGATGATTTCAGAAACCATCAGAGAGGAAAAGCAATGATCACAGCAAAGAAGATTTCAGGGTAGATATGAGGAAAAAATGGTCTCATAGTAAAGAAGTGCCTGGGGGCATTTGCCAAGTTTTCATTACTAGAGCTTGTTAAAAATAAACAAGACAAACGTCTATCAGGAATGATTAGTTATAAATGCTCTGCCCTAGTGAAAGGGAAATAGAACAAACACATCTTTTCTCTATAATCTTTCATTATCTAAAGAATTTCTTATTCATAAGAAATTTATTTTTTATATATCTCTGTTTCTTATAAATAAGACACAGACTGATAGGAACCTCATAAAATTCAAAAAAGGGAAGTACAAAGTCCTGCACCTTTGGAAGAACAACCCCAGGGACCAGAACATGCTGGAGCCACCCAGCTGGTGCAAAAAAGGACCTGGGGGTCCTAGTGGACACAAAGTTGACCAGGAGCCAACAATGTGTCCTTGCCACAAAGAAGGCTAACAGTGTCTTGGGCTGCATTACTATCAGGTAATGTTGCCAACAGATAGAGGGGATGATCTTTCCCTCTCTGCTCAGCACTGGTGAGACCACACCTGGAGTGTTATGTCCTATTCTGGGCTCTTCAGTCCAGCATAGGGCCATTAAGATGATTAAGGGACTGGAGCATCTCTCCTACGAGTAAATGCTGACAGAGTTGGGACAGTTCAGCCTGGAGGAAAGAAAACTCAGGGGGGATCTTACCAATGCATATAAATATCTGAAGGGAGGGTGGAAAGAGGACAGAGCCAGGCTCTTTTCAGAGGTGCCCAGTGGCAGGAGTAGGGGCAATGGGCACTAACTGAAACACGTGAGGTGCCATCTGAACATCAGGAAACACTTTTTTCCCTGAGAGGGTGACCAAGCACTGGCACGGACTACACAGGGAGGTTACAGAATCTCCATCCTGGAGATACCAAAAACCTGCCTGGACGGACCTGGGCAACCAGTTCTAAGTGGACCTGCTTGAGCAGCGGGTTGGACCAGGTGACCTCTGGAGATCCTTTCCAACCATTCTGTGACTCTGTATGCAGTGTGGGGACTAAGCAGATCCACAGAACAATTTTGAATATTATTGGAATTGCTCTTTCCCTATATGTCTGTCTCTTTCTGGCACCTGTACAAAGAGTCCCTGGTTTAGGTATCCATGTTTATGGGCAGGAGGGGATGAATCTGGGCCAAGGGCTAAAGAGCACAAGTAGCAGACAGTTTGTTGGAAGCAGGGTCCCTGCTCAGCTTCCACTGACCTCCCATGGCATTAATGGTGTTTATCAGCTCACTGAATAAAGGTGACTCTTTTTTTTTTTTTTCTGACAGAATATAAGCTTCTGCATAATGGGGGCTAAAACATAGCCTGTCAGATTGTAAAAGTCTGGTCTTTATTTAAGTAGAGTATGCCAGAGAAGAAAATCCTAAAGTAAATGATTGAAGATTTTGTTATAATTCTCATAATGTTTAAGTAAAGCAAAGACTCTGTCTCACATATGCTTCATTTTTACCAGTCCTCAGTTTACTTGAACCTTAGGGAGAAAGTAACAAAATTTTAATTCTCTGACACTAGAAACACAACAAAAAGGGGTTTTCCCATGAAACAACTTTATTAGCACATTCATAATACCTTTTTGCATTTCTGTAATCTTCTTGCATTTCCTTTTTTTAATTTAGTCTTTTTCCAATTGGTAATTACATTTGGCAGTCTAAATCTATTTTACATAAATATATAAACTCTGTTTTTCACCTTTTTTGGGAGCAAGAATCAATGTTAAAAGAGATTTTCAGATTCCATATTTTCCCTTCTGCCTTCTGATACTGAAAACTAAATTTTCCTAACAGATTTGAATCTTCCCATCCAAAACAAGCTTACCTACACCACCTTCCTAATTCTACCTCCTGCCTTTGTTTTAATCTATCATATCAATGAAACTCATTGATTTCTTTCTTTACAGGCATGCCACAACCTGCCCTAACTTCCTTAAACTATTTCTATTGCATTTACTGGTCTTTAAAGTAATGTAAATATTTTGTTTCAGTTGTCAAAGATTCTTTGTTACGTATAATTGTTGTGGAAAGACAGTCAATACTGCTACTGAGTACGTTTAGTGGGAGGTGTCTAAGAGACAAGCAAGGATATGCATTCTGAAAGCACAAACAGGTTACCAAGGAAGATTGATATTTCCTGAAGATATCAAGTATCAGTAAATAGACATTAAAATAAGTAGCACAAAAATTATTGTGATTGTAAGATAAAATAGCAAAGTTCTAAGTCTGAAGTAGCCATCAAAAATAATCTTTTCAATTTTTTACACACTAAATTTTAAGACAATTGATCCTCATTATGCCATGGCTTTTTCCCACACAACACGCAGATGCAATATTTCCTTTTTCTCTTTTATTCTTGTTTTAAAGATTTACTATTTCCATTGGCTATAAAAGCCAGCCAGACGAAGTGCTTTGTTATATATCCCTTAATTAAGCGAGTGAGACCATTTTAATAGACCCATTTTTAAAATTTTCTACTGCCACTCTACAATAAAAATGCACTCCCTAGTCTCCCAATCACCTTTTAAATACCTCATAAAATGAGAGAGAGATATACTGGGCCCTTGATCCTTGCCATTTGGCTGGTACATTTTACTTTTATTTTTTCTTTGGAGGGGTGGAGATATTCAGTATAACATTGTTAGAGTCGCCCATTTAAAAGTCTTTTCCTGAAGAACATTTTACTGAATTTTGAAAAGATTTTATTTATGGAGTTTAATACATCTTTGCTTTTATCAGTGAAGGCTGTACTGCTGCAAAGCTCTAAAAGACAAACCTGGATGTAGATTAGTTATCCCAACTGTTGAGGCTTTCCAGACTCACATTGGCACATACTTTAGCCTTCCTACGGGGAGCAAAGCTTGAAAAGTAATCCAGTAATAAAACCAAAACCCTCAATACACTCTGGGAGCAAGAGTGTATGGAACAGAGCGGGGAAAATGCAAGGCTTTTATTTTATCGCTGGGCCCATGTGAGACGGATACCTCATGTAATTGATGCCGGGTCAGAAGAAAGGGGTTTAGCATAATAGTGGGATCTCAAAATACAACTTGGGTTTGAAGAGCTGATTCTTTTTCTGCCAGCAGAATTTGCAAAGGTTAATTTGTTAATAGTGGAGATATGTGATATTATCTGGGTGCTGTGTTCCTGTGGACTTAGGAAACATTAGGAAGCGCAATGTATCCCCAAATGAACAGTACTGTTAAGACGTAGACTTGGAATTTGGATCTGGTGATAACCTCATGCACAAACACTCACATTTTCAAGATAAAGAAATCTCATCTCTAATCTAGCAAAATAACCATATAGTTATGCTTGGCTAAATGAAATTCCTAACCCAACTGGTATCAGAGGAGGGACTATTTTTTCAGCCCAGATCATTTTCACATGTCAGTCAATGGTGGATTTCCACATATTAGTTACTTACAGCTTCCTCTGAAGATATGGTCTGCCCATTTAGCAGACATTCAACAACTTACTGTGCCACTAGGAAGTTAAGCATGAGCTGTGTTTATTTCAGCAGAGCCATTGGCAGAGAAAGTCAATCCTTCCATTGACAGGAGCTATAGACAACCTATTTGTGTAAGGCAAGCTGCAGTGCTCCACCAGGTTACCACACCTCACACTGAAAAGCTACGCAGTAATTTCCTCCACTTTTTAGTGACATTTGAGTTGACATCAATTTTATCAATGTATATTTTCCACTGAAAGGTTAAGTTTTATAGCTGACTCCAATAGGCATTTTGGGAAAATAACTTGTGAGCTTTTCTGAGATTGTAGCAATCTGGCAATGCACATGCATATCTGAAATGAATATTGAGGTAAGACCTCTAACCCTGTAGCAGCTGTAAAGAGTTATACAATATAAATAAGCAATGTATGTGAAAGATAAACCAGGAAAAGTAAATCTTTGAACTGATGTTAAGGAATGACTTACAGTTCCATGGGTTTCAGCCTTTTTTCCCCCTCCATTGTGTTTTTTGTTTTCTTGGACAGATATTTCCAAAAGCGCTAGAAGACCTACTTTACTCATAGACCACAAATCTTCTATATAATTCTACTTTGTAAATTGATTATTTTCCTAAAATCAGCAAGCTAGATAGATATATTCTCAGTCAGAGAGAGAGAGATTCTTTTGCATGAAAACATTCCAGCAAAAAACCACAATAATACAGGTAAAAAAAATTATAGAAGTCTGAGATGATAAAAATATATCTTCCATAAATTGTTTGTGAGAAGCATAGGAAAGGCCAGCCAGGACCTGGGGTGACAACAAGGTGCCAGGGCACCATCCGCACCAGCAAGGGCACAGTCCCACTGTGCCCAAAGAAGGTGAGCAGAGCAGGTCCAGTGGCGGTAACCAGGGTCAGTCACAGCCCAGGCAAGGCCCCGGTGAAGAGGCAGGTCTGAGGTCAAGTCAACAGGTCAGGATCAGGGCCAGACACAGTCATACCTCCAATGTGGCTTAGGCAAGAACCAAGGTCAAGGGCCTGAGATTAAATGCAGCTTCCAGACAAAGAAGAGATCCCCCAAAAGAAGCACTTCTGTGTTCCCAGCAGCCTGATCCCAGCTTACACGGCTGCCCAGTACTAGAGCTGGTCTGCAGCCCAGGCAACTAGCCCCTGCATGGGGGGCAGAGGACGCAGAGCCTGGGCATTCATGCAGGGCGCTGCTGCAAGAATTCTCTTAGAGGTCTGTCTTTCATATTCTTTCTCTGCCCGTGTCTATGATTGAGGTCACCAAACAAACTTCAATGTTTAATCTTATAAATGATCCAGAGTTAGACAGAGAGTAACACTCCCTGGTCAGGATTTGCAGCAGCTAGCACAGTGAGATGACTGAACCAGGCAATCACAAATGCCAAAGAAAGACCCATGTAGGTCTATTTTAATGGCTTTAGGCACCAAAAATAATTCCCATTTTAAAGTGTCTTAATTTACTCAAGATTCAAAATATCAGCTGCCTTTGAAGAAGAAGGTCTTTCACATAAAGGTCAAATTTTTGAGCACTCAGCCAGGACCTGGGAAACCCTGGGTTCCAGTCATATTGCAACTGGACTTGGTTTGAACTGACAATATCTAACTCTCTTAACATGTTTATGAGGTTTTTTTATAGCCTTATTTGAATATCCACTACCAAAAAGGGGACAGGAAGAGGGCTGACAAAAAAAAGGTATCTCCATAGTTATATGCCAATTTTGTAGCACAGACCTTGTCTTCTAATTACCTATCTTCCTTTTTTTTTTTCTTTTCAGATTTCTGAGGTGATACGTCCTTGGAGGGCTATGAAATGATTTCAAAGACTGTAAAGCAGCAGTGGATTTGGTGCCACCAAACTAGCCCTCAGCTGAAATGCAGACATTCAGGCTGGCTGGGGTCCATAGAAAACAGCTTCTCTCCTATTTTCATGGCAATCTGACAGCAGCTCTGACAGACACATGCTGTCGCTGCAGGATAGTGGCTACAGCATTCTGGATATGGCCCTTCTTTTCCTAAGCTCAGCACCAGTAATGGAAGACAATATGGTCCCACAGATGGGTGCTGGCTCCCTCACCCAAAACCTCTGTTGGGTAATAGAAAGACTGGGCTGGCATGCAGTTGTCACCTGGCCACAGAGGACCTTGGCCCTGGTCACTATCCAATGGAGGACATAAAGAGTGCTGTCCATCTAAAATAGCATCGACTACACTGAGTGTTTTGGGTGAAGATGTGGTCTGTGATGCCAAACTCCACCTGTCTACCCAAGCCTATAGGATGTTGATGGTCCCCAACTGCATAGCTGAAACTTTGCCAGCTTCACTGGCAGCAGGCACACCAAGGGCAAATTAGAAGTCAAGGAGCAGTGATGGGCATGGCCTCTTCTACAGAATATGTCAGCAACTTGGCAGTTCTTTTTGCTTACTTGCCCAGTGTTTAGAATTAAATTTGGAACACTGGAATCTAGTTCACATTCCTCTTCTGCCTGATTGAACTCAAACCTTTTATTCCTCCAGTGTGTCCTTCCAGCTTATTGGTAAAAGCGTGATTCAAGTTACTTGGGCAGAGAGAGAAGGTTTGATCAAATGACATTTTACTTCAATACATTCCCACAGCAAATTATTTCCTTAGGAAAATTCATTTTTGATGACACAAATACGCCAACTTCAATATACATAAACTTCCCTTCAAGCTCATCATGTTGTATAATCATGAACAAAAAAATCCTAGGAAATCTACATTTACTTGATGGCAAATGTAAAAAATCCCAGCATTATGGAGAAGGCACAAAAGACAGGTCAACTACTGGGACACAGGAATCAACCTTTTTATCAAATAACTCATATTTGATGCTCTTTTCAGCAGTTACTTAAAACAGGCCTACAGCATTTTAAGGTATACAATACGTTGAGGACAAAAGAAATAACTATTTAGACATACAAAGACTCATAACCACTCTCAAGACTATATATTTATTAATAATTTATTAATTTTCTATTAATATCTCACTCATTCACTGGGAATAAGCACTTTCTAGCCATTTTTTATTAAAACACTAAATAAAATCTCAGAAGGCAAGTTGTTATGTTATTTTTATAGCACAATTAACGACATGACATATTTTTGCATTTTGTCAGTTGTTACAATCTACACTTTTAGAACCAAATAAGTTAGTCTTAATTAATTGGAGGCTTAGTAAATACATTCCCCAACTATCTGTCAAAGCTTTTAATAAAATTACATGCGGCCAAGATACGTTTTCTACCTGTCATCCCTCTGCTTTGCTCCCCAAACAAGTCTGCGCCTCAGTTTTCCAGCAGAGTTATCAACAACACAAGTTCCCCCTGCGGCTTCTGAGTCCCTGCTCCAGTGGCTCCAGCAAGGGAACATAAACCAGAGAGGCCACTTCATCCTCGCCCTGTGTTAGAGGCTCAGAAGCTAACACTGCATGGAGTGTACTCTGGCCAGGTCTCCTTCAGCTACAAATATCAAAAGGTTAACATCGTAATAATTGTATACTTTCATTTTGTTCTATGTTCTTATATATAAAAGATAACTCTATGTCTACATAAATATGTAACATTAATAATATAATATGCCTACAGATCTGCAGTAATCTCAAAATATTTATCCACAATCTCTTTGTTACAGTGTTAAGCACTTACTTTCCCAGAGATGTTGAGTATAAGACAGATGGCATTTCACAGTGGGAACCAGATGAGCTATCACATAGACAAATTTCTAACAGATGGTTAATACAAGTCAAGTCCTGGCTGTGGTAGATCATAGCAACATTTTCCCAAAATACTTGTGGTATTTTGTAGTAGTGCAATATTTCAGAGCTTTATTCAGACAGTGATTGTATCAGTGTCTTGATTTCAGAAATATATGTCCTGAAACAAAATTAGTTTATGATAATCTCCAGCATTTTGCTTGTTTTGTGGTATTTTTTATCTGAAATGGGCTAAACTTCACAGACTGAGCTGGAATAGCAGCACATAATGTGGCAAACCACACTGAAACTGCTTTCTAGCAACAAGTGTCTGCAAAGACACCCATCAGCATGCAAAATTTGTAATGTGGAGAGCTAATGCTTCCAAAAATAAGGATCCAAAGATGCTGACTACTCAATACAGTAAATTAACACCTTCCTTCTAACAGAGCAGGTTTAAAATAAGATTACATCAGTCTCACATACGTCATTAACATACTTCAAAAATGGTTTGCACACGTATGACTCACTGTACACAAAGCTGATTTTTTCCACTTCTACTAATACAACAATTATGACTGATTTCAGTCCCTGAAAAATTTATTTAATAATAAAAATCTGGCAACAAGGAAGATGTATTGCATGCCTACTACAGGGATCTACATATGTATGGGTTTTTTCCTCTAATTCCTGCTACTGCAAGTTTCAAATGCTATTATACTGGCAAGTACATCTTACTGACTGCCAAGACTGGGACACAAAATAGATAAGGTCCCACAAGGTATTTCTCAAATCATCCTATAAAGCCTTCAGAGACTCAAAGGAGAACTTGAAAAATGTGGGGGAAATTAAGTGTTGATGAATGACAAATTATTGTCTTTGTGAAACCCATAATTGCCTCTGAGAACAGCCTCACTTAACTGTAACTTATTGCATTCTAGTGATTCCAGTTCCTGAATGGCATTAATTTATCATTAGGAAGGTTTTGCACTTCAAAGGAACATTTTCCTCTAGTTTCACACGAGGATTAAAATACAGCTCTGCAGAAAATCTCAACAGCTCTTAAAAATGACAGTCAGTAGCAAGAAAAACTCTTCACAGTTTAGGTCTCTGGGTAGCTTTGTTTTAATTAGTTGTATGTATTTTCATAACAAGTTCTCAGGACTAAAGCAATGGAAGTGTCTGCTTTCCTCTCTTAGACCTTTTGACTTTATCTTGTTGAATAGCAAGCTAATTTCCCCAGAGTAATCATAGCTGTCAATATTTCAATTTTTTTCTATCAGACATTTCACAATTTTAAGAAATCAGTTTTCTAGGTTACTCAGATTCTTCAGCTCCACCAATTTTCAGGCAAGCTGTAAGTCCTCAGTATATCCAAAATTCATATAGCCTGTGTTATGTGCTCTTTGATGAACTCAGGTGCCTAAATGTAATACTGTGAACTTGAAACCTATTTCTATCGCTCCAAATTCCGAAAATTCGGATGTAATGCTCCAATCAACAACATTCCCTGAAAATAAAGTAAAAATAAGCCTATAGTTTGCTTGACTACAGTAGGCACTGTATTCTTCAAAATACTTCAGAAGGGTCTGTATATCCTACCAAATTTAAATTAAAGGAATGAATTACTAATAAAAAAATTTGACTGTTTCTTAAGAAATAGAAGGTTGGAAGAAAATGATATACCAGAACTGCAAACTTGCAGGGCTCTTAGTAATGGGGGAGAGAGAGAGAAAATAACACCAGTGGCAGCAGATTTGAGCGGCAAACCTTGGCTTCCAACTCAAACCTTTCAAAAAGTCTGGATGGCTTGCGTTTGTGAGCCTGAGTTGCTGAAGTGTGTTACCCTGATTTCTTGGCAAGAGTGCTACCCTGTTCTCTTTGTAAGCAGAGGAGTACAGAGGAGAGAAAGTCTGAAGTGGGGAATTGATGCAGCTCATTGTGTGTCTCACTGTGGCAAGGTCCACTGCCACCCCTGTATGTTTAGGAGCTTGTGAAAACTGATGACCTTAGTCATCCACTCAGAGGTGGTCATCCCCATTCACTTGTGTCTCTGACCCTGTATGTTCTACTTCAGCTGTATGATCTTGCTCTTAATGATTTACTAGCACACAGTCCAGCATTCTATATGAGCAACCATGTTAAAATCCAACTTTCAAAGTATTTAAGATAGCAAAATATAAACATATATAAATGGAAATATTTTCATCACAGTAACAAAAACATAGTGACTACATGTCCAGCTTGTAGCATTTTTTCACAGCAAACAGATTATATCAAGATGTTGCTGTCCCATTTTGTTTTCTTTTGTTTTGCTTCAGGATTGCATTGGCTGAAATGCATATATTGTATGGGAAAAAGAGGGGATGAAGCAGATGCATTAAATAGGTTCACTGAGAGATTTCAAAACGTAGTTGTGATTATGGAGATATCAGCAACTAGAATGACTCTAATAGAACTCCCAAAGACTCTTGGTGAAAGATTAATTAACATTTTTATTAATTAATCAGACAATGATACTCATGTAAAGCTTGCTCTTAACAAACAGATGACTTTAATAAAGAATAGCATTACTTTCCTGTTACAGGTTGATTTGATTCCCCTTGCAGTCAAACAAAATAATATCATTGTAGCTAACAGTACCGTAATACAGCTGGGAAAAAAAAAGAATATGGGCTATATGCTCATGTTAAAAAAATTCCTTGGAAAGCAGTAAGCACAGGAGAATCACAGAATCGCTATGGTTGGGAAAGACCTTTAAGATCATCAATTCCACAGATGAACATATAGAAAAGTGTCTGAACAGGAGACTTTGGTGAAATGGTATGGCAAAAGGGATTAGCATGACTGATACCCACAAGTTGATGCCTGTAAGAAGCTGATGCCTTTAAGTCCAGGCCTGCAACAATAGGTGCAGGAGTTTCTTCTTTAGCTTCAGAAATTAAGTTGCAGGGTGCAGCACAGACCCCCACTAACCACATACTGACTGCCTGGTTCCCTCGTCTGAGTTTCTCAAAATGGGGGGGAACTGACATACAGCAGGCCATGAATCTGCCCAATTAACAAAACAACCAAATCGAGGAGTTACCAAGGCCTTGTGAAACCCGATCTGGTGGTGAGAAAGAGATAAGAGATAGCAAAGTGTCTGCTTTTAACAAGGAACTGTGGAAAGCCAACAACTGGGCCTTTGAAGAAGAGCCTGAAAAGACAGATAAAAAGGAAAGATCTCCCTAACAGGCACCGTGAACTGGGGAATTGCCAAAAGAAGCATGAAGTCAGCGAAAATCTGCAGTAACTGGGGGAGAGGTAAATGTGGCAGGGGGAGATGGACTACCCGCCCAAATTGTACCACCCCCTCAAGAGGACAAGGGACAGAGCATGTGTAGCAATTTACATAGCAAGCAAGGATGTTTTAACCAATCGCACAGGTGAATAACAATGCATATGTATTAGAAAACAGAATAATTAAAAACTTTGTGCATAAATCACTGGTGCTACAGGATGAGGGTGTGCATGTCAGAAGGAAAGATCCCCCATGCGCCCAGCACTGCAATGAATGGCTGCCTTCCAAAACTTCAAACCGAGCCATACAGAGTTTATTTTGCGGCGGGNGAGAAAGTCTGAAGTGGGGAATTGATGCAGCTCATTGTGTGTCTCACTGTGGCAAGGTCCACTGCCACCCCTGTATGTTTAGGAGCTTGTGAAAACTGATGACCTTAGTCATCCACTCAGAGGTGGTCATCCCCATTCACTTGTGTCTCTGACCCTGTATGTTCTACTTCAGCTGTATGATCTTGCTCTTAATGATTTACTAGCACACAGTCCAGCATTCTATATGAGCAACCATGTTAAAATCCAACTTTCAAAGTATTTAAGATAGCAAAATATAAACATATATAAATGGAAATATTTTCATCACAGTAACAAAAACATAGTGACTACATGTCCAGCTTGTAGCATTTTTTCACAGCAAACAGATTATATCAAGATGTTGCTGTCCCATTTTGTTTTCTTTTGTTTTGCTTCAGGATTGCATTGGCTGAAATGCATATATTGTATGGGAAAAAGAGGGGATGAAGCAGATGCATTAAATAGGTTCACTGAGAGATTTCAAAACGTAGTTGTGATTATGGAGATATCAGCAACTAGAATGACTCTAATAGAACTCCCAAAGACTCTTGGTGAAAGATTAATTAACATTTTTATTAATTAATCAGACAATGATACTCATGTAAAGCTTGCTCTTAACAAACAGATGACTTTAATAAAGAATAGCATTACTTTCCTGTTACAGGTTGATTTGATTCCCCTTGCAGTCAAACAAAATAATATCATTGTAGCTAACAGTACCGTAATACAGCTGGGAAAAAAAAAGAATATGGGCTATATGCTCATGTTAAAAAAATTCCTTGGAAAGCAGTAAGCACAGGAGAATCACAGAATCGCTATGGTTGGGAAAGACCTTTAAGATCATCAATTCCACAGATGAACATATAGAAAAGTGTCTGAACAGGAGACTTTGGTGAAATGGTATGGCAAAAGGGATTAGCATGACTGATACCCACAAGTTGATGCCTGTAAGAAGCTGATGCCTTTAAGTCCAGGCCTGCAACAATAGGTGCAGGAGTTTCTTCTTTAGCTTCAGAAATTAAGTTGCAGGGTGCAGCACAGACCCCCACTAACCACATACTGACTGCCTGGTTCCCTCGTCTGAGTTTCTCAAAATGGGGGGGAACTGACATACAGCAGGCCATGAATCTGCCCAATTAACAAAACAACCAAATCAAGGAGTTACCAAGGCCTTGTGAAACCCGATCTGGTGGTGAGAAAGAGATAAGAGATAGCAAAGTGTCTGCTTTTAACAAGGAACTGTGGAAAGCCAACAACTGGGCCTTTGAAGAAGAGCCTGAAAAGACAGATAAAAAGGAAAGATCTCCCTAACAGGCACCGTGAACTGGGGAATTGCCAAAAGAAGCATGAAGTCAGCGAAAATCTGCAGTAACTGGGGGAGAGGTAAATGTGGCAGGGGGAGATGGACTACCCGCCCAAATTGTACCACCCCCTCAAGAGGACAAGGGACAGAGCATGTGTAGCAATTTACATAGCAAGCAAGGATGTTTTAACCAATCGCACAGGTGAATAACAATGCATATGTATTAGAAAACAGAATAATTAAAAACTTTGTGCATAAATCACTGGTGCTACAGGATGAGGGTGTGCATGTCAGAAGGAAAGATCCCCCATGCGCCCAGCACTGCAATGAATGGCTGCCTTCCAAAACTTCAAACCGAGCCATACAGAGTTTATTTTGCGGCGGGGTTGTGCGGTACCACGGGGCGCGGCGGAACGGCCCACCGCGGTGTGCGGGGGCGGGTCCCGACCTGGGAACACGGGTGCGGCGGAGCGGGCCCGCCGGAGCCGGCAACTCTCGCGAGAGTGGCGGGCGAAGCGCGGGCGTTGCCGCGGCAACAGCCAGTTCCTCCCATCCCCGTTCGGAGCAGAGCGGGTTGCACGGCGGGGCGCTGGGAGCTCCCAGGGCAGGCGTAACTTCCACTGGTGTCACTGGTCCCCTCCTGGCTCGAGAGGTGAGCTCAGCCCGTGGTCATCGCCCTCGTTGGTGGATGAAAAGCTGGACATGAGCCAACAATGCGCACTTGCAGCTTAGAAGGCCAATCTCCATCATCTGAGACCTCACCTGCAGTACTGCATCCAGCTCTGGAACCTTCAACACAAGAAGGACAAGGATCTGATAGAGCAGGTCCAGAGGAGGGCCACAAAAATGATCAGAGGGCTGGAGCACCTCTCCTATGAAGACAGAGAGAGTTGGGGTTGTTCAGCCTGGAGAAGAGAAGGCTCTGAGGAGACCTTACAGCAGCCTTCCAGTACCTGAAGGGGGCCTATAAGAAAGCCAGGGAGGGACTGTTCACAAAGGCATGTAGCAATAGGACGAGGGGCAATGGTTTTAAACTAGACAAGGGTAGATTTAGATTAAACATTAGGAAGAAGCTCTTTACTATGAGGGTGGTGGAACACTGGAACAGATTGCCCAGAGAGGTGGTAGAGGCCCCATCCCTGGAGACATTCAGGGCCAGGCTTGATGGGGCTCTGAGCAACCTGATCTAGTTAGAGATGTCCCTGCTGACTGCAGGGGGGTTGAACTAGATGACCTTTGAAGGTCCCTTCCAACCCAAACCATTCTATGATTCTATGTAGTAAGATCCAGTGTCTGGAATTGTAATTCAGACAAATTGAAAAGAGATACAATTTTTTAGTTGCAAACAAGTCACACTTCTGGCTGATCTCATAATGAGTCATCAAATCATATATATTATAAAGCCTTGAAATCTGTGATTGAATGAGTTCCTCCATTCTTCTCTTTTCTTTGTGGGACATGATGTTTCCCAAATTGCACTCAATATACTCATAAGAGATGCTGGAACTGTTTAGCCTCACTGAATTGTTGGGGTTTCACAACAAAATATCCCGTGTATTGCCAATATGAGACAGGTCATATATAGCACATGTTCTAGCCTTACATTTCATAAAAGTATTACCCAATATATGAAATTTAAAGAAAAGAAAACTAAAAACTAAAATGATTTACAGCAGTCACTAACTTACTGACTAAATTAGGGCACTTAGGATAGGATGTCTCCTCTAATCTTACACAGCTGTGACCACAGGTTCCCTGTCCAGTCATCAAAGGGAACAGTTTATCTGGGCTACTTAGCAGCCATCTGAGGGGAAACAATGTCATAGACATGTTCACAATATAGGTATTAGGTAAGCTGAATCCTAGTCGTGCACCTCATGTCTCCTGTGATAAAACCTGGAAAGTACAATAAGGAACATTTCTGACATAATTACTTTGGTATTAGGCAGGTAACAAATTTCTCTTTAGACTTAGTGGTAGGGCTTTCCCATTCAAGGCCTTTTGGCACATACAAGCTGTGGTGGGTTTACCCTGGCTGGGTGCCCGGTGCCCACCCCTAGTCCCTCTATCACTCCCCCCCCCACAACCCAAACCTTCGTCAGCAAGGCAAGCGGGGAGAGAGTAAGATGGAAAAGAAGAACCCGTGGGTTATGATAAGAAGCAGTTTTAATAAACAGCAGAGAAAGCAAGGTCGCACGCGTGCGAAGCAAAAGCAAGCAAAGCCGTTACTCTCTACTGCCCATCTGCAGGCGATGTCGGGCCTGTCCCGGGAAGCAGGGCTCCAGAATGCGTACGGGTTGCTCGGAGGACAAACGTCTTCCCCCGAATCCTCCCGTCCTCCTTCCTTTATAGTTGAGCTGACGTCATATGGTATGGAATATCCTATTGGTCAGCTCGGGTCGGCTGTCCGGGTTGTATCCCCTCCCAGATCTTGCCCCCCCCCCCGGTACCTTTGGTGCCGTGTGGGCACTGATAGTCATAACAAGGGTGTGTGTTATCAACACTCTATGGGTCCTAGTACTGCAGCATGAGGGCTGTATGGGGAAAATCAGCTCAGACAGACCCACTACACAAGCCCTGGCATCAGATGGACTCTGAGACTACCAGCCGGGGTCAGCATTAACAGAACAAAAGCATAAATTTAAGAATAAAAACCATGTGTAAAATTTAACTATTATTTTGGGGTGTGGCTGCAAAATGCATCAATCCAAAAGGTATTTATTTGGGCACAAGCAACGCTGCTTGACTCCAGAGTGAAGACATTGCCTTGGGAAGTACAAGATGGGGCCAGACCTGAGTAGTAGGGGTGCTGGGGGGCACTGAGCAGCCACCCTGGCCAGCGGGATGTGCTTTGCAATAGGAAAAGACAAAGAGATTTTACAGCCGGGACATCAGTCTAACTTAAAAAAAGCCTTAAACAACACATCATCTTCAGCTTTTAAGACTATCACGTCTACAATTATGCTAAACCCTACCACAGTCTGCTCTGTATACAGTGTGGGTGCTTGGCAGACCATGTGCCACGGTGATGGGCTGAGACCGGGTACTACCCACAGGAACGGCAGCTGCCTTCGGTGACAGCCTGAGGAAAGCCCATGGGTGGCCACACACAGCTGTGCTTCCCATGGAAGTGAGGAAGAAATGCCGCCGGGTACGGCGTGAAGCGGCGACGAACGCAGCTGGCGCTGGGGAGATCAGCCCTGGCCGGGTCCCTCTTCAGGAACCCGGACGAGCATCTCCCGCAACCAGGCAGGTCCCATTCTCCGCCTCTCCCCCGGCTCGGGCGGCTAGCGACCCGGACTCATCCCCCGGGAGAGGGTCCTGGCCAGCCCGCATTCCCGCGCCCGCCCAGGCCCCGCTGTTGCGCCGCGGCCGCCCCC
>VYZX01019096.1:24899-54221 GCA_013401335.1 Brachypteracias leptosomus | reverse complement strand
CGGCGGCAGCGCTCCCCGGGCAGGGCCGGGCGGTGGCCGCGGCAGCCGGTTGCGCGGGGCCGTCCCAAGGCTGGCTCCGCCGGGCGCCGGTCCCCACTGAGACCGGCCGGCCCCATGCCCGGGAGCCGCCCAGCGGTAGCGTTAGCGGCACTTGCAGGGTACCCGGTGACAACGTGCGCTGCTGGCGTTCCGCGCAACCGGAGGCGATCCAGAAACGCGATCTGCCCCGGTGAGCCGGAGTGGGGGTGTCGGGTAGCGCGGCTCTGCCAGCACAGGGTGGGGGTCTGGCTGTGGTGATGGGCAAGATCCAGCTGGAATGGATGTGTTTCCCCCTGCTTTGAACGGAGGGCTGCTGTCCTCTTGGGAGGAAATTTGCTGCTCTGCAGATGCGAAGCGTTGCTGTGATGCTCTCCTAGCACAGCAAAACGCAGGGAAACTTTGCTTTTACGCGCTTCTCCGTTGCTGCCTCATAAAAAACCCACCAAAACTTGGAATGAAATATCTTCACAGTAAGCCTAATAAATTAGTTTTGCACACTGGATTTTTAGTTTATATAAAAATCTCTGTATCAGCTGTAACCACTTGCTCTGTGAACTTTGTCCGTGTGCTTCATGAACTTGGCTTTGTCTCTAGTTAATGTATGGTCTACATGGGGAAAATTAAATCACAGAGAAGTTAGGTGGCTCCCCAGCTGCGGCACTGTGGTGTGAGATTGTGGTCACACCTAATACGCTGATGAGATAGTTTATTTTGTCAATACTCAATACACAAGTTATTTACATTTTAAGAGTCTATCTAAAAGTTTAAACATTTAAAATATGCCTTAATATAGTTGGATTATTCAATTTTTTGTTTAAAAAAAAAATTTGGAAAATGCCTTGTCTTCAGAATTAGCCAGTAGTATTTGTACGTTTAGTGTTTTGATTCATATGCCAAAAACTAAATGACTAAGGGTGTACAAATTTACTTGGTTATGATTTTTATCGACTTTTTCAGAAAGGGAGATTTAGGCAAGGTTATAAGAACTGTGGTAAGGCATAAAAAATCACAGAATTTTATAAGTTTATGTCTTCAAAGCATCATATTTGGTGTTAGGTGATGATACCTGAACAGGGTATAAGTGGCTTAAGTTACTTCAGACTCATGCTATGTGCTGGGTTGGTCAGTTGAGCATCTTGTGTGTGTTAGCAGTGGAGCATCCAGAACATCATCAGCATATGACAATACATTTGTACAGTGTATTTTATGAGCAGTTATAATACTTTATTAAATCAAAGTACAGAGTGGCAAAGTAACTTGCCCAAAGACACTTAAGCAGTCTGTGGCAGAGCTGAAAATAGATTGTACAATCTTGGTGAATCCTAAGGTGTGCTTGTCTTCCTCTTGCTTTCCTGTCACAGCATTTTTGTGAACACAGCTGTTTACTTTGCTTACAGAACTGATAGCTTCCTGAATAGCTAGAGTTACTTGGGCTGCAAAGATGTTGGAAGAAGATATGGAGGTGGCTATCAAGGTGGTGGTGGTAGGAAATGGAGCTGTTGGAAAGTCCAGTATGATTCAGCGATACTGCAAGGGGATTTTTACAAAAGACTACAAGAAAACTATTGGTGTAGATTTCCTGGAAAGACAAATCCAGTATGTATTGAACAGATGCCATATTATTGATTTTCACTTTTCCCTGTTTCTTTGTTCTGTTGTAATCCTGAGATTTACAGAGTCTCAGAACAAGGCCTGCTGTTTCTAAGGCACAGTAAAGGGAGTTGTTTTCTTTCTTGCACAATGGGCTAAAATGATATCACTCTATTTTCTGTGCAATATTTAGAATTATAAATCAAAAGCAAAATAGAATTTGGAACCTCTGTTGTACTAAGCTTTTTAACATGTTTTCTTTGTATTCTGCCACCTGGGGGTTTTTTTTCTTTCTTTTTTTTTAATTGTGGAGGGAGTGGAAGTGCTTATGATAAAATGATTACGCAAATTTATTAGCTACTGTAGATTAAAATTACTGTCAAAAAAAATTAAATATGCTGTAGATCTAGCATCTTTATATAATATAGGCAGATAATACCCAATTATGTTTGATAAAATGGAAAATACTATTGTAATGACAAGTAAGAAAATTGTATAAATTTTGTAAGCTGATTAAAAAGACAATTATTCAGGCATCTAAGTTTTATTTTGAAGTCTATATTATTTTTCCTTGTAGAGGGAAAAGTAGATGAAGAGCGGGAAAGGAAGAAGAAAATGTAGTGCAGATTGTCAGGAAAGAGCATGTAATGTAATTGAGGGACTACTGCCATGGCGTGTTACAGAGGTGAACCATAGTCAATATTAAGTTCATCATATTTAAATGATATTAAATTTGAACTGAATTACTCTTATATTGTAGACACAGAAATATTTCCATGTCGGTTGTTTTGCATTGCTCTCGTTTGTTGTACTGATTACAAAACCATGCCATTTATTACAGAGTTAACGATGAAGATGTTAGGCTAATGTTATGGGACACTGCAGGTCAAGAAGAATTTGATGCAATAACTAAGGCCTACTATAGAGGTAAAAATACCATATTTGTTTGGCTGTTCTGTTTTGTTTTTTTTTTTAATCTGCACATCTGTAAGATATTTTCCTATCTCTGCATTAAGAATGTTATTTATTTCATGTGCGTGCAAAGCATTTTTAGTTCACCTTTTTCAGTTCTTAAGTGCTTTTCCCCTTCATGTAAGATCCTTGCCTTCATTAAGTGTCACTTTATACAGGATGCTCAGTAGCGCCCTTTAAAAAACATGAAACGGAATGAGACAAACATTTGCACAAGAACTGCACAGAATGTGGCCATTCAGGCAGTCAATGCAAAATTATATTTTTCCCTCTAAAAGTGTTTTCTTACTTCTATAAGACATATGTTTGTAAGTGTTCCAAAAATGATGGGTGAGGCACTTTAGACTTTAATCCAGGGGAAGAAAAAATCCGCCAGTCATCCGAGAAGGATAGTTAACTAGGCACAACAGTTCTCTGCTGACTTGGACACATTAACACAACCGAGTTAAAAGGAGAGTGTGATTACTTCATAAAATAGAAACTATATTATTCAGTCATATGCAGGTAGGTTATTTGTTTAGCCAGTTACAAATTGCATGCTTAGGCTTTCTTTGAATATAATTACACAATGGTTGTGAAAATCTTCCTTTTTGTCTTTCAACATGAGAGATACGAATGACTTGGCAAAGGTTCTATCATTTGGTTCTTGTCAAACTAATTACCTGATCGCTGGGAAAAATACATGGTATAAAATCTTTGAAGAGGTACCTTGTTTAGAGACAAAATGATAGTTATGCCATACTGTTTCAGGGTGGTGGAGTCCTTTGACCTTTTTATATTTCATGATTGTTTTTGGCAACTAATAGGTGTTGGGGTTTTTTTGGTAATATTTCTGGTTGTCACTCATAATTGGTGATTACTGTTTCTTCAGAGAAGGATATTTCTTTTCCTATTTCTTTTTATTCTTGTGTGGAAATAGAGAATTCTGTTATTTTACAGCTGACAGGTTGAGTGTATGAATCTTAGAAGGTAGTAGTTGATTCTCTTGGAGCTTCCTTTTTACTCTCTTGGCCTTCAGTTCTCTTGTGTGCTTTGCTTGCCTAAGTTATTCGAAGCCAAAGTCTTTTTTTTCCTAATTACTGGGATTGATATGCTAAAAACATGGAGTGTTCAGAAGAACTTTAAAGTACACTTACTGGCCTAACCACATATCTTGAGTATCTTGAAATCTTACTCATGACTCATGCTCAGCATGGTGCAGTTAGATCTGTACCTTCAAGGCTTTTACACTGAAGAGGCTGCTGTGAAACAAAACTTAACCATCCTGTGGTTATAGATTGCAGACAGCATGATGGGTGTATTAATAGTTCAAGCTATTAGATACAGTGACTGTTCTGCACTAGACTTTGACTTACAAAGGACAAAGGAAATCATAAGAGCCTGGAATGCAATTTTGGTTTAGCGTCAGGTCTGCAAGCATAGTATTACAGAAGCAAAAGTTCAAGCTTGCTTTGCAAATGCGAGGATTTCATTGCCAGTTATTGCTGATAAGGGGGAGGATTCCTCTAAGGTAGGTAAGATAGATGCTGGCTGTTACTCCAAGGTCTGCCTCTCCCATAGGTCACTGTCCCACTGTCATAACACTAGGGCTTACAAATTCTCCTGGAACCTGGGGTATTGCCAGTTCTTCAGGGATCAGCTGTTCATCCATGGTCACACAATGCATGCTTCAGAGTCTATTTCTAAGCCCTTCTTGTCCAGTGACCAAATTCATCCAGCCTTGCAGGGAAACAAGATTGGAGCTGACAGTGAACATAAAATCATAGAATCATTTAGGTTGGAAAAGACCTCTAGGATCATCAAGTCCAACCTTCATCCCAACATCTCCCTGACCCCTAGGCCATGTCACATATTTTTTTTCTGTACAGGAAGTGTAGCTGCTGTATATAGATCATACAATGCAAAGAGTCCAGCAGCCTAAATTCAAAGAGTTGAAGGAAGTTCTGTATGTGTTTAATAATATCTTTTTTATGTTGTATCATGCATCTTACCAGTTACTATCCAATGGAAGTCGCACATTTTCTAATGGGCTAGGTACTTCATTTGCATGCTAAGCACATAGACAAGTGGCTGTCATTAGCAGCATTGTGTGTTCTGTCCATGTTACAGATGTTTCTCAAGGCAGTATTTGATCACTTCTTTGTGTGTGCATCCTCTTCCATCCACTGCCTCTAGTATTTTGAGTAGACCCTTGTTAGGTTTTTGACGGAAAACACATCTTGCTCATTAGTCTGTTACTCTGTCAAATTATCAGGCTCCTCATTTTGTTGCACTTTATTTAGACTTCATATTTCTCAAGCCTTCGTTGCATTGCTTGAGCTTGCACTTGTCAGCTGCTTTTGGTTGTAGTAACTATGGTAATGGGAGGCCTGCAAGACTGTTCTGGTCCAATTTGGAGTGAGGCAGATGTCCTGTGGGTATTGTTAGTGAGTGAGACCTTAAACCCTGCTAAGCCTGTTAAAGACAGCCAGGATCCACAGCAGTTAGAACATCAACAGTAAGCAAGAACTGCTGGGCGACAACGTCATTTGACCTTGCATTTCATCTCAGTTTAAGGTTGAAGGAGCCACCATCAACTTTAGTGACCTTGTGCTTTCTGTCATAGCCTAAAAAAGCTGAGGCAAAGAACAGAAGGGTGAAACAAATAGGTGCCAAGTATAAAGCCCTATATGAGTCCACTCACGGCAAGGAATTTCTTTACATATTTTTTATTACATAGCCAATGTACCATTATGAAAGGAGAAAATTCTGCATTGTGAAATCTGTGAGGATGGAATAGACTGAGGATCTTTGAGACTTACTCAGCTGACAAGCTTACCCTCTACTTGAATCAAGTAGAGGTACTAGCACTACTTAAGTCTTAAGTTTTTTTTTCTGAATTAGTCTAGGTATGAATATCGTATCAGTGATTCTGCAGCCAGTTGGAACCTTTTTACAATAAAGCTATCGGGGTTATCAAAGCAGTAGTTGCATGTAAATAATCCAGTGTCTTTTCTTCAGTACTTTAAAGTAGCTTTATGAAACAGCTTCTTACAACAGAACTTTGATTTCAAATATGCATTGAGAACATCCTGGTTTTAGCTCCTGACACCGTCCTGTGCCTTGGCTGTTGTTGTATATAATCTGTTTTATGACAGAGGTGGTATATGACTCCATTTGAAGTGGATGAGTGAGACGACAGTGTCGTGGACACTTTTGAATACTGTCAGTCACTGCATCCAGAAAGATGTTGCAATGCCTAAATCCTGGGTTTTGTCTTTTTTTTTCCACCTTAAAGATGATACATGAACATTATAATTTCTTAAACTTGTTTATGTTCTCAGTAAAAATATTGAGTATTTAGCAATTTTCTTAGAAGATGAAAAGAATTTACCTAGTAAGATCTCTGCTCTGCAGCATCTTCTGGTGAACTCTGTTGCCATGCTAACTTCTGCACTATACTGAAGCGTGCTTTCAGAAAGAAATTGGTATTGTTTGGAACTGAGCATGAGGAGAATAATCCTGTTGTTCTCTTCTTAAATAAGCATTTTGCAGGTTTATCAGATTAGTAAATTCTGATATTTCTTACAATCCAGTGATCTTCAGCAGATGTTTGGAAATGCACAGTTAGGTATAGAATATGTGTAGACAATTTGTCATCGTTGATACACAAGTATATCTCTCAATGAGGCAAGACACTTCTGTTGACTGTTGTTTGTTAACTCTGATAGGAACCTTTAAACATCAGAATCCTGAAGGTCCTCAAAATCATTCCAGTTTGATTTCTAAATGCAGCATATCATATAATTATCTTTAAAAAGCAATATGGGTAAGCTGAGTTATTTTTACTGTCCCTGTCCACTGCATTCTATGTTTATCATATA
This sequence comes from Brachypteracias leptosomus, assembly GCA_013401335.1. Lineage (NCBI taxonomy): Eukaryota > Metazoa > Chordata > Aves > Coraciiformes > Brachypteraciidae > Brachypteracias > Brachypteracias leptosomus. The sequence goes on along the minus strand of VYZX01019096.1, from coordinate 47,757 downwards.
TAAGTTGACTGAGGAGGTCTGGTGTTGTAAGTCACCCCCTTTTTACCTACCATGCACTAGGACTTTTCTCTCTAAGCTTACTATTACCAAATTACTTCCATGTTTTAGCATTCAGAAGGAATGGGTAGAAGGAGAAAGATTAAGTGGAAGTGCCTTAGAGTGGAAACTTGACAGTGGATTTCTTAGTCTTACAACTGAACAAGGTGATGTTTACAGATGGTGAGGGCCTTTTAATGAATATTCTCATCTCCAGTAGAGCAAAGAACTTGAGAGGCTTTATTAAGCTAGACCACAAGATGGTAGGTTAAATTCAGCATTGACAAATGCAAAGTAACCTGCTTTTGGAAAGGATAATTACAACTGTCTCACAGGAGTCTAAGTGGAATTGCATCATACATTAGATAATGGTGTGGACATCAGGGAAAACAAACAATTTTAGGCACAAGTAATAGGAAGACTGCATTGCTGCTGTTTTATTGGTAGAGCTTGATTAGAAATTCTGAAGACAGTTTTTGCTATTCTGTATAAAATTGTACCAGAAGGGTCTTGTGAAAAGATGTTAAAGAACATAGGAAAACTTTCATAAAGATAGACTGAACTTGGCTTTGAAAAGATAAATAAAAGGAAACCTAATAAAAGAACTCAAGTGCTTTGTGTCAAAGAAATACAAAGACAAACAGAATACAGGAATGGTTGGTGAAACTCATAGATAAAAGAAAATTCATACTGATTAAATAATTTTTCATGCTATGTGTAATTAGATTGGGATATTTGTGACAACATTGGAGTCTTAAAGACATTAGCTATCTATTCCTTTTACACTCTGTTACTAAATATCAACTATATTCACAGAATAGTAGAAGCTGGAAGGGAGCTCTGGAGATCATCTAGTCCAACCCTGCTGCTAAAGCAGGTTCACCTAGATCGGGTTGCACAGGAACGTGTCCAGGCAGGTTTTCAAAGTCTCCAGAGAAGGAGACTCCACAACCTCTCTGGGTAGCCTGTTCCAGTGCTCTGTCACCCTCAAATGAAAAATTTTCCTGATGCTGAGATGAAACTTCCTGTGTTCCAGTTTGTGCTTGTTGCCCCTTGTGCTATCGCTGGGCACTGCTGAAAAGGGTCTGGCCACATCCTCTTGACATCTGCCCTTTAGGTATTGATAAGCATTGATGAGATCCCCTTTCAGTCTTCTCTTCTCCAGGCTAAACAGCCCCAAGTCTCTCAGCCTTTCCTCATAAGAGAGATGCTCCAGTCCCCTCACGATCTTCGTAGCCCTCCTGTGGACTCTCCCCAGTAGTTCCTTGTCTCTCTTGAACTGGAGAGCGCAGAACTGGACACAGTACTCAAGATGTGGCCTCACTAGGGCAGAGAAGATGGGGAGGAGAACCTCCATTGACCTGCTGGTCACACTCTTCTTAATGCACCCAAAAAGCAAATTAAAGGCTTATAAATAATAAAGTGTTTCTCCGTGTTTTCATGTGCAAAGAAAAGTAGTTTGTTATGGATAAGAAAGGGCTACTGGACAGTCAAAAGATCACTAACTTTCAAGTGTGGAAGTATACCTTCTCATTATCCATACATTTTAACTGATGTTTGCTAAGGCTGTTACAAAACCGTAACAAAAATAGTACAAAGCATTTTGTACAATTTATCATAGTGCAGTGATAGAATGAGTATGAATTCGAAATACACTTATTTTCTCCAAAAAGCTACTAAACAATTTACTTGAAATAATCACATCTTTCTCTAAAAACGTAAAGTTTTCTGCTTTTCAAAATCCAAACTGCTGTAGCAAAAAGAATCATGTAAAGTGTGCTTTACAAATACTGCATATGGAAAAATACTTGCCTTCTGGCCTCTATTAAGGTGTCTGGAAAAAGTGAGCAATAAGCAAATCTCCCTTTGCCTTTTTCCAACTTTTCCACACCCCCTCCTATTCCTTTCCCCTGCATACCTGCACCATTCTGGAAAGAGCTTGAAAGGTACCAGACCCGTAAAGAATGGGTGTAATGATCAATATAATATGGAAATCTATTTCCATTTGGGGAATTTATGACCATTGGTTTGACACAAGCTGGTGATAAAAGTGCGCTTTTATGGGAGAAACTTGAAAAATCCCTCATTTTAGATGATGATTCTTTTTTTTTATGCTTGTTGGTTGATTTGTATTTGTAATTGATTTGTGTATTTTTAGGAGCCCAGGCTTGTGTTCTTGTGTTTTCTACAACCGACAGAGAGTCCTTCAAAGCAATCCCTACCTGGAAGGAAAAAGTTGTGACCGAAGTTGGAGACATTCCCACGGTTCTTGTGCAGAATAAGATTGATCTTCTCGATGACTCTTGCATAAAGAAGTAGGAGCTTTATCTTACTGTTTTTAAAGAGCAATATATGCCCCCTGTATACATATGCTTAAAGGAAAGAACAACTGTGGGAGTTTCTGGTGAAGACTTATGATATCTAGGTTGTCAAACCTATGTCCTGCATCAAAACATGTCCTAGAAGCCCAGGTGACAGATATTGCTGCATGAGTACAGTACATCAGGCAGATGTGCTTGCAAAGTTAGGAGCCTTCTGTTTGCTTCATGTCTTCTTCTGGAGCGTCAACCAAAAAAATAGAGGAATAACATGAAGAGTTTCATTGCGCCATGATATGATTCTCTCTTATTTTATTTTTTTTTCTTTAATAATCAAAAATTCTAAAACTAAATTTTCTCTCCTGGTTAAATTGTGTTGTGCAGCAGTGAAATTATATTGTCTAGTTTGGCTGGTGAATGCTTGCTAAAATGTTGAAGTAGTATTAAACAGGTTGTTTGAAAAAGTATCTTAATATTTTTTGCTTCGCTTTAATTAGTTTTTATCGCTCATTTTAATGAAAATGTTATAACTATATAAATCCATATCTGGTAATGTTCTCAATCTGCATGGTGCTGATCATTCTTCACTATATTTTTCTTTACAGATTTTACTGTCCGTTCATTCTGCCTTTGTATCTGTGACCAATTTCATTCTCGCCATAAAATCAGCTTAAATCCCACAGCATATCATGTAGAAAATATTGCGTGATGCAGTTGATCATTCTCCACTTCTTTATTTCTACCATCTTCCTGAGAGATTTAAATTACTACTTCTTTTTGTTGTTTCCTACACTGGCTTTCTTTGTTCTCTGTTTGCTGTCATTGATGGCATAAATCAGCTTCTGTTCCCTCTGCAAAGAATACTGAGGATTTTTCAAAGGAAAAGAAAAATTGCATTTAAACACCTCTTTTATTCATGGTATGTCACTTAGGTTTTGTTTTCAGAATACTCCCTCTGCCTCAGTAACATCATCTTTCTGATGATGTTATTTCCTTGGGCAAAACTTTCATAAAATTCTTCAACTTTTCCTTAAAATTGAGCACAAGTTGTCTTTCACTTCATAGAGAAAAGTAATTCTTGGTTTCATCTCTGCCTACTGCTTCATTAAAATATACTTAAGGATTACTTTGTTGTTGTTGTTGTTTTGACTTTGCAGTAGTAATTGCTCTGATTCTACTGTTAATTACAGCCTCCTTCCTTTTGGTTTCACTGACACCTGTCTCTGAACCCGTGGGAAATTCTAGTTAATGAAGTCAAGATACTGAAAAGCAATTATGTTTGGTCATAAAGAAACTGCATGTAAAAGATCCCTTTTTCATAGTGCAAGTACTGCAAAGAAATGAAGGATCGGGTATTTTTTGGCTGAGTTTCTTAACCCACCTTGCCACATTTAACTGACCACAAAGCACTTTATAAGAATAAATGCTGATAAATAGTACAAATTAGTTCTTACAATGTCTTCTTCTGTTGTGCAGTGAAGAGGCTGAAGCACTGGCAAAAAAGCTAAAATTAAGGTTCTACCGAGCATCCGTGAAGGAAGATCTGAATGTAACTGAAGGTAGGAGACACAGCAGAAAGCGTCCGTCTGTCCTGCCCTCTGCATCTCCCTAGTCCAGAGCTGATCTCTTGCCTCCTGTGTTGTTGCAGGCTGTTGGCAATCCTTTTTATATTTCTAAGCAGCACACTTTAAACACAGCTAGAATTACTTGACATTGGTGCATTAGGCCCATTTCTTTGTGTACATCTTTCCTTCCTCTTCCACAAATGGTGCATAGCTTTAATATATAGAAGTGCCAGTGTCTTAAGACTGCTTAGTCCTAAGGACTGTCAGTAAGCACTGGAGCTTTAAAAAAAATTATATGTAAAAGTTCAATTATTACAATTTAAAAATTGTTGAGCAGATTATTTTGTAATTGTTAATAAATCATTGATAAAAACAGTTATTTCATAGTTTACTTAAAGTACATTAAAAGATTGAATCTCTTGCAGTCTTTTGTCTACTGGTGATATTTTACTACTTCTCAAATACCACTTTTTAATGTATGTATTTAATTTCATGAGAGTACTTCTATAAAATTCAGTTACTGTCTTCTGTGAGGTAGGTTTGAATAATCATTAATTAGTCTCTGATAATTTTTGTGTTTAATCAGGCTAACTTAATAGTAAACTAAGTGTTTCTTTTCTGTTAACATCATTCACCTTGGAAAAAATCTGCAAGAGAAAATGTAAAATGCTTCCATGTAATCTTTATATGAGTTACTAATTACAAATGTAAATAATCATAACACATATTAGTTCTGAAAATTCTCCTATAGCTGTATATTTTTTCAAATTCTGAGGTAGATGTTTTTATACCCCAATACAAACAAGGGTAGCATTAGTTAATTAGAAAAACATTGCTGCCAGGTTTTATTAATAGACTTACTTTACATGGCTGCTATTATTTAAAGCTTCTTTAAAAAAAAAAAAATTCTACATAACTTTAAAGAGTTCCAAGCTGCATGAATTGGAACATTTGGCAGTGTGTACGTACCAGGCTGTTACAGGAATATGGGGCTGTCTCTGTCTGCTGTGCAAGACCCCAGTGCTGCACTGTCAGACCTGGGTAGACACTGGGCTGATCTGGGTTCTGCTCAGGTACACGGGAGGTCTGCCAGGAGAGAATTGCTGACCAGAGTGTGCTTAACCTGGGGTGCCCAGTGCACTTTTGTTACCCTGCAAAATTTTGATACAAAGGCATTATTATTGATAAGATTATTTTTAAGCATACTCTGATGTACCTTATTTTCTTTTCAACATTCCAGTTTTTAAGTATTTGGCTGATAAATATCTTCAAAGGCTCAAGCAACAAACAGCTGAAGATCAAGTAGTACATACAAGCAGTAACAAGATTGGTATGTATGTTGTAATAGAAACCCAGAGACAGTATTTTGTGCAATCAAAGCTTATGGTCTCACCTGGTTCCTCATGGAGTTAATACAGGGTGAATCAGGGTCTAGTTATTACCTTCCTATCTTAGGATATTGTCTCCTTTCCTTCTGTAAAATAACTCTGTGACTCTCTAAAAGTTACAAGACTGTCAAACTGATGTACTAAAGTTTCTAGCTCATGTTTGGCAACTGCCTTTTTATTAAACTAATTTAAACGAGCATTGTATAAGGACTTGAGAAAGGATGCTTGTTGGGTTTTTAATGTAATTAGTATTAGTGTTACTCATCTTGGTGTGGATTTACAAGAGACTTTGAAAGAACCTGGCGTGTAATCAGAAGGTTTTTATAAATTGCCTTTTGTAAGGGAACACTGACCTTCTCTAAGTCCTTCTTTAAAGTATTTCTGAGTCAGTTCATTTATTTTCCTTAAAGCACTCCCTTTTTATTCAGGCTTTTTCCTTACCTTTATCTCAGCAAAGTTTCAAACTTTAAATTTGTCATGTTTTTCTTTTATTGTATTACTCAACTAACCATACCTTTGTTACCGTGCAATTAGTAGCATACCCATACACAGATGAGTGCATATGCTGCCCTTCAATTACATAGATGTATACTAGCTTTAAATACTGCCTAAGTAGTAATTCCAGCTGGCTCTACTTCAAATTTAGCTGCAAAATTGGCTCAGAAATAGATAAAGACTTTAAAAATTAGAGTATGCATTTGGGGCGTGCTGCTGTGCCTTAGTAAGTATTGTATCTTAAGTTTCAATGTATTATGCTGCAGGATGTAAAGAAATACAATTTCTTGTCTTTAAATTCTGTAGGTGTTTTTAATACAGCTGGTGGAATTCACTGCAACCAGAATTCTAGCACTCTTAATGGGGGCGATGTCATCAACCTTAAACCAAACAAACAGAGGACCAAGAAAAACAGAATCCTTTTTAGCAACTGCAGCATACCTTAGACCACTTTTGGAGGAACAAAACCAACCCAGTGCATTGGATGAAGTTATGCGATTGAGTACAGAATAAAGCCAGCTCTAGAGGTATTTTTACCAGTGCTTTAGCAAATCTTGTGCCTATGGGATCCTTGACAGAGGGTGGACTTACATAAACTTGCTGATGCAGTGGTTTTTTGGTGTGTGGCGTGAGACACCTGGTGGCAAAGCACAGAACCCTGGCTGCCCCGTGCACTTTGTAAAAAATTAGGCAAGCTTCTCCTTTTTCAAGGAATTATTTACAGAGCTATGAACTAGGTATTGCTGAATTGCAAAACACATTTAACATAAGGATAATACTTACAGACATAGGTACAGACCGTAATGCTATGGCCCAAGGTAAAGTAGCAGCCTTGTAACTAAACTTCAAAGAAAATTGGTTAGTCAGGACACTAAGAAGATAAATGAAGAGCAAAAAGAAGACACTACATTTTATGCCTGACTGTATTAATATGGATTCTGGAAGTCCTGTCAGTACAATATACTTGTATTATATATATGAGTGCTAAGGTATATATGTAAACGTTTGGTATGAATATTTAGGCTAAATTGTATATGTTACTTGGAGATCAGCTAATGATCATGAAATAGCATCTTCCAAAACCAAATTTTCCTTCAAAAATGCTGCATTTCAGATGAGGCTTTCCCAGCTGCCACTGTGTACGTCTAACTTGCTATACTTTGGGCCTAAAAGCTTAGACTTAAAAATGTATGGTGCCAAAAATGCTCCTTCTTTTTACCTAATCTGTACTATGGATGTTTTTGTAAGTTTGTTTTTCTCAGTCTTAACAAGTTGAACAAATAACACAGTCTTCGACACTAATACCTATTCAGAAAGAACATAGAATCATATTCCTGTTCAAATTTGATTGTTGCATCCTGTGTTGTCTGTGGAAGAGGAACTTGCAAAATGTCATCACAAAATATTTATCTTTGGAAAAATTTGTCATAGATACCATAAAGTAAGTTACAGGGGATCCAAAAAAAAATTGCAGCTGATGATTGAATTACATGAATGAGACATTTTTGAATGTTATCTCAGATTCAGAGTTAGCTGCTAGTTACAGAAAATCTAATTCTGCAAGATCAGAGACATGGCAAAAATTCCTCGAAGTGCTAAAGTAATTTTACAGAATTTATTTAGATGTTTAGGAGCCCAAATCTAAATTAAAGTTATTTGGACTTAGGCTCCTAAATCATTAAGGTGCTTTTAAAAATGCTAAGCAAGTGTAGTTTATTTACCAAAAATACTTTTTAATCCTCTTCAAGAGCATGCATGCCTTTAGAAAAATATCCATTTTGTTTACACAGTTTTGTATGGTATGATATAATTTTAACTTTCTAGGATTTCTACAAACCTGCCAGTGACAAATGCAAAATATGCTGCTTGACAAAATTCAGAGTTTTAATAGTTTTTTAAATGGTGTATGAGAATGAAAATGAGTCGAGTGAGCCTGTATATTTTGGAGGAAGGACTTTTTCACTATGTGAATTCATGTAGGAAGCTTGACTTAGTTTATTTCTAAGTCAGAGAGTATGAAGACTGAAATGTACCTTTTTCCCTGCTGTCTGCAGGGAGAGAAGTGGGTGGCAAGTTGTGCACAAACACTAAAGGTCTCTGAACTCTTTTTTATGTTTACTGTATTAGACTTTCTACCGAGTACCATTGTTTTTTGACAAGCTGTCAGAGCATCCCCTGTTGCTGGCACAAAGGCGGCCTTCAAGGCGCTCGATCCCCTTTGCTATTGCAGCAAAACTGTTTCTTTTTCACCATAATGTTTCCTATATTTTCTTGTGAATAAAGGCCTTTATTTTTTAACAAGTGCATTTAAACACTGTATGTATAAGTGGAGTCAAGTCGTATCTGTCTTAGCAGTTTAAGAATTAAAGGTACTTAGGATAAGACTTAACGATTGTATGTCACAGGGCCACTTTACAACTTCAGGATATAGGATAGAGTGTATGCATGAAGAATTCTGACAACTGTTTTTAATATGGAAACTTTTACGTTTTGTGGTCTGTCTGCCAGTTTCACATTTTGTACTCACTTTTCTTGAAAAAGAAACAAAACCACAAAGTGTCTGTAACATCTTTTTTGCCTTGTTTGACTTTGTACAGAGTACTGAAAAATAAGCCTTTATTATGTATGATGACCATTTGTACTATTACATGCTATACTGTAGACATTGTACTATTACATAAGCCATTTGTATTTAAGGTCTGTCATTATAAACCACTGGTTTAGGGACTGAAAACTCAGTAGACATTTTCATAGGTGGAGACTTGATAGACCTGCTAAATTTAGGATATGTTGAAATTTAGTCCACATACTTTAACATAGGAATATATATTTGCAGCATTGGATAATTCATTCCATTCCCATCTTAAATCTAAAGTGGCTCACTCTTTGTTATGACTTTGCAGGGCTTGTTCTCCAATACAACTGAGCTGGAGACTGTCCAAATTAGCATTTTTCTGGAGTGTGCTCTGTGTGTACGCTGCTTGAGAATTTATTCTTTATTCTACTGAGGTTCATGTGTAGAGGTAAACCAGACGACTTGCATATTGCAGGAATCCTTAGGTATTCGCATCATTCTTCTGTGGGAGTAACATTGGCCTTTTGGATGAAGAGACGTGCTGCACTCGCATTGTCCCTTGTGAATAATTTTTATAACAAACATCGTCCCATTCTCTACTCAGAGTGTTCTCATTAAAATATCATATGGTTTAGTGCATGGTGGGAGAGGATGTAGCTCTCTGTTACAGAATCACAGAATGGTGGGGGTTGGAAGGGACCTCTGAGGATCATCCAGTCCAACCCCCCTATCAAAGCAGGTTCACCCAGACCAGGTTGCACAGGAATGTGTCCAGGTGGGTTTCAGTATCTCCAAAGAAGGAGAGTCCACAGCCTCTCTGAGCAGCCTGTTCCAGTGCTCTGTGACCCTCAAAGGAAAGAAGCTTTTCCTGATGTTGTGGTGGAACTTCTTGTGTTCCAATTTGTGCCCATTGTCTCTCGTTCTGTCACTGGGCACCACTGAAAAGAAACTGGCCCCATCATCTTCTTGACATCCACCTTTAGATACTGGTAAGGATTGATAAGATCTTCTCTCAGTCTTCTCTGAGAGAGTCTTATCTGAGAGCGATAAGGTCCCCTTAGCCTTCTTTTCTCCAGGCTAAACAGTCCCATGTCTCTCAGCCTTTCCCTGTAAGAGAGATGCTCCAGTTACACCCTGGCAGATGGTCATCTTGGATTAGGAGCAACCGATGTTTGTACCACAAAGCGCAAAGTTTTGTTCTGTGAGACTGAGCTAATTGCACTCCTATTTTATCTGTTAATATCTCTTGAATAGCTCGTTGGCTGTATTCTCTGAATCTTGCCTGAATTCTTTGCTTTTAGCTGTAATGCCACCACTAGCAGAAAACTTCAGTAGTAGCTAATGCCTTGGTGAAAGAAGCGTTCTCTAAAGAGTACGACTCTGAAGCATCCATCACTCCCGTGTTGTATCCATTCAGTGAATGGGTGTGTTCTCCCAGGAAGTGGGGCGTCGTTCCATGCAAAGCAGTAATGCTAGGGATGTATTTCCAACTGAAAATAACAAATCTCAAAGTTGCAAGACTGGTCACACTTAAGATTTTTGTGCTTGTGTGTGTGTGGTTAATTTTTTTAAAAAAGTATTAAATATTCCACTGCAGACAGTTTTGGAGCTTTCTTATTTTCAGTGTTTCTTAACCTTTTTTTAGTGAAAATGCCTGGACTACCATACTGTCAGTCTGAACTGTGCAATGTTTCTTAAGCTTCAGTGAAACTTGTCTCTTTTCTTTATTTCTCCATTCCTGGGCCACAGCATATCTGACATGCTGTTTTCCTTTGCATCGCTTCCATGAATACACGTGACACAAAAGGGAATCGAGCAGCTGAACAGGTTGCATTGTCCAGAGGATCTGCAGGGGTACATGTGTAATAGAGAATCATAGAATCCTAGAACAGTTTTGGCTGGAAGAGACCTTCAAGATCTTCGAGTCCAACCTTAGTCCTAGACCTATCAACACCACTAAACCATGTCCCTAAGCGCAACATCTACCCATCTCTTAACCACCTCCAGGGATGGTGACTGCACCACCTGCCTGGGCAGCCTGTTCCAATGCCTGACAACCCTTTCAGTAAAGAAATTCTTCCTAATATCCAGCCCAAACCTCCCCTGGTGCAACTTCAGGCCATTTCCTCTTGTTCTATCACTTGTCACTAGGGAGAACAGACCGACCCCTGCCTCGATACAACTTCCTTTCAGGTAGTTGTAGAGAGCGATAAGGTCTCCCCTCAGCCTTCTTTTCTCCAGGCTAAACAGCCCCAGATCCCTCAGCCGTTCCTCATATGGGACATGATCCAAATCCTTTACTGGCTTGGTAGCCCACCTCTGTACCCTCTCCAGCACCTCAATGTCCTTCTTGTAGAGAGGGGCCCAAAACTGGACACAGTATTCGAGGTGCGGCCTCACCAAAGTCGAGTACAGGGGAATGATCCCCTCCCTGCTCCTGCTGACACCACTGTTCCTGATACAGGCCAGGATGCTCTTGGCCCTCTTGGCCACCTGGGCATGCTGCTGGCTCATGTTCAGTCAGCTGTCAGTCAACACCCCCAGGTCCCTCTCTGCCTGGCAGTTCTCCAGCCACTCCTCCCCAAGCCTGTAGTGCTGTTGGGGGTTGTTGTGGCTGAAGTGCAGGACCCAGCATTTGGCCTTACTGAAACTCATAGAATTGGCCTTGGCCCAGTGATCCAGCCTACCTAGATCCCTCTGTAGAGCTTCCCTGTCCTCAAGAAGATCGACGCTTCCACCCAACTTGGTGTAATCTGCAAACTTACTAAGGGTGCACTCTATCCCCTCATCCAAATCATTGATGAAGGTGTTAAACAGGAGTGTCCCCAATACTGAGCCCTGGGGGATACCACTTGCAACTGGTCACCAACTGGATTTAACTCCATTGACCACAACTCTTTGGACTCGACCATCCGATGAGTTTTTCACCCAGGAAAGTGTATGCCCATCCAAGCCAAGAGCAGTCAATTTCTCTAAGAGAATGTTATGGGAAACAGTGTCAAATGCCTTACTAAAGTCGAGCTAGACAACATCCACAGCCTTACCTTCATCCAACAAGCAGGTCACCCTGTTGTAGAAGGTGATCAGGTTTGTTAAACAGGACTTGCCCTTCATAAACCCATGCTGACTGGGCCTGATCACCTGGTTGTCCTGCACGTGCTGCATAATGGAACTCAGGATGACCTGCTCCGTCAGCTTCCCTGGTATGTGCGCTTTGAACCTGTCAATTCATCTGTTAAAGTTGGTAGCTACCCATTAATAACAGAATTAATGATTTACACTGTGAAACCCTATGATGGGAGTTGAGTCACATAGCAAACTAACAAGTGTACTCCTTGGATCCCAGAAACTGTAGCTGAGCCCTTGCTGCTTTTCTGAATGCAATCATAGATGTTTGGCTGAAGGTGCGGTACCTGAATACCAACTGTAGAGAGACCAGAGAGCAAGCGTGGTCCAAAAGCTTGATTCCATCAAAACTCCCTTTCTTTTTGTAGGAAGCAACAGTTGTGCAACATCTTCTTTTTAATGCTCGGGCTCAGATAGTACTGATAGAAGAAAATACTTCTATGCTACACAGGTAACCAAAATTATAGAAGAAAAAAATGCAGTGATGCTTAGATTTAAGATGAAAGGTGCTATAGCAGAATAAGAGAAACTTTCCAACTGTTCCATGCTGAAGATGTGTTCTGTGTGAGTCATCTCAAGCCAGGTGAGTTCTAGTACTGAACTAGACTCATTCTCAGGTTTCTAGTAGTAGGATAATACTGATAAATTATTTGTGGAGTGAGTGTTCTTTCTTCTCTTACTGGGATAAATGTGGTTCAGCAGAACCAACTGGTCAAAAAAGTAAGAATTGATCTGGACCGGGAGAAATACCGCTCTCATTGACAGGATAAAGATGCATTTGTTACTAATAAATGACTGACTTTTATTTGCAAGTTCATGTGAATCTGGATGGCTAAAACAGATAATGTACAGAACAGGTTTTATCACCATCATGATCTCAAGTAAATGTAATATATTTTTTAGAAAAAATAAATTCAACATAACTTACCATAAGTCCTCAAGTGGAAAAATAAATGTTTAAAACTGAATATTCTGTGTATGACATTCCTGTAACATCCCTATGAGTTAATTCTGCTCTTCTCTTGTGACATTAGTTGTATCATGCAGCTTAAACATGTTTTATTTGATTGCTGTTCATTCTGATATGTCACTAATTTTGTGGTTATATTAAGTTGTTGGTGTGTTACCTTTCAGAAATTTGCTATAACCCTGTAGCTTTACAACCTGAATCTGCTTGAGGAACTCATGGGCCTGGTGCTAGTCCATGTGTTGCAAACAGCTGGGATCCAAGGCAGCAGCACATTAGAAAACCTCAAAGGAACAAATGTGGGCCCCCCCAAGTCTAATAGAGATGCTGTTTCTGAGCTCCTGTCTCTGCTTTCTTCACCTCACAGTTCAAATCCAAAATAGGGGTTCTGCTTTTTCTGGTCATTTTATTTGTCATGATTGGTCTGGCTAATGCGGTGACAAGGTTTAAGTGAATGGTTGTAGACATTGGAATTGGCATTAAAATATTCCTAATATATCAAAGAAGCCTGGTGCATTTTCTGAAAAGAAATGGGTAAGTAGGCATTAGTGAGTTTCAGTTTTTTGGTTGGGTTTCTGTTTGGGTTTTTCTTTTTTGATAAAAAAAAACCCTCAGCATTTGGGTCTGCCTCTTTACCCAGGTCTGCCAGGAATCTGGGCAGTAATATCCTGCTGCTTCCTCTTGCATGCAGTTTTGCACACAGAAAAACAATTTGCTTGCTTAACAGCCCAGTAGAGATTAATTAGCAATGTTTTAGGCAAGAAAAAATCTTGAAATGTGAGACAACTCACATTTTGATGGTCACATATTCTTAGGTCAGAGAAGTGCTTAACTACAATTAAGTAGAAGGTAAGCAAAGACCTTGAGAAAACAAGCTTTGGCTTCTAGGTGGGGGTTTTTATGTACTGTGCAGCTGTATCATGTTCAGTGTTGGGAAGCTTGGTGGGTATTTAACGTGGATTCTGGTGCCAGGCCCCTGAGCCAGCCACTGCCAACACCTGGTACTTCCTGGCATCTCTGAGATAATGTTTTGTGCTCACTAATGTCCCATTTCCAGGACTGTGCTGGGAAGTGGAGCGCAGTCTGTTCTATTCCCAGGAGATAACGGGACCAAAAATTCATTGGCTTTTCTTACACCTTCTTTGTCCTGGCTGCCTTACACCTGCCAAGCCTTGCCTGCTGTGTTCTGATTTTTGACAACAGAGCACTTTAAAAAAGTGAAAAGCTGATCTCTTCTTGTCTTGATCCATCATGTGTATAATGCCAGCTGTGTGTAGTATGAAACTACAGTAGAAAAATAAGGTTTCTTGCTATGTCTTACAGGTATAACTACGTGAAAGAAACTTTAAGGACAGTATCACTTGTTTTAAAATTGGATTGTTCAAGCATATGGGATGTTTAATGGATGCAGCATGTCAGTGTGCAAGTCTTAAAGCACAGGAGAGGGTGGTGATGGCTGAACTGCAGACCTTCTGTGGGTGGGGTGATCCAGGACTTAGAAAAGTCAAAGGCAAACAGAAGAAATAAGTTGAAAAATAAACCAGTAACTTAGGTAAAAATAAATCTAATTTACACTATCAAATCATCTGTAGAAATGCAGGTTGTGATCACTTCAGTTTTGGCCTCTAGAAAAAAAAACACTTGTACAAGAAATGCTATAAAAAATAAAAATACTTTTAGCTATTGGTACAATGAAGAGGATCTTAAAAAAGAAAACAAAAGAAACCTTAACACTTTTGGCCTGAATAACCTCACACTGGTCTTAAAAAAACCCAAATATTGAAGGTATATTCAAAGCATCAGTAACCCATTTTCAGCTTAACTGACAGCATGGTTTCTGAGAACAACCAACTCCATATATTGTTGTGAAGGGGTTTAATGCTGTTAAGTGGACAGAAGAGTTACTTTGCTTTTTAAACTTCCTAAGAATCTAAACCATATGAAAATAAAACACTTATTTTAAAAGTGGAATTACAGAATTAATCATCTCCTTGGTTTTCAAGAAGTGCAGGTCTGAGTCCCCCTGCTGGATGCTTGCACACGTACAGGGAGCTCCACAGCTTTGTCTGGACGGGAGAAGCCTTGACATGAGCTCCCACCTTGGATTGGTGCTCTGAGAGCATCCAGATATGGTGCTCAGGCTGCAATACTCAAGGCAGCCCCCTGCACTGTGGAATCTGTGGTTCATGGCATCACTCAGCCCTTCCAGCTCCCTCCAGATGAGCCTTAATCTGAGCCAAGTTCAGAAGGCCAAGGGCTGAGCCACAGAGCCCCTGCTCCCATCAGGTGACCACCAGCCTTTGGTGAAATACTGCAATACTGACAGGCTACGAGGGATTGCATATTTTAGGGTGAGCCTGGACTTTTGCAACTCGACTCACAGCCATGGGCTATGGTGACAATGAGCAGAAATTACAGGGAAAAAAAAAAGCCAAGAAACCAACTCCAGTCATCCAAAAAAGCAAATAATCTGATATGTAAAAAGTACCATCAGCCATAAGAAACAAATATGGTATTTGCCACTTGAGAATTCAGCTGTTTTGCTCTGTGGCTTCACAGATGATGATGCAAAATGAATTTGTGGAATAGCAGTTGATAAAATGTAATCCTCATTTATATTATCCTTTAAAAAATACACAGCAACCTCAAAGCATGGCTAGATGGTGCGAGGCAGGATGGTTCATGTGGAAGGGTGTATCACAAGAGCTGGAGCTCCTTTCTAGCTTTGGTTGTGACCTTTGGATGGATGTGTTGCCTTTTACATCCTCAGTTACAAACTGGAGTTAGTACTGCAATCTGCTTACGAACAGTGCCAAATTATTCAAATTATAAATGGTAATGAGTAGGACAGGGTGTTGTTTATGAAAATACCATATACAGTTTATTAATGTTTTTGATTTATTGCCATGATTTGTCTTTTATCCTCGAAAGTCTGGTTCATACACTATGTATATAGCAGAGAAAAGATGAAAACTCATGACAGGACAAAACAACTTTAGTTTTAAAAAAAAAAAAACAAAACAGGAGAATGAAGGAAAGGCTGGTGGAGTTTGACAGTTTCTGACAGTTGAGCAGAAGCACAATTACAGTTTGCAATAGAGCGGTATTGATGCTACAGGAGAACTGATAGCATTCTTTATTGCCAAAAGAAAATGCCAACGCTACCAAAACCCATCAGCTGCTCGCACCTCGCCACCCAAGGTGCTTTGGTGCGTGCACATGCCTATGAACGTGTGTGCTTGTACAGAGACGTTTTTTCGTAGCTTCTGTGTGCCTTCTATGGAGATTTGCTCATCCTGTGATTTGCCAGAAGTAGCCAGGGGAGGGTTTAATCCTGTTTACTGTTGCAAGACTGTCGAACAGATGATTTCTGGTGCTCCAACAATGTGATTGACTTTTCAGAATTCTCCAAGTTTCTGAGCAGAGTCTCTAGCCGCCTTTTGATTTTCTTCTGATCCTCGATGGCACATCCGATCACCACAGACTGGAATTTCTGATCAATGGGTCCCGCTGGCACATCAGATGTGCACGCGCCGTAAAGTGACATTAAGCGGATTTTGGCATCTTCCAAATCATCCAGAAGTTTATTGACAATTTCATCGATCATCTTGGTGGCATGCAGTAGGGATTCCTGCTGCTGGGCGTTTCGGATGGTTTCTACAGAAACCTCCACAGTGAGGGTTCGTCCCATCAGACGATTAGCAGTCAAATTAAGTTCTTCTCTCTCACCTAAATAAACCCGAAAAAGTATTCCGGGTTACAGGCAAATACCTTCCTGTGCAAATAACATCACTGAAACAATCAAACTGCTACAACTTTGCAATAAACAAAATTGGTTTAAGTAAGTGACAACCAGCAAGATTTCCAGGGGCCAGAAATGAGGTTTTTTGCATTTGCCCGAGTCCTACTTATTTCAAAGAAGCGAGCCATCTTCTGATTGGAAGTAAGGCATTAAGCTCTACTGAAAACATGAGCATGAAAGCAAAGCACACAGTATTATCAGGAGACATTATTCATCAACAGAACTGATACATCAAGGATCTTCTGTGCCACTGGGAGATATTTAGGCAGTACCCCAAAACCAATTTCTGACTACCAGGTGCAGTTAGGGGCCATGAAAAAAAAAGGGTTTCTATTTTCTGAAAACTTAATTTTTTTTTCCCTAAAATATAGCCACAATGTATTTGACATGTAGGCTCCTGAAGAGCCACTAAACCATCAAAAAAGCACCTAATACAAAACATACAGATTTAGGGAATACATTTAAAGCCATATATCACACAACCACAACAATAAGCTTAATCATCAGGTTCTTGCAGGCTGTGCAGTGCCAGTAGTCAGTGCCATTAAAATGCTGGTTTTTCAACCATATTTAATTACTATCAACTTCTCTCCCTCAGCTGAGCTATATTAACCCTGATTTTGAAAATACATCAGTGAACCAAGTATGGGCTTTACAATACACAGCAGTGATGTTCATGGTAGACCATTGACCTGAACGGCCCGTGAATTAACAGAGTTAATTAAAAAGGGGATCCCAGGCTATTGGACTACCCTTCAGCAGCCTCTGCTGGCTCCAGTGACTGTACCTTTACCAGCAGCAAGCAATCAAACAGAGCTGCTCCCTAAGGCACGGGCTGGTTTGACTTGAGGTCACTTGGGAGGGTTATGGCAAAGCAGCTTCTCACCTTCGCTGATGTGCCTCATATCCTGGCTGTTCTGTATGTTGTGGATCATTTCTAGCAGGGTTTCTTTCTCTTGTTCCATAGCAGATGCTGCGTCACGGAAAGCCTCTACCCTGGACATGGTTGAACCAAACAAAATGTTTAAATAATAAAACAGCTCTTCACCTCTATAGCTGCCAAGAACTGGGGTTTTTTAAACTTCAGCTGAAGAAGTACAGTCAGTTCTTAATTATTCATGAGCCAGACCCTCTGATTTCATGACCTTCTCCTGTATCTTCACTTTTCAAGACTCGATATAATTTTAGAAAACCCAGTGGAGGAAAAAGAAAACACAACCCCAAAACAACAGTAATTCAATCAGTCCTAAATATTTTATTTTACAGACAGTGCTGTTCTATCCTGCTCCACGTTTAGTCTGGATATCCAGAGCCTGACAGTTCTATAGCCCTGTAGCAGAAGTCCTGTAGCCAACTGCCAATCATTAGCAGCTTAACTGGAAGAGAAACAGACCAAGTCCCTGTCAGAGAACTTGGGGGGGAAGGTTGCAGCTGCAGGGATGGAGGCAGCAAGGGGACCTGGCTGCCCCACCACCTCCAGGCCAGCAGCACAGAACCCCTGTGGCCCACCTACAAAGCAACAAACACTGCAGAAAACTCCAAACGCCACCTTGTAGCCGAATAACCCCTTTCATGAGGGAGAAAAATGGGGAAAAACAATTTTATTAATATGACAAGGGCTTCCCCACTGAATGGCACGCCTTGGTTGCTGGGAGAAGATGCTGAACCACCTGCCTCCACAGCCACCGGTGTTCTCCATGCTCACTGCGATTCACACTGGGAGGAAGCTTCTGTGGGAGCAGCTCCTATTTCTGGGCTTGCCAGGAAGCACGAAACTCAGTTCCTCCCAAAACAGGATCCCTACTCCAGTCCTGTTCACTGTCCTGAAACTCACACATGATACATTGGTGGGGAGAGGAAAGCCCATCAGAAACTGCTCTCCCTGATGATTTGGTCAGCTGTGTGGTTGCATGCCCATAGTCTGCCCTCCTCATAGCATGAGGTACAGGCCCATCTGACCATGGGCAGTGTGAAAATGCCATACTAGAACTCTGTCCAGTTCCTTTAATTCATTTCTTATTTCCCACCAAGGTTTTAAGAAGGAGGCTTTTGCATTCATCCAAGTAATACAGAAAAGTACATCTGAGAACTAATTTGGAGATGAGGGACAAGAGAAAAATGTCTCCCTCCCTTGGCTTTGCCCTGGAGGCTTGAGGGTAGGGGCTCTCAGACCACTCACAAGCTGCAAGTGGCTGCAAGAGCTGTGCCAAAAACATCAACTCTGCACTCCCAGACCCCACAGTAAAGCAGAAAACCACATGAACTTGGTTGACGGTTTCAGAGGCCTTCAACACACAGCTCAGGAGGGCCAGCTGCTGTAAGCAGCCTGGGAATCCATCTATCCTGAAATGTTTATTAAGCCTGGCCAGAAAACGGGAGACAAACCAAAACATTTGCTAATTCTCTTAGATGCTCTGCACCCTTTAACAACCCCAAGATGATGGTGGCTCATTGCTGCCCCTGTAGATGAGGGCTTATCCCTTGAGATAGGTGCAGAGCTACTGCTCTTTCCTCAAAGGCTGGCTGAGGGCAGGTAACTTCAGAAAAACTGCAGGAAGAGAAAGGAGGGTGAAAGACAGCAGAATGGGAGCACTTGAGGATATAAATAGTCACACTTCACAGGCAGCCTGCTCATGAAATGGTTCTGTTTTACAAAATATTTATCCTAATTTAGTCAGTGAAAGCACAAGCTTCAAGCCTTGCCTTTAATGTTCATTCTGAGGAGGAGTAGGAAAAGTTAATGCAATGCAAATTCTTGCCAAGAGCAAATCCTTTTAATTACTATTTTGGACTGATTAGGAAGAGCAATGAGGCAGGTGGAGTCACTCGTGATACTTCAGATGTCTGCACTTTGTAATTTAGGATGTCTAGCAATATTTTCATAAATGCCTCACCATGCCTTTTGGAAAAAAAAAACAACCTAGTATTTTCATCATTTAAAAAAATGCATTGTGGTCCCTGGAAAGTTTAACATTAAAATCTGGAAGTGTAGGATTTTAATTTAATAGTGTTTTTACATCAGATTCAGTGTATCAGTGTACTGACTTAAAAACTGAAGGTCTGCCCTCAGCAGAGGGGTCAGTCCATGATTTACAAAGGCTTTGCTGGGTCCTGTGAAGAATGTGGGAAGACTGCATTGCAGGGATGGATCCTGAATTGGTGCAATTCTAATAAGAGTGCCTTAAACACCACTGCTGCCTCACTGGCATTTGAGGTAGGACCTAAAAGCCAAATTATCACTATTAATGATTGCATACTGCAAATAAAACAGGTCATTTCCCAATTGCAGCCTCAACTGACATTATTTTACAGGAAGTCATATAACCAAATATTAAGAAGTATTTTATTTGCAGTAATTGCTTATTGGGGGAATTATTTTAACCACTTTTTCAACTGCAGTGTAGAGTGCCACACAACTAAAATCCACTGGGATTTTAATTTTAGTGTATTTGCTTCCCTAAACGGTGGTCAAATGAGGGCCTACCCCAGCACCACATAATGGCATGTGGAAGAGGTGCAGCAGCTCCTGCCGCCAGGGCAAAGGGACAGGGAAGCAGCACATGAGGACTCCCCCACCCCTCTGTTATCCCTTCTGAAAACTTCCATCCTCACCAAGTATTAGCAGCGTGATGAGACTAAATAAGCCTAGAAAATAAACTTCTCGGGTTTTAGGGACTTTTGGAGGGCAAGGCGGAGGCACAATGTGATAACACAGCATACTGACAGCAAAGGCAGAACCTCAGCAGCCAGCGGGAGATGCACACTTCAACAGAAGATGAGGGGAAGTGGCCTCAGAAAGGCAGGACACAGAGCAGAGCAATCAGCAGCTGTCGCTGCCAGGAACCTGGATCACACGGAGGTCAAAACAACAGGATAGGATGATTTCAGAACAGCGCTCTACAGGCAAAACCCAAAAAATAAGGAAACCACTCGCACCAGCCTCAGGAAAACAGTGCACCACAGAAGATGCTGGGGACTTTATCAAGATGAGATACCCACCATGGCCTCACCCTATTTTGCTGCCCTGGCTTGTACCGAGGCCTCCGCCTGTGTCATGCTGGGGTGAGTCCCAACAGCTCCTCCTAACCCTCAGACCACAACCCAGGAGAGACCCTGGGCCTGGCTGGCTCTCACTGCACAGCTTCCCCTCCTCACTCGCTGCTAGAGTGAGGTCCACACCTCGCAGTTAGCTCACATAATTGCTTCCCTAAATGTCCAACTTCACAGGTTTGTGTAAATCTTTACTTTCTTGGGGTGAGATAAACTTCTAGTAGAGGCGACTGCCGTGGAAAAGGGTGGAAAGACAGTCCAAGTGTCAAAAAACAAACCAACCAAAGAACAGAAGACAAGGAAAAGAGAACACAGAATACTCATATTTATGCCTAATTATCAATTATCTCAATGCAGCAACATAGTCTCTTTCTAACAGATGAAAACATCTGATCATATTTTTATTTGGAGCCTATTTGTTGCTTTGAAAGTCAACTGAATATTCCATCCATTATCTAAGACTATAAAAACATTCCTTACTTCTGATTTTCCTTAGTCCAAGAGCAATTAGCCATGCAGCGCCTTCCTTTCCTACATGCCATTCACATGAGCAGAGCATTCCCCCGAGGAACAGGTGGACCAGCCTGTGCTTTTGTTTCCAGATCAGAAACTCGATACCTGCTTTCTTATGACAGCTGCAATAACCCCATCCTTTAAACTACTGACTGACTTAAACAGCTCACTGGTAAAGCTCACGCGCTGGAGGTGCAGAGAAGTTTTCAAAGGAAGTAAGAAACATCTGAAGATGGTACAGCTTTTTTCCTGAAGCAGAGCTGAGCTCACTGGGCGGGTGCAGAAGGGTTCAGCCTGGCACCCTCGGCTGCTCAAACCATGTTTCTGTTCCCAGGTGAGTGGTCCCATGAACATACAAGGGAATGGTGGGGGAATACAGTTGTTCCAAAGGAGAATAGGAGAAAAAGTACAAAAAATTAAGATTAAAATACAACAAACGAGCCTGACCTATCTCATGTATCACTACACCAAGGACCGCGTGTTCACTTAACACGACCACTAGAACACAGTGACTCATAACAGAGACCCTGGTCCCGCTTCCAGCTGCTCCCAAGACGTCTTGGCATTCACTGGCCGTGAGGGAGACACGAAGACCCAAGCCCTTACAAGGGGTAAACGTGCCACCTGCCCCCCTTGCCGCCTCTGCCAGGGGGTTCACTGCCCAGCAGCCAAATTAATCCCCCTTTCCCGCTCACTTTCCCTACAGAAGGAAGTCCCTCCACAGACACCTAGCAGGAAGGTACAAAAATACTCTGCAACTGTCAAAAAAGCAGCTCTTGTGGTAGAAGGGAAGGGAGAAAAAGGAGGGCTGTTCACACCAGTGCATTTCTGAAGGGATGAGGGCTGCCTCAGGGTTCAGCCAACCTTAGGCAACTTGAGAACTAAGGATTGTTGAGGAGTCTAATTAAAGGCTGTAGTTCACTTTGACAAATTTTCACATATTTACAAGCAACATCTCAAGAGTCTATAGCTAAACTAGACTGGAAAAGGAAGAAGTGTGGCAGCTCTTCCTCCTGTCATTCAAATAACTTTGAAATGAGGCATGTTGATTAGTTGTACATGGGGAAAAAAAAAAAGTGAGACACGAGTGACTTTAATCAAAGTAGCTTGACTCTTTTTTCGTAACTGTTCCACATTTAGAACTATGCTAGTTTGAAAGACCCACAGCAAACTGGGAAGTTTAATTTGGGGTTTACTTTCTGGTTAACCAAACTGTCTGCTTTCTTTCAGAGTTGCTCAGCAGATTTAAACCACATTTTTGCATATTCTGCTGCTCATTTTGTGATTATATAGTCATGTGCTAGACCTGGACTTGAGCAGTAAGACTTGTTTGCAGACAGTGATTTTGTTTAGTCAAATTCAGAGAAGTCTGCGAAGGACTTCAATGAGATTTAATCAAGCTAAGGGAAAGGCTAATGTAATAGCACGTAAAGTCCACTCCTGAATAATGCAAACTAATGCAAGCAGAAAAGGGAAAAAGCAACTCCTGTATCCCACAGAGCCCTTCTAATTACAGGAAAGTCCTAGAAACATTCTGGGTGGTTCTGTGAAAGCCGCTGATCAATATGCAGTTGTAATGAAGGAAAGGGCGTGTTGAAACAGTACCGGCAGGAGGTGAATCAGTGGTACACTCACAGCACCCTGCACATCCATCAACCTCAGAAAGGACACTGTAATTATGCTGAGCTGAGAGGGTGAAGAAGATGATTAAAGGCAAGGAATTGTCTCCCATGCAGCCAAACTAGGAAAAAAAGAATCAAATTCGGGGAACATCAACTAGCAAGAGGAGACAGAACATGTCTTGGCACAACAATGAAATAAGCATCATATTTGCAATTACTTCGAAAAAATACACCTAAGCTGCAGAATACAACACTATTCACGTTATAGTTACAGGATGTATTACACTTCGGGGAGAGGTGGACGTAAGCACGGGTAACAAGAACACCCACAGCTGAAGTGCCAGGGGAGGCTCGGGAGACACGAAGCCCCATGCGCCAGCTCTCAGCACTGCGGCTTAAAG
>VYZX01019096.1:4138-24893 GCA_013401335.1 Brachypteracias leptosomus | reverse complement strand
CTGCTGCTGCTGCTGCTGCTGCTGCGCCCCCTCGTTGGCCTTGGCGCTGATCTTGGCCTGGGCCATAGCACCCGCCCGCTGCCGGCGGCGGATACTCGCTGCGACCGCTCCCTCCCCGCGTCCCGCAGGCGGCGGCGGCGGCCGAATGCTGGCACTTCGCTCATGGCCAAAGAAGGAGCCCGCCCCGCCGCCTGCCCCCGCGGCCACCCCGCCTCCGCGCCGGGCCGGGCCCCGCGGGCAACGCCTCACGCCGCGCTGGGCCTGGCTGGTCCTGGGCGCTCCGCTCCCCCCGCCGGCTGCAGGGCCTCGCCGGGGGGCAGGCAGCCCCGCCGGCAGCACCATGCACCCGTGTCCTGNCCACCTGCCCCCCTTGCCGCCTCTGCCAGGGGGTTCACTGCCCAGCAGCCAAATTAATCCCCCTTTCCCGCTCACTTTCCCTACAGAAGGAAGTCCCTCCACAGACACCTAGCAGGAAGGTACAAAAATACTCTGCAACTGTCAAAAAAGCAGCTCTTGTGGTAGAAGGGAAGGGAGAAAAAGGAGGGCTGTTCACACCAGTGCATTTCTGAAGGGATGAGGGCTGCCTCAGGGTTCAGCCAACCTTAGGCAACTTGAGAACTAAGGATTGTTGAGGAGTCTAATTAAAGGCTGTAGTTCACTTTGACAAATTTTCACATATTTACAAGCAACATCTCAAGAGTCTATAGCTAAACTAGACTGGAAAAGGAAGAAGTGTGGCAGCTCTTCCTCCTGTCATTCAAATAACTTTGAAATGAGGCATGTTGATTAGTTGTACATGGGGAAAAAAAAAAAGTGAGACACGAGTGACTTTAATCAAAGTAGCTTGACTCTTTTTTCGTAACTGTTCCACATTTAGAACTATGCTAGTTTGAAAGACCCACAGCAAACTGGGAAGTTTAATTTGGGGTTTACTTTCTGGTTAACCAAACTGTCTGCTTTCTTTCAGAGTTGCTCAGCAGATTTAAACCACATTTTTGCATATTCTGCTGCTCATTTTGTGATTATATAGTCATGTGCTAGACCTGGACTTGAGCAGTAAGACTTGTTTGCAGACAGTGATTTTGTTTAGTCAAATTCAGAGAAGTCTGCGAAGGACTTCAATGAGATTTAATCAAGCTAAGGGAAAGGCTAATGTAATAGCACGTAAAGTCCACTCCTGAATAATGCAAACTAATGCAAGCAGAAAAGGGAAAAAGCAACTCCTGTATCCCACAGAGCCCTTCTAATTACAGGAAAGTCCTAGAAACATTCTGGGTGGTTCTGTGAAAGCCGCTGATCAATATGCAGTTGTAATGAAGGAAAGGGCGTGTTGAAACAGTACCGGCAGGAGGTGAATCAGTGGTACACTCACAGCACCCTGCACATCCATCAACCTCAGAAAGGACACTGTAATTATGCTGAGCTGAGAGGGTGAAGAAGATGATTAAAGGCAAGGAATTGTCTCCCATGCAGCCAAACTAGGAAAAAAAGAATCAAATTCGGGGAACATCAACTAGCAAGAGGAGACAGAACATGTCTTGGCACAACAATGAAATAAGCATCATATTTGCAATTACTTCGAAAAAATACACCTAAGCTGCAGAATACAACACTATTCACGTTATAGTTACAGGATGTATTACACTTCGGGGAGAGGTGGACGTAAGCACGGGTAACAAGAACACCCACAGCTGAAGTGCCAGGGGAGGCTCGGGAGACACGAAGCCCCATGCGCCAGCTCTCAGCACTGCGGCTTAAAGGCTTGTGAGAGCCTCGGAGCGCCCAAATGACAGCACGTTTTATCCTCAGCTTCCCCGCTGCTCGTTATAAAACACCTGCCCAGAGCTGCGAGCCGGAGCCAGCGGGAGGGACGAGGAGCGCGACCCACCGCGGGGCTCGGCCCGGCGGCACCGCCGGCAACCCACCACCCGCGGCTTGTCACAGGCTCCCCAGCCTGCAAAGGGCAACAAAGCCAAAAAAGCCTTTTACGCTTGCTCTGAAAAAAAAGTCTATTTCCATACATTCATATACTTATCCTTCTTTTCACGCATTTCCAGGCCACGCTCTTTCAGCTTGAGAGCGGCAGCTACCATGTTTAAACTTGTCGGTTCCCCCGCCCCGTCCCCGATGGAGAGGGGTCCCCTCAGGACACCTCCCCAGCTCCGCTCCCTGCCTACGCTGGGTCACCGTGAGGAGCCGCCGGCCCGGGCCAGGCGGCTGCCCGGCTCCGCAGCACCCTCCCCTCCCTTCCCCTCCGCCCGCCCGGCTCCGGCGCTGCCCGGTGCCGCCGCCCTCCGGGACCGCACCTGAGCTCCAGCTGGTCCAGGTTCTCGAGCAGGCGGCTGGAGCGGTCCGCCATGGAGGTGGAGCGGTAGAAGCGTCCTCGGAGCTGCCCGCCGAACTGCTGCTGCTGCTGCTGCTGCTGCGCCCCCTCGTTGGCCTTGGCGCTGATCTTGGCCTGGGCCATAGCACCCGCCCGCTGCCGGCGGCGGATACTCGCTGCGACCGCTCCCTCCCCGCGTCCCGCAGGCGGCGGCGGCGGCCGAATGCTGGCACTTCGCTCATGGCCAAAGAAGGAGCCCGCCCCGCCGCCTGCCCCCGCGGCCACCCCGCCTCCGCGCCGGGCCGGGCCCCGCGGGCAACGCCTCACGCCGCGCTGGGCCTGGCTGGTCCTGGGCGCTCCGCTCCCCCCGCCGGCTGCAGGGCCTCGCCGGGGGGCAGGCAGCCCCGCCGGCAGCACCATGCACCCGTGTCCTGGCAGCAGCAGCAGCAGTGGTGGTGAACGAACTGACCGGCGAGCCGGGCACAGGTGGGGATCACGCCCGCAGGGAGACAAGCGTACCCTGTTGTCACCGACACCCCGGCTGCACCCCGCGACCAGGCCCGGGCAGCTACCTGAAACCGGTGCCCAGCCATCCCGCTTTCCCCCAGAGACTCCCGAGCTGCCCCAGCTTCTGGCCCTAGACCCCTTCGTGACAAAAGCAACAAAACCTGAGCCACCCAAAAGCAGCATGAACCAGAAGGAATAATGAGGTTTTCACTATGTCTATTACCTTTATTTTAGGATAGCAGCTGTTAGTATGAGGATTTACATTCCAGAACTCTTCTATAGGGTTGGTTCATTTGTTTGCTCTTTCATTAAACAAGAAAACTCCCACCACCCATTATTTTTATATAAAACTAATAAAAAATGGAGCTACAAAGCTTCAACATTTCAAAATACAAGAAATAGGAGGAGAAAAACAACAAATACTTGAAATATCCAAAAGCCTATTCAAAGGGAGGGAAAAGTTAACACAAGACAGCCCTTACTATTAAGCAGAACCTGAACAGCCTTCATAAAAACAAGATACTTGAGATACTGCACATCTTACCAGTGCCAGCCTTAAGAGCCCCCTGACTACCTGCAGAAACGAAGCTGTTCCACCAGCTTTTGCTGGCCAAGATAACACAAAAAGATTTACTGGAAAGAAGGATGTTTAAAGCTTTCTTTCTGTACTAGAAAGAAAAATTACATCTATTTCATGGTAGCCAAGGGAGTGGAACTACATCTAGTAATGACTTGTTCTGAGATTGTGTTTAACAGGACCGTACAAAATGGTACCTTCCCTCTCACAAATGTCCACTGTACAAGCTTAGCACAACTCACCCAGAACCTCTTGTGCTTCAGGTTCCTGCTGGGAACATTGGTTCCAGCAATTCAAGTTACACATGGGCTTTACTTGCTACTGCTGTGAGTATTTACAAAGGAATTTGCTTATCCCAGAAGCCCAGGTTTGGGCAAATACCCCATGGCTCTAACAGACCAATTTTTGGCAGCCAGCTGAGAGGGATTCTGTTGCACTGGGATACTGTTTTGTGTGCTTATCCTGTTGTGATTCAAAATAGCTGTTTTCTCAGGCTTGTCCACTCACAATGATATCATGTCCCAAGCCCTCTCTTTAAATTAATTGCCTGAGTTTTCTTTGGTTGATGTAGCTGGATAAGTAAGGTTCATTTTCTGTGAGCTCATGGAAATAATTTGAACAATTGTTCCATCCATCTCTCTGCAGTTTTTGTAGCAGATAATTAAAAATCGCATCCCACCCCAAACAGAAACCATTTGTAGCCATGACACACTTTTCAATCATGTTTTTCCTTAGGATTCTTCTATTATTCCCATGCCAATTTGCTAAGTATCAATTTGATTGGGATTAAAATGCAGAAGTCAAAATAGCTGAACAGCTATGAACACTTTTTTCCTTGCATAGAGGTTAATTCCACGCAGGTAGAAGCTCCAGTGAAACACAGGCACAGAACAGCTGCAGTGGTGTCCAAACAAATCACATGAGATTTGGCCTCTTTAGCAGCAAAATGGCTTTTTATCCAAGATGTGAGAATAGCACAAATCATGGAACCAAAATGCAGGTTTAAAAGCAAAAATGGTCTTCCTGGACAAGCCTCGACATTACTGCCTGTGCAGCCCAGGATATTTTCACATTTAGAAACTTGGAAGGATCGTGAAAACTGCTTTTCCTGCTCTCTAGAGGGGTGGATTGGCCCCTGTCCCCTCTTATTTTTTGCTGAGGTGTGTAAGAGTGCAGCTGTCACCACTTCTCCAATAGTAGATAGCTGGTTTGAAAAGATAGTTTGTCTTGGGAAGAAGTGACTCAGAACTTCACTGGGAGAAGTTTGGGGACACAAAAGGCAGGAATTGGGTCCTCTGGGGCCACAAGGCAGTGGGAGGAGGAAGGACTCCCACATCTGAAACAAAGCACACATTTCATCCTCCTCCTTGGGGTCTGTGGTGAAGAACAGTGGTGGCTGGGCCAGGACTGCTGCTGCTGCCACGCAGCATGCATATCCCATGCTCCTTATCTTCTCCACAGCCATGTTGATGTGATGGGCTGCCCAGCCCCCCTCTGGTCCTTGCACCAGTGAGAGCATGAGGAGAAGGTGTGTCTCTCATGGTTTCTGCACTCCCCTCTGAGCACTGAGGCCACTGGCTGTCTCTTGTTTGAAACTACAGTGTGGTAAAAAACGGTGCCACGTGCACAACAGAGCAAGGTATGGAGAGGGTTCATTCACACATACAAGGCTCCTTGTGGTAGCAGAAAGAGCAACTTTCCCAGGTCTTGACATCTGATGTATCTGCAGAAGTCCCAGAGCCAGGGAGATGGTCTACAAAAGCACTACAAATTGTGACATTGTTAATAGCACCTTAATTCCAGCTTTTTTTATTCCAAACCCTGATATATACCTTGTTGCATACCCTAATATTTACACATGAGCTGTCATGCAATAGGATCAAAGAGAAAGTCCACACCCAAGAAATGTCATGCCAGATTGTTTTCCTCCCTTCTCCTACAAGAACTTCATCTGTGAAGAGCCTTCCTTATACACAGGTGTTATGGAAACACAACATAGCAGGACAGCATCATGGCTTGGGCCAACCAACTCAGGGGCTGCAAGCTGGCACTCGCTCTCTCCCCAGCACCAGCAGAGATGGGCCAATGTGAGATTTTAGGATATGTTTTTAATCAAAATAGGTACCTGCTGTAGCAGCAAGCTGCCCCCTCTCCCAGCACCTGCTGAACCTGCGCTGCTGTCTTGACTGCTACTGTTACCAGTGCTAATTAAAGATAGCCCTGGGTTTGCCTATACATGTTGCAGTCATTTTACTGTGTAGACAAGCCCTGAGGTCCCAAGCCTGTTAGAAGTCTGAAGCAAGCCCTCTATCTCAGAAGCAATCTGAAAGCTGGTATGACCATTTTGAGACATGCAGCACTTTTCTCATGGAGAGAACTGCCTAGTAACTGAGCCAGGGAGTTCTGTACAGCCACAGATGCTCAGCCGATCACCAATGAAGCTCTGAGCAAAAGAACCCAACCAAAACCCAACCAACCAACCACCCACCCACCAAAACAGGACTCCCAGAATTAGGATACTGCAGCCAGTGAAAGTGCACAGATTTACAAAGGGAATTTTACTTTAAATTTCCAGGCACCCAGAGCTTTGCCATCCAAGTGCACACTTTTTGCTTGTACTTGCTGCAAATTTTCCGACTTGTTTACATCCACTTATATAGTATCTCGGACCACGTAATTTGACCCAGAATGTTACAACTAAACCACTTGAATTAAGAATTTCTCCAGAAAACTTGAGAAAGTCTAAAAGCATCAAAGAATACGCAGATGCAGATGTTAATAAAGCTGCTTAACTGGAAAGAATTGCCAGAAAGTATCTTTGTGCTGTCAGCCAATTTTTCCAAATTAATTTTGAAACAATTCGTCATCTATCCCCCTCACCTCCTTCCAATTTACAGCAGTCATTGTAAACATTGCTAGGACAGCACAAACAGATGATAGAACACTTTCCTTTTAAGAAAGAAGATGGCGTAACTTCATACCTCTATAAACTTCACCATATTTGGTAAATATTCAGTAAAGGTTTGCATTCCTTGACCCTACAGAAGCAGCAGTGGTCATTCCTCTATACCTTGAAGAGCTAAGAAAATTAACCCACCCCCCAAAACCACATACAAAGCAAGTAGCTTACAGTAAGCTAATATCAATTATTAATTTTTCTTTTATTATTAAGCTTTTGAAGCAATCGGGAAGGCATGAGGTTGCAGTGCTCCGGTGGCTATTGTCACAGTTGTGCTAATTTATTTGGTACCTCATCTTGTCCCTGATTATGACCAAAAGAGGGATTGTTTGATATGGAAGAATGCAGCACATAAAGCACCAAAGAGATAAGAGCCTTGTACCAATCTCAACTTGTCACGATTTTAGTTTTCTAAAGCTTACACCTGCACCATACAGAAATAAAAAGCATTAAAATGAACAGCTGGTGGTAGCCAGGTGGAGATTAGACTTTTTCCTCTTTAAAGAGGGATACAAAAAAAGCACCTTAAAAGGATTACTTTAGACTAATGAAGGGTGGACTCAAATATCACCACAAAAGCAAATTCTCTTAAAAAGGGCAGGACTAGTCCAAACAAAGGATGCTGGGCAAGCTCCTTTTAACAGATGAGTTGTTCTTGTAAACGCAGGCAAACCTCTTGGCATATGAAGGCCAAACCTCAAAAATTTCAGCCAGTTAAACAAGACTCCCCAGCCAGAAATATTAAATTCTGAAGCAACCATTTACATGACACCTTTTCCAGCTGAAGAACAAGGTGCAGTACCCTGAGATGTTGGCGTGTAACAAGTCACTTCTGTACATGCAACATTTTAAGAATCCAATTTTCTCTGTTCTTCTGGAAACAGAAGTATCACAAGCTTCTGATGGGAGAATACTTTGCAAAGAAAAACTTCAGAGAGTTAAGAGACCAAAGAAAACAAGGACAAGTTTCAAGACTTTGACAATTCTGAAAACTACTTTTGATATCAAAGGAATGCAGAGACTAGAATGCTATTTGGCTGTTTTATAAAAGCCACCACAGCAGTGGTTGTGACTCTACCTGTTTCAGTGAGTAGATGAGGGGACCAATATAACGTCTTTAATAACTGGGGCTCCAGATATAAACCATGTGTGCATGCACATGACTGTTTTATGCAACCATGAAGTCATGTGCCATCAAGTACAAACAAACTTGAGATTTATGACAGAATAAAATATTACAAGGAATGAAGCACACGATCAAAATCTAACATAGCAGACTCTGGAGAAGACCACCTACTCAGGTTTGAAACATTTGTTGAGCCAAGCAAAGAACTTTCTCAAGCCAGAATATCTTTTCATATGAAAGGAATTTGCAACTTTAGGGTCTGCACTGAATAAAACCCACAAAACAAACCAACCCACAAACCTGTCCAAAAGCCTCTATAACTTGGACTGAGATGTTTTTGAGGATGAAAATTGTTTTCTGTCTCATTCTACTATTTATATATCTTTATATTCCACTATTTTCATACTTGGTATGAAAAATTCTGGAACTGATTTAGCTTGAGTCAGTAGCTAAGGGCAACTCAAAATCTTCCAGAACAAGGCTTCCCCAGCAGCAGGATGAGCCACCCACTCAATCTGAACAGGAGTGAGATTAATCTGAGATTTGCACTGGGAAAGCAAGCAGTAGGCACAAGGGAAAGACATTAAGAGGTCCTGTTGGCTCTGTAACACTTGGCTCTCAGAGTCAAACGCACTGAAGTGTTCAAATAGTTTTCTGGAGTTTGAACAGTTTCTTCAAGTTGTCTGATTGCTCACGAGTGCCGAGATAACTCACTAGATTCTTCATTAATTTGATTTGTTTTGGAGATGGCCGTTACATCAGAATCATGATTAGAAACAAACCAGTGCCAGTCTTCCAGTTTTTCTAACCCTGACGACACACAGCTGGAGTTATTTGGACTCTTTGCAGTCCAGAATGAGGAAAATCTTCCCCTCCACAAAAAGTATTTGTTTGCATTACAAATACTTAGATTTACGGCAGTTAGAAGCAAACCCATAGGCTAATGAATAATAATTTAAAAAATCAAGCTGGCATTTTATTACTTATTGACAACAATCATTAACTGAAGTATAATAGGCTGGTAAAGCTGGACAGTGCATAGGCATTTTTAAATGAAGGAACTGAGAAAGGTGGCACAGATAATTTTAAACACAAGTAATAGTTCACCTTAAAAGAAGGACAGTACAAAAATAATTAACACATTTACATTAATTTATCCAAGGCTACGTCTTCATTAGAACAGAAGGGAACAAAGACAATAGAAGACAGGAATAACACAGCTTAAATTCTCTGACATCTATTCCAAACAGAAAATAGGAAGTTTATTAGTTTCTGTTCCCTTAACACGTTTTTACAGCCTCAGATCAGGGACAAGAACTGAAACTGTCAAACCTTAAGTCATCAAATCCATTAAAAAAAACCCATACACATTTACAAAAATAAAGCTAACAAAATAATTGTGCAGCTTGTGGTCTTGATTTTGACATTTATAACAATCAGGACAGACAAAATTATGGTCTATGAGGTGAGACTGGCTACAGGCCATAGAGAGTTAGGCCATATGTTCAATTTATAAACTCAGGACCTAAGCTTCTCTTTATAACAAGATTAGCTAGGCAATAATTGGAGTTTGCTATTTTTATCTGTTGTAAAGACCACATGAAAAAGTAAATAAAGACAATGATATTTTGTGACAGAAAAATTAAACACAAGAACCAATTTAAAAACAAACAAAATGAACAACAACAAAAACTCCCTAGTAAGACCTCCCTACTAATTAAGCAACAACCAGCAAGAATGGAGAGACTTAGTCCATCACCCATTAAAAACAGAATATGCAAAGGCTGAAAAATGTTTATCATACACAATATATTGCAGTGGATATCCATAGACTCCAGCTGTTTGTCAGCATGACAGAGGACATAAGATTATAAGTCTAACAATTCAAGATACAGATGTGTTATTGAAGTGGTATTTCTAAATTCTGTAATAAATCAACAAGATTCCATTTTTGTGAGCAGCTCTGATGAGGTGGTGTTAGTGTGCACTGAAGTATCTTCATTTACATTTCCTCAAGGCTTCTCTTGATAGCTTCTTCCAATTCTGCATCTTGCTCTGTATCAATACAAAAAACTGATTATAATCTCAAACTATGTCTGATAACTAGTCAGAAACACAACCACATTAATATTACTACATAAAGAAACATTATTTCTGTGGGCAATGACAGTAGACTGCAAAAAAAGGTAGAGAAACAGAATGAAAGTCTTTTCTCGCCTTCTGTCTTAGGCCATCTTTTCAACACTTCAAAATACAGGAACCACCTCTACAACCTTCCACTGTTAATAAAGTATTAAAAAAAGGTATAGAAAACAAGCAGAGAGGTTTCAGGATTTTCATTCCAATTCCTTATCAACAGATATTCCCATATCTACATTCTAACTTGGTACCAATGTTGTCACTCTTCCTAGGAAGGCCAGACAGAAGTAGACAAAAAGCCCTGTCAACACTAAGAGTAGTCTAGATCAGGGCTGTAACATTTTTGTCAGGAGGACAGAAAGACTGCAGTGCCCTCGTCTGAGTTAACAACCTCTCAGACATCTTCTGTAATACCCATAAAAGAAACTCCTTTTCTGCATTACATTTAGGTTGTTTTGGGCACTAATTGTTTGGTGCTAGTGCATTAAGTAACATGTTATACAAGGTCTATATGTACAGCAAATATTAACACCAATAGTGTAGTTGGAAAAATTAAAGTAGCTTTCAGACACACTATCATGCTTTAATTGTTCATCTGCTGCTTTAGGAGGACACAACCTGTCTGTTCTTACGACAAAGGAAACAGTAATTATACATATTAACATAACAGATTTTAAAACTTCAATTACTGTTGGGCTGTTTGACACAAGGCCTAGATTTGGAACAGAAATGGCATCAATGAACGCTCTCTCATGTCAGCAGAGCCATATTAATTCACCTGGACATTACTGTAACATCTGGTACTACTGATAAAAGAAATGAGTTATTTTCTGAAAGAAAAACATTACATGGTCATGGAAAAAAAAAAATTGAAACCAAAATAAAACAGAAAGTCATCTGCTGACAACTGCTTACATTAAAATAAGATGTCAATTAGCCACTAAACATGTGGAAGAAACAAGAATAAGGTCCAAACTGTGACTCTTGTTGCTAATGGTATGCAGTTAACTCCACAGAGATACCTGGATTGTCCTCTATTCCTTGGAGCTGTTGAAGCAGCTTTTTCTGCTTCCTAAACTTGCCTTTTGCTTTCTTTTCTTCCAGCAGTTACTAGTGCTTTTTCATTTTTACCCCTTTCTGGGTTTGATTTTGCCTCCTCACTCCCTCTTACCCCATGATAGAGCTGCCATTAACCACTCAGGCAGCCAGCAAACAGCTGAAGCCAGGCTGCTTGACAAGCTCAGATGCCTGCAGAATGGCATCAGAACTGGAAGCTCCTGTGTGCACCAAATGCCCCTGCTACCCCTGACAGCAACATCCAGTGCTAGAGGGACCTGAGTGCAGCAAACTTTCAACAGCACAGATGAATATGTTGGACATTTAGTAACAATGTTAAATAACAGTGGGTAAACCTCTAACTGAATAAATTCTGAGAATGTAAGATCCAGCTAGCAGTTGTATCACTGACCTTGTACAAATTATTTTAGTTCCTTTTATTTCCATCGGGTGGAAGGGCAGAGTCAAGCCTTTAAACAATAAATTATTTTCAAAGTGCACTGTAGTCTACCACCAAAAATTAATGGCCACATCGTATGAGCACCACCACAAGGCACAACAGCAAAAGGATGAAAACAATTTCAAGCAAGGTAAGATAAAACGTGAGCAGACAGCTGTACTGCTGATTCCAACTTGGGTGTAAATCTAGAGCTCTTTTAGGAGACCAGAGTACTCTGTTAAGATACAATACCTAATTTTGAACTATTCATTCAGAAGTTCAACTATTTAACTAGTAATTCTACTCTGAGTCAACACAGACATATTAAACTGGTACAAAGTGAGCTCAGTCAAGTCTTTAATTGCACAATACCCTGTGATGTACCAATAAAATAGATGTTGAGTCTCCTGGCATACTTTTCAAGTTAGGAAATTACTTTTTATTTATAACTCATCACAGTGTTATTAACTACTCAAGACTGTCCAGCATATTTTAGAGAGTATTCCTAAGAGGTCACTTGCCATAAAACTGATTGTAAGTTTAGTTTCTGTATTAATAGCACTTCTGAACACACACACACACACAAGATTTTAAAAAGTCAGTAGACCTTCCTGTATCTTTGCTTCTTCCAAGCTCCTCTTCATTGTTAGTTTTAAATCTTCATCCTCTTCGCTATCTGAACCTGAAACACACAAATGAAACAAATTACACGTTGCTTCTAATAAAAAAAGGTAACAGTTCCCTCTGCATTTCTCTTGCTGCAACAAGACTGTAGGTTGGATTTGAATACACTTGTTATGATCCAAAAATCAAAGTAAAAATACATGATAGTGATAGTTTAAGACAGTAACTCAAGAGACAGAGCTGTTTTTCAGCTACCTCCTTCCCTTTCTCCCCAAAATCTAGAGGCAGACAGCTTCCATTTTATATTAAGTGGTAACAAGAAATAATAGGCTGCAGAAACTACTGTCAGTGCCTACTGCATTTGCTTTTTTGTAATATTCATTTATTAAGAAAAAAAGATATTAGTCACAAACGTATCAAGGATTTAATGATGGGAAGAAGTGCTATAGCATGTCCCTGCCTACACATGATCTTGCTGTATTCTGTTGCCCAAATGCTCTATTTGAACAATGGGTGCAGTAACTTGACTGAACAGTGCAACTTAGCAGATGTTGCTTAAGTCTCATAGAAGAAAGAAGTTGATAGACTTAGTTTAGACTTAATCTGCAAAGTCGTCAGAGCCAATCCCAGCCAAAACTTTACCACCTTTCCCTTTCTAAATAATGCTCTTCATGGCTTCCAGCTCCAGAATGACAGCTCTGTTTTGAAGTGCCTAGTAGGGACTGGTGTGCCAAAGTTACAGGTTATTTTTTTCCCATTTGTTTTAAACAGAGTCACAGTAAACTACAGGTTAAAAGAGTAAACAAGTCCATGAGTCACATCATGTTTTCATTCTCCTGCTACGAGCTATTGCTATTTTGAGAGATGGTCTCTGTAATGAGGTCTTACAGTATTTGCAATCAAGTCACATCTTAGAGTCACATCAACAGCAGCACTTCCTTTAGTCATCACATTTATTAGTACACCAATGTACTTCTGATTACGTTCACTGGCAAAGCACGTTCCAATATGGACACCTAATTTACTGACTGTGTGACTTCTGGCATTTGAAGTGACCCAAGTTAGGTACTAGAAGTGACAGAAACGCTTCCTAAAATTTGTTTTCAAGCCTCTGACACGTACACCTTGTTTGAACAGCAACATTGCTGACTTGTCCAATTCCAGGAATACAAACTCCAACAGCTGGCATCAGAGATCAGAAGCCCACAAAGACACCAGAAATAGCTGGATATATACTGCAGTTAAAATGGGCTTTCTCCAGTCTGTGAATCCTTTTTGGAGTTGCCTACTGCCTCTGGGCAGAGGAAATATTTTTTACATCATCTTCTAAAGCAAAAGAAAGAAAAATCCACCAAACCCCAAAGATATCATTACAAACACTTATGAAAGGGAAGAAAAAATACAAAGAAAAGGTATTGCACAAATGGCTTCCCCATTATTAACCATCCTTTCAATCTTCCAGCCTAGGAGACATCTCTGCTCTAAAGTTCTGTATCAGTTGGGGGCGTAACAATTGATGCAGTCACTCCCTAACTCAATTCTCAGCATAAGAATTGAGCTGGAACAGGCTGTCCAGGAAGGTGGTGGAGTCACCATTCCTGGAGGTGTTTAAAAAACAAGCAGATGTAGCACTTGAGGCTATGTTCTAGTGGTTAGAGAGATGTTGGGATGAAGGTTGGACTTGATGATCCTAGAGGTCCTTTCCAATCGTAATGATTCTATGATTCTACAATAAGTATAGTGGAAGAACTGAGTTCTAGGGGGCAGTAAGGCATAGCACAGTAAGGCTAACTTGACACTCATTTTTCAGAATATAGCAGATCAGCAGCCAAGTAGTGTGCACCATGTCCAGCTCTGGAGTCCTCAGCACAGGAAAGACATAGACCTCTTGGAGAAGGTCCAGAGGAGGGTCACTAAAACAGTCAGATGGATGGAACAACTCTGCCATGAAGAAAGGCTGAGATTGTTGGGGTTGTTCAGCCTGGAGAAGAGAAGGCTACAGGGGGACCTTACTGCAGCCTTTAGTACAGAAAGGGAGCCTATAAGACAAGGACAGTCTTTTTAGCAAGGCCTGTTGCAACAGGACAAAGGTTAATGGCTTTAAACTAAAGGAGGATAGATTAGAGAAGACATAAAGGAAGACTTTTTTATGACAAGGGTGGTGAAACACTGGAACAAGTTGCCCAGAGAGGTGGTAGATGCCCCATCCCTGAAAACTTTCCGGGTCACACAGCATGTGCAGGACAACCAGGGGATCAGGCCCAGCTAGCATGGGTTCATGAAAGGCTTGATCAACCTGATCTTCTGTGACCAGGTGACCCACCTAGTGGATGAGGGAAAGGTTGGGGATGTTGTCTATCTGGACTTTAGTAAAGCCTTTAACACCACCTCCCATAGCATTCTGCTGGAGAAGCTGGCAGCTCATGGCATAGACAGGTGGACTTTTCACTGGGTTAAAATCTATCTGGGTGTCCAAGCCCACAGAAGTGTGGTGAACGGAGATAAATCCAGTTGGTGGCTGGTCACAAACAGTGTTCTCCAGGGCTCAGTTTTGGGGCCAGTTCTCTTTAATACCTTCATCAATGATCTGGATGAGGGGATCGAGTACAGCCTCAATAAATTTGCAGATGACATCAAATTGAGTGGGAGTGTTGATCTGCTCAAGGGTAGAAAGGTTCTGCAGAGGGACCTGGACAGGCTGGACCAATAGGTAGGCCAAGGTCAATTGTATGAGGTTTAACAAGGCTAAGTGCTGAGTCCTGCACTTTGGTCACAACAACTCCATACAGCGCTACAGGCTTGGGGAGGAATGTCTGGAAAGCTGTCTGGTAGAACAGGATCTGGGGGTGCTGGTGGACAGCTGGCTGAACATGAGCCAGTAGTGTGCCCAGGTGGCCAAGAAGGCAAACAGCATCCTGGCCTGTAGGCCTGTATCAAAAATAGCATGGTCAGCAGGACCAGGGACGTGATCATGGCCCTGGGTGGCACTGGTGAAGCCACGGCTTGAGTACTGTGTTCAGTTTTGGGTGCTGGAGTAGAAAAGAGACATTGAGGTTCTGAAGCGGTTGCAGAGAAGGGCAACCAAGCTGATGAGGGGTCTGGAGAACCTGTCTTCTGAGGAGCAGCTGAAGGAACTGGGACTATTTAGTCCGGAGAAGAGAAGGCTAGAGGGGAGACCTTATCGCTCTCTACAACGACCTGAAAGGAGGTTGTAGAGAGGTGGAGGTTGGTCTCTTCTCCAAAGTAACGAGCAATAGGACAAGAGGAAATGACCTCAAGTTGCGTCAGGGGAGGTTTATATTGGATATTAGGAAAACTTTCTTTACTGAAAGAGTGGTTAAGCATTAGAACAGGCTGCCCAGGGGAGTGGTGGAGTCACTGGAGTGAAGTGCCTCTAGTGCATCTAGAAGTGCCACTCCAGGACATGGTTTAGTAGTCATGGTAGTGTCAGGTTGACAGCTGGACTTGATGATCTTAGATGTCTTTTCCAACCTTAATGATTCTATGTCCCTGCTTACTGCAGGTGGTTTGACT
The DNA here is from genome assembly GCA_013401335.1 of Brachypteracias leptosomus. NCBI lineage: Eukaryota > Metazoa > Chordata > Aves > Coraciiformes > Brachypteraciidae > Brachypteracias > Brachypteracias leptosomus. Next base: position 9,609 of record VYZX01019096.1, on the reverse strand, counting down.
AGATGACCTTTAAAGGTCCCTTCGAATATAAACCATTCTATGATTCTAAGTTGATTTCACTATCAATTAGGACAGTTATGAATGCTAAAACAGAATTTGTAGATAGAATTATTATTTTAGTTCATTAAGAAAGTTTAGGACTCTTCTTCTGTATTAAGACAGGCCTCATCTTGCCAAAATGTTTTGCTAGTCACACCACCTTAATTATACCTCTGTAATAACATGGGGTGCACACTCACACTGGAACAGAGGTATATGCAAACTGGCATGCAAAACATTTAAACATTTTTAAAACAAGCTGCCTGCCCCATGATTTCTCACTGTACCCGATATGCAACAAATACTACTTGATGGTTGTAACATCACAGAAGAACAGGTTTGCTTAAAGCAATGTTGAAGACAACACTATTCTCCTGCCAGAAACTGTGAAACTTGAAAACAATTAGTACTGATGATCTTCTGTTAGAGAGGAAGAAAAAATCATTTTATAGTTAAATGTGGTTATGAAGCATGTTAAAAGAAGTCTCATGAGCTACATTCTGCCTTCATTGGTCATTATTTGCAAAACTTCTCTCCCCTCTACCTAACTATATTAGTGCACATTCAACTTCCTGTGATGGAAGTTGATGGATTCTCTGAAATATGAGTTGGTGAAAGTTAACCTAACCTATTAAGGTGCTAACAAAGAGTTAAATATTATTTAGGAGCTTTTCATGCAAAGGCTTGTCAGTATCTCAAATTATACTAAGACTTTCCTTGTCCAAAAAAACCCTCATGTTTATGCTTGTCCTCAGTGTTCTCCTTTGCCCTCATCCTCCCCCAAACCTACACAGATCAAAGACCAAAGGCATAAAATTAGTAAAAATGAGAATTTTAAGATGTTCTGAAATGACTCTATGGGAACAAGACTGTAAAAGTCAGAAGAAAAGCTGTCTGCAGACAAAGATCTCAGGCAGAAATGCTCCAACAAATAAGGGGATGGGAAGCAGGAATTAAGCTTCCTTTAGGGGATCAAGAGCAAGAACTATTAATGTGGAACTCACCACTTGTCCAGCAAAGAGAATGAAATGCCAACTGATTGAACAGATGCATTTTTCAAATCAGAAGACACCAGGCTGCTCTTCCACATGGGACAGGTCATTGTGCTTGATCGAATATTGCTTGTAGCGTGTCTGTACCCCATGACTGAACTTTGCTCTCAAGGAGATCTTGGATTCCAGTTAAGAATATACTCCATGCAAATATCACAGAATGGCTGAGGTTGGAAGGGACCTCTGGAAGTCATCTTGTCCAACCCCTTGCTCAAGCAAGATGACCTAGATCTGGCTGCCCAGGACTATGTCCAGACAGCTTTTGAGTATTACCAAAAAGATACTGTACTAGGGAGCTCAGAATTTGACAGTTATAGCCTTACCAGTGCTGGGGGAAAGGATCACCTTCCTCAACCTGCTGGCAACAGTCCTAATGCAGGCCAACCACTGGCCTTAGATGTGAAACCACATTGCAGGCTTGTGGCCAACTTGGTATCCATGAGGTCCTTTTCCAGTCGGCTGATCTCTGGTCAGCATATATTGGTGCCTGGGGGCGTTCCTCTCCAGTTGCAAGATGTTGCCCTTCTTGTTGAACTTCATGAGATTCCTGTCAGTCCATTTCGCCCCATCAAGGTTCCTCTGGATGGCAGCACAACTCTCTGGTGTATCTGCTGCCGTTCCTAGTTTCATGTCATCAGCAAGTCTGCCAGGGTACACTCTGCCTCACCATCTAGGTCATTAATGAAGACAAACAGGACCAGACCCAGTATTGACCTGTGGTGTATACAGCTGGTTACTGGCATCCAGGTGGACTTCATGCCACTGATCACCATGTTCCAGGTCTGGTCATTCAGCCATCTCACAGTTTGCTCATCCAGCCCATACTTCATCCGTGTATACTCCCGGTACTGCTGGCATCTTCTGATATGAAGAGTAAATTATAATGTTTCATTTCAGGAAATCATGCATGACTTCTCTCTCTTGTTAAAATGCTTAGCACATTCTGTAGCTCCCAACTCCCTTTGGGGTCAGAGGAAAAGCAACTGCCCAGTTTCTCAGCCAAGAGATCTTAAGACATGGCCTCTTCTTGAATATATTTTGTTAAATAAACAACAGCTAGAAAACTCTGACCATACCTATCCTCTCAAAGAAATCCCACTGCTCTCTATTGTCCTCAACTATTGCCAAATTTCTGCTGGAAGAATACCACCACACCAGGAAATCAAACTCTGGATGAATATAGAGCTCAAAAAGATTAACCTTATAGATGGGGGGAGCAAATATAGTGAGTTTTTTGACATGTCATGAGTCTCTCATAGAAACCTCTTCTGGGAAGAGACTGGTATACTTTCACAGAATGCAAGCGCCACCCACTGTCCTGACATCAAAGTGCCACAGCTGGAATCTGAATTAGCTGCCCACATGGCTCAGTATAATTCCCTCCCTATATCTGATCCTATTCTCTTGAAACCTCCCTAGTTACCCCTTAATTTCCATCAGGCCTACCAGTTCCTCTGTGTCACCAGAGAATCTATTTCCCTTCCTCAGACTCAGACCTTCTTAACACATCTCTGGACTACTTCACACCTTGTGCAGTCTCCCACCCCTGCCTCCACTTCTCTCCTACAATGCTCTTTCTCTCAGTCTTTTCAGTAACTCCCAATCTCACCTGCCTCTTTCCCATCCCAACTTACAGTGAAATTAGTATCACACTTAGTATCTCTCCAACCACCAACCCTTTTCCTTTTCCAGTTGATGCCTGAAGTTTTAGTACTACCTTACCTTAAGGATACCATTACAGTTCCCCCACTCAGGATCCTAGTAACTACCTGACCAAAAATTTAACATCTATTGCCCTTCCTTACCTTCATGAGCAATCATATTCCAAATGTGTGATCATGCTGCCTTTAAAATACAGTTCTTTGGCTTCCAGAATCCTCTCTATTCCTTCTTCAATATGTCCCTGGAGGATCCTATTCACATACTCTTCCCCAATACTTATTGCTCTAATCTCTGTTTCTTCTTTAAGGTAACATCATCTGCAAATGCAAGTACAGCTACTCCTGCTGAGGAGTTCACAAACACACAAGATCGCTTCATTTTCTGTATCTCTCCCAACAGATGCTCATTCATCTGTTCATTCAGATGTAGCATGACTGAAAATAAAGCTCTCAATCCCCCATCCAATTGCATTTTTGGCCCAATTGTATCATGGAGCCCGATTTTGGTTCCAATTGCATCATGGCCCATACCATGATGGTTACTCAGGCTTTCATTTAACTTTCGTCTTCAACATCTCTCTAAAAGTCATAACCAGATTAAACTAAACCTCGAGGATATTTTTGTATGATCTCAGTGGTGAGGTCTTCCCAGTTCATCTACTTAACTACAATTCTTGTTCAGGCTCATCATCTTAGGTTTTAATACATTGCTTTCTCCCTAGGGCATATACATATAGTCAAAGATGCCCACAAGAGATGCCATTGACATACCAATGCCAATAATAACTTCTTGTTGTAGCTAAACACAAGGTTACAACTCAAGGGTGAGTTTCTTGTTGCTCCCAAGTGCAATAGGTTGTGGCCACAATAACAGCGCAAATAAAGGAACAGATTCTTAGAGTAACTACTGTTAATTCCTGGTGCATGGCACCGCAGACGCTCATGCCCTTCACATTCAGTCTTTTTGAACAGTGAGGCCTGGAGGCTGTAACCTATCATCTGCAGTCTGTTAACTGAAGGTTCAGAAAAAGCAGAGACTGGGGGCAGATGTGGTATTCATACTGGACATTACCACTCACAAAAACCTGAGTAGTGAGAAGGTAAGCAATTATTCTCAATGTCTTCTGTAAATTAATTCTTAACTCCTCTTAAATTCTTTTGTTGGCTCTATGTAAACCAAAAGTGTTTTGGGATAGCGGGAGCTAGGAAGCTTAGCAGCATTCATCAACATGAACTAAAATCCTGCTCTTCCAAATAAAAGCTCTCATAGAAGCTGCATTCAGTAGCATTTAAAAACTTCAGGCAACAGCAGATTCAAGACACATGCTGATAACTGCACTTGAGCCCAGTGGAAACAAACCTTATGGGATCAGTGAAAGAGGTGCAGTGGCTATTTGGCAGACAACATAGTACATCACTACACCATTGATTTTGTCAGTATCATTAGAACTTGGCTCTTTAAAAGAATAGAGAAGAAATACTTAAAGGAATTTGGTCCTCTTTTAAGTAAAAGACTTTTTTAATAATGAGCTCCGTCAAAGGAGGATCTCATTTGAATGTGACTATGAGAAATACAGTTAAACTAAAGCCATTGACTTCCACAGAACCCCCTTTTGTCAACCATGAAGTCATGTCCTTTCTGTCCATGTCAGAAAGGGTACGATAACCCCTAACCTACCATCAGCTCTTCCCTCAACATTGTCCAGCACTCATTCCAAGTATAAGCTGTAGCAGTACTGTCATGACATCAAGTGTCAAGATGTAGACAAGGGAATAATGGTCATTTTCTGCATGCTACAAACTTTTCTTTGCAAAGGAACTAAAAGAAGACATGGGAAACTCTTCTACCCTTTTCAAACTACTCAATTAACACACATGAATCTCCCATCATGTGTTGTGCCTCCAGCATAAAAGAAAAATCAGCAGCTTTTGTATTTATGAATTCAGGTTTAGAAGCAGAAGAGAGCAAATGAGGAAAAAAGTCTTACCTACTCTTTTTATACCTTAAAGGAAATTCATGCAGCCACTACAGCCAATGGTCTCCTAAGGTAACATACAGTTGGTATCCTATTGCAACATATGCAGGAATTTTTAAATGAATGCACATGCCACAGTTCCCATAGCAGTTCTGCTGACATGGTAAAATGGTTCACAAGGTGCAACTGTCAGAGATTGCCACAATTCAAACACAATCCAGCTGCCCACAAGCTAATGATAGATCTGTGAAGGTGATTCATGGAAACAGCTTTTTCATTTTGAAGCTCATCCAATACCAACAACTGTCTTGATATTTTTCAACACAATTCTCTGTGGTAACCATTTCTTACTTATTTCTCCCACCAGAATAATAGCCATAGGCTTGAAAGAGTCACAAAGCAAGCAATTCTTGTTTGTATCTCCTCATATTCAGCTGCATTTCTGTAACAGGATGACAGGTTATACCAGCCTGTGATACATTGCATGACTTTCCATCTCAGTCCTCTGATACTGGTCTTGCCACATTAAGACTTGCAAATGCTTGCTGATGCTGCTGAACCACACAGTGAGGTGTGTATTATGCGGTAGCTTTATTTTTTTTTTTTTAGAAAAACAACTTTATAGACTCTTGATATTGATATCATCCCACTACACCATGAACACAGGCCTATTATCAAAACCAAATTTTCTAATGTCCTGTTTTAATACAGGAATAGGAGACAAAGGCAGCTCTCACTACAAG
>VYZX01019095.1:0-52197 GCA_013401335.1 Brachypteracias leptosomus | reverse complement strand
GATGAATGGGGAGGCTTTCTTAAAAAGGCACAGTGTTGTGCACATCTCATGGAAAACAACATCTCCAGAGCACTGGATGACATGAGCCCATAGAGGTTTCTGCAAGAACAACAGAATCATCCTTGAAAGAACGTATTTATGTGATACTCTTACTTTACCTCCAAAGGCTTTATCTCCCAAGGTTTTTCTCAGTCCAGCAGAACAACTTCTGCTTATGATTCTGTCATCTTGATGACTAAATGCAAAAGAAGCCTGTACTATAAAAGCACATGAATTCTCCTGGTAGGTATTAGAAACCTGAGTGTAACACACAGGCCTGTTTTCTGCTTTATTACAGAAGTGGCTCTGTCCTTTATTGGAGCCTGCTATGCACAATTCCTTGAAGTCAGCATGTGAAAGCTTTATTACCGCTTGTTTCCTGGTATTTTCAACTCTTAACAGTCAGGCTGCTAATACGAGGCAGAGTACAAAACCCTTTGTGTCAAAGTTACGGTCATGGGGATTTAGAAAATGTAAGAAGGGGCAGTGAGTCTTATGTTTTCAAGTCAGTAAGACTAACTCAGCACTGACTTTGCATGAACATTTATTTATTTACTTACTTATTTGAGTCAGCAGCAACTTTCTAATCACTTTAACATAGCAGGAGGAAAATCCTTCTCATCATCTGCTCAGCCAGAGACTACGATCAGGTCTGCAGTTAAGAAAAATTCTTCTTTCATACAATTTTTCTATAAGACCCAGTCACCAGTACTGCATGATGGTCTCATGACTTTCTAATAGCTCTGCAGTTTTGTGGATTGTTTGGCTTTGTTTTCCCCTGAGGGGAGTTGCAGACCAACGGAGACAGTGTGAACCAAAAATAAGCTGAATATAAAGATAATTCTGAATATGCTTTTCGTAGGAGGAAATCTGTCTCCCAGCATCAGGAGAAACATTACAGCATTCTGAAAACCCAGCCAGCTTCTTTCTTTTTCTCCCTAAGATGACAGATCCCAAACTAAAGCCTTGCTAGGATACAAATCCGTTCTGTTTCAAAGCTCACCATGCCTGCATTAGGTGAAGAAGAACGTATAATTGTGTGCCTAAACCTCGCACTCCAGTACCCACTAGTTTGACTCTATCTTCTTAAAGGTTTTACATTAGCAATCCTTTTTACATAACATTTCTGGAATCATTTTGTGGGTGAAACACTTTGGTGCCCAAGGCAGCATATTGATTTGCATTTCAGGTTTTTCCTGCCTGCCGATATTGGTTGGACACCTTTCCTCTTTTACTCTCACAATGTCTGGACCAGGGCTGTGGCTGCCAGTGTATGAAGTAGTGGGGATGCTCTATGTCTTGCTCTCGTGCAGCCTTTGTATATCCCACTCTTTCTAAAGCTCCACAGAAACCGCCCATCACAGCATTACAGGAAGTACCACAAGTTCGTTTAATTAAACCAAGAAATATGATACAGAAAAAGAAAAATTTCCAGACAACAACTGCTAAGGCATGATGCTGACTAGTGATGGAACAAGGAAAAGATAAACTCAAGTTTTCTGTTTTGTATCTGTAATATTCAGGAGTATTGAAAGTTGGTAAAATAAGCTCTAGCCATTATTATTAACAGAAAAATATTTTCCTTAGTGAAATTTTAGATTTATTGTTATTCATAATTTTCTGATAGCCTGAAAGCATGCTTTGCCATTTGTTTTGCATTCTCAGACTAGGACTCTGCTGGGTAATGTTATTACAATAATAGCTACCATGGAGGGAACAAACAGTGTCATTCACGAAACAGAGGTAATAAAGCAGCTACAATGAATTCTAAAAACAGCTTTGAAATTTCCTTGATTTGATGCCTTAATCATAAGGAAGCATGCAGTCAATATTGAAAAGTGCTCAGGATTCTTGGACCTCATCCTAAACTGGATTATACCAGGACTTGTCCCAAGCTTTTTAAACAGACAAATGCTGTTTTAATAAGTATCTACATTAACACCACATGAGACACCTTTAGCTGAACATTTTGGGAACCCCTGAATTCTTTTTTACTACCATTTTTATCGACCCTCCCCCAGGGTCACAGTGTTATCTCTGCTTTACATCACTCACCATTCTTGTGAGGACCAAAGGGTGACTCTGACAAACTTTCCTTCATGTAGCCATTTTTCCTGCCTGGATGTGGCAGGCTCAGGTCTCTTGAAGTTCATGGGTGAGGTTTGTGAGATGGTGAGATGTGTGAGCACAGGCAGTGAAAGGAAAGACTGAAAGCAAAAAATGGCTACTTTGCCACAATGCTGCACACTCTCAACACACAGGTTTGAGCAATGATATTACAGACCCAGTATCACTTCTCAAGAATTTGTTCAATAAAAGTGAGATGCCAGTACTTCTTGAAGCACAGCCACTGCTGTGGCACACTCAGCAATAACCTCTGCAAGAAGGTTTATAAAAACCAGTGTTTTTATAAACAGAATGTCCTGCAGTGTTGGCTGGCATAGATTAACGTTTGGCAGGTTGTCATTACATTACTTATTCCTATGGGTTTCAGAAACCCACTACAGCTAAAATATTGTGTGCTGTCCAAGTCATCGGGGTGATGAGGAATAAGTCAGCATGGTGGATAAAGACTGAATATCTGTAATTTCATAAGCACAGGATAGGTATTTTATTCAACTGTAAGTTCAGCGTGCAGATCTACTTGAGAGAAGACTGGAAGAGAAATCTAGGGTAGAAACTATGAGTATTATAAAGTAATCTAGTTTTTACTCCCTCTAAAGACTGTAGGTAGTGTGCTTCACGACTCTTGGTATTACATGAGCTTTAATAAGCTATAACACCATAAATCAGGCAGAATCTGTGCTTCAGATTCAGTTCAGAAGAGCTGAAGTATTTCAAAACATGAGTAATTCTTATGTGTACCACTTGCTGTCTCATGCTGTAAATTAAGATCTACTGTAAACTAGAGAACTGCCTCTGAAGACAGGCTTAGACAAGGTTAAAAGAAAACACAGATCCAAGCAAGGCATCAGTGAAAGACAAATGCTACTGACCCAGAGGGAGGCACTGCCAGGCAGGAGCAGCAGGATGCAACTGCCCTTTTCCCATGGCAACCTGTCACACCTGAGCTCTGCAGAAGGGCGGAGAAAGAGCACAGGCTGCGGCTGCGTCAAGTGAGGGATTCTGCAGTTAAGGTGTAAACACAATGACTAAAATGGCTTAAACCCCTCCATTTTCCCCATCATTTTAATTTCAGATACTTTTAACAACAGTGAGGCTTTAGAAAGGAGGGTCCAGCTTAAGGCATCATTCATAAACTTCCCTTTTCATGTGAGCAAGAGAAGGCAAGATGGCAGCAGTTCCCTTCCCACCAAGTAAGGATGAAGCTACAACACTCATGAGGGGTGTGGGGGCCCAGATTCACTTATTTCTTCCCTTGAGGGGCTTCAGACTAGTTTGTCACCAGATGTAACAAAAAACAACACATCTTACTTCCCTGGTTTCTTTGGAGCTCACAATTTTTGCAATGCTTTATCTTACATCCTGAGACAATATTATTAAAGTGGTAATATTGGCTACTGCTATTCAGACTATTCTATGAGATCCATATTTTAAGATGTTGAAAGGGAAAAATGAGAAACATAGCTCTTTTTGTGTTTTCTGGTTGTTCAGTATTATCTGCTACACACTTCATTATTTCTTTGATGCAGCATATTTGCCAAAGACATCTATAATGCAGAAACAGGCCTCTTTCATTATTTGACAAATGGAAATACTCAGAAGATTTTGGGCCTTACCAAGGAACAAAGAAGTTTAAAGAAATAAATACAAAGATAATCCTTTTTACTTTTTCATTTTTGCTCCACCACTGAAAGTGCAGTCCAGCTACTAAAAATGAAAAGTGTGACCATGAAAAGAGCTCCAGTTTTAAAGTATTAGGAAATAAAACTCTTCAGAAATTAATCACAGTATATATGGCTCCTATGCCTAACAGACACTGAGTGTTATTACTGTCAGCAAAGAAAGTTGACACAAGCTTAGCTGTGTGATCCTTGACTACACAGAGAAGCTGCACATGAGATAGGCAAATTCCATAATATGAAGCAAAGAATCTGTTATAGCCTTGATTTACAAAAACTTGTTGTTGAAATAAATTTATCTGATACTCTTTCCACCTTGAAAAATTGCTTAACTCAATATAAGATACAATTTGAAGGGCTTCAATCACGAGACCTCGTCTTAGATAACCTTGCCTTGGCTGCTTCTCTCTAACTCAGCAGATGGGAGCTCTGTTTTGCAGTTTTAATTATTCAATCCTTTTAATTATTTAGCATATTTTGTTTATTAGGTGACCTTATGTAACAGATATGCTCTTCTGAATGGACCTTACCAGAATGATTATTGCAGGCTGTCCAAGATTTCTAGAACCAACCTTTCTAGGCTGACCAGGCCTCTTGTGGTCTTACATCTCTAGGAGATGATTCTACAGGAACTACATCACCCTGATGCAGTATCTCATGAGAGATACAAGGCACTTAATTCAAAACAGCAGCTAACTTTGGAACTGCAGTGATTAATCAAACTGTTCAAACATTTGACTGCAAACCCAAGAGGAAAACTTTGATAATTAAGAAGTGTGGATTTAAATGCATGGCAATGCATTTAGAGGCTGCATGTATCAAACATTCATGTGGGTGCATTTCATGCAGAACTAGTATATTCATTTACCTCCTTGAAACTTTTCTGCCTTCTTACATATGGCAGGATGTGGGGGAAAGCAGTATATAAATGATCAGTTCTGCTTCTTTTTATAAGAGCAATAACAATCTCTTACTGCTACTCAGTGACATTTTTCCACAAGGCTTCTCAATGATTTTTAAGAGCTCAAGAAAAGAACATCTTCAATATTTATTATAATGGTTCCAACTTACTGAGCTGTTTTCAACAGGGAAATTTTAGTAAATCGGTGAGACAAAAAGGCAACTTCTAGCACATCAACTTTGGTGTGTCATTCTATTTTAGGGTGTCCTAAAATGACACCATAATCAGATGAAGCATTTATCAGCTAATGTTAGCCTGGATGGTGATACAGCTTCTCTACCATTTTCCCTCTCATTATAATTCCAATTATGACTCTCAACAGAGAACTTTCTCAAATGAGAAGACATCAACACAACTGAGAGATCAGAAAGATGCAGGATAAGCTGGCCTTCTACGGCCATGGCAGGCAGTCAGCTTGAACTCCCCAGGAGAAACAGAGCCAGGAAGCCCTTTTAGGTCTCTAGGAAGCCCTTTATCAGCAAACTGCCGGAACTTCATTGGTCTGGACCTGGTCTGAGAAGCTTTTTATACTGGTTTCAAGATCATGTTCTTCTATCTTTTTATTTTTGTCCTATCCTTTTAAAAAAAAAATAACTCTTCCTAGCTATTCTAATATCACCACTTTCACATAGTGTGAGAATTGATAGAAAACCTACTTTGGCTCTTAAGAGAGAATCTCTGGTGTCCTAGAGAGTTCTACTCTCTCATATGCTAACTCAAGACAGATGTTTCACAGCATTAAAACATCCCTCGCAAAGCTGGAGAACGAATAGATAAGTAAATAGATAAGGAAATAAATGTTGTCTCAAGCACTTTTTTCCTTCTATGTCTCTGTACATGCAAGAAATAAAATTATTAATATCCTCAAGTTACGATAAATCACACAATTTTTCTAGTATCAGTAGAAGTGGGTAGTTGGAACACTTCACCTGTCTAAAGGAAAAAAAAAAAGATATTATAAATCGAAGGGTCAGAAACGTTATAATTTTATGGTTCTGCCCTGACTCGGCTCACCTGTGAGGTCAAATACATCAATCAAAACCAAAAAGCTTTCTCTTTGAGGCCTTGACAATGTAAGTCCTGCCAAATGTACTCCTTATAGTTCTTCCCTTTTTTCTTTCTTTATCAGAATGGTGCTGTCAAGTTCAGTACACGATCTACTATAAAAGCTTAGATCCTTCTCTATCAAAGCAGACAACAACGTGTGTTGGTAGCAAGACAGTATGTTGATTTTCTCTGACTAAAAGTTGAACCTTGAAGTCTCACTTTGTTCAAGGGCCAGAGACGGCAACCGCAGTCCTTATTTTCTTCTGCAACCTACCAAACTTTGACTCAACTTTTACCACACTTTCTTGTAACATATGACGAGCTCTGTCATGAAGGATTATTTTTTTTCCCACATCTTATCCATCTTTTTCTCTTCCCTCATTTCTACAACTCTTTATGGATAATATTCACTGAACTTGGGTATATGTGATGTGTTTGTAGTTTTATCTGAAGAGATTCTGTCAGACAGAAGTTAAACACATCACTACACTTGTCTGCTATTTTCACTTTTTGACTATGCTGGCATTACTTTCCTCCACAGATTTTGTCTCTTCATCTATAGGCAGGGAAGAGATGAAGGCATGTGCCAGGAGCATCAGGCAGTTTGATGTCAGTTGCTTTGTAAGCCAGGTTAGTCAGTAATGTATTCAGAGCCTATTAAAGCCGACAGGATCCTCCTCAGCTGTAAAGCTCTCCTGAAGTAACCAGCAAGAACATCCTTCCGTGCCTTACACACTGCTGAGACGCAGACCTGCCTTTTCAAGACATTTGGAATTCCTCCATGCTAACTGAATGTGTCCATCGGACTTCATCTGACTTTAGTTCTTTTTTTGTATTTTCAAACAGCTGCTTGTTGAATGGACACTTATTTAAAACTCTTCCTGTCAGAACAGAATGATTTAGTAGTACCACGAAATGGCACAATGCCCAGACAGATTTTGAGAATTTATTCTTTCATGAACAGGAAGACATTTTCAAGATTAATTTATGAAATGGAGAGCAAAATATATCTTTAAAACCTCTTAACACAGCCATAAAAATATATTGCTATTAAACAGTTATGATGTTATTCAATTAATGGATTGGTACTGCTATTCTCCATTTCTAAATTCCAATTTATAAAACTCTCAGCCTCTTATTCTACCCCTAGTTTACTCCCTTCTTGTTCTCATGCTCCCCTTTTCATTAACCTCCAGCTTTTATAGATTATTAAAGAAAATCAGGAATGTTCTCTGGCAGTTACACTGAATTGTATTTTAAATAATGTACTCACTTTTCCCCTTAGAGCTGAGAGTCAGCTATTCAGAACTTGGAACAATCTAAGGGCATGTCCATTTTTATAAAAGCAATGAAATCCAATATGCTAAAATTATAAAGTATGTCATTAGTTTCAGACAGAAATGTATCCACTATTGTTATACAGAATTCTCATTTTCAGCTAATGTTAATTGGAACATGGCATTCTGCTTATCAAGAAACTATGATAGTGATATTTTCTAAATATCATATCAGGAAGAAAGCCAAAGTATCTAGATTTCCTAGCTAATAAAACCTCAAAGAAATGTTTGTTTCAAAGACATTCAAATATTTCATTTTCATGTAATCAAACCTTTTGTGAATACTGAAATGCAGAATGTATTAAGTAATACATTTCAAATAGAATGAAATAAATACTAAGTACTGTATCTAGATGGCCTGATAGAATAATTTTAGACTTTTTCTTGTAAAATGTTGTATCAACATAAACAGATTTCAGTTAGACAGATATCCCTTCAGAGAACTCTCCAGTGAAATTTATAATCAGTTCTACTCTCTTCCTCCCTCTCAGTCCATTTGCTTATTCAAAAGAAATAAGGGGAAAGTTAGTTTATTATTTTTGTTACTATTATTTTATATTAAGAAACCATTAGTTTTAGAAAAAAGATGATTTTGTGAGATTCAATTAAGCATTAGACATCTGCAATGCTATTTCCACCCATTTTTGGTTTATTTTTCTATTTCAAGGAGATGTCCAGGTAATATAAAGTTACTTCTTTTCCAGAAATAACTCATGTTTGGTTTGGTTTTAGAATATATTTCCCTTTGGGTTTTTTTTTGCTTTTGCGGTTTTGGTTTTTTGTTTTTTAAATATTCATTAAGGGATCTACTCTTGTCTTTATGTCTATGATAAACTCAATCAATTCTTGGAAAGAAAAGTAGCAGCCCCAAAGAAAACTGGAAACAAAAAAGAATCTGATAGCTGATCTGTTACAGGCACTCCCATGCAGAAACACACTACTCGTGATCAATAAAATACCATCTGTCAAAAACATGTAATGTAACTCCTAAGAAAGGTCTAATGAATAAAAATGGAAAAAAGTTTTCTTCGTGGGCTTTAGTGAAGAAAGATTCATTTAAAAATCACTTTCCGGTTTGTGGATTAAGAAGTGAGCAGCCACAGTCTGGAGAGGTTTATATGTTATCCTTAAGCTTTTTGGCAGTACAACTTTTTGTGTCAAGTTTCTCCTTCTGCCAGGCCTCCTCCCCTCCCTTCCTCTCAAGTATTTTCATGTTTTTCTCTATCGGTTCTGGTTTTGTACTGTTCTTCTCCAGACCTTTCATGTACCAGGAGCAGTGAGGCTACTTGCTTCTGTTGCTAATTCACACTATATGAACAATGTCCACAGAATCCCCCTTTCTTTGAACCTTGCAAGCAGACTTTTTCTGCAAAATACATTCAAAACCAGTGTTGGAATCTCATAAATCAAGTTCAAATCCAGTCATGTAACTTCCAATATATTTCTTCTTGTAGTTGGGTCAGAAACTCTGGAGAGGTCTCTCCTAAGTCCCTTGCTCAACACCTGAAACACAGGTGTGTCAGCAAAATGTATGTATGTTCACTTTTTTCCCTGCTAAATGTTCAAAGACTTACTTGAAGGATGGGCCATGCAGTTTTATTTACCTCGTATATTCCAAGTGCAATTCTATTCTATAAAATAAATAAATCAGTGGCTTTCAAGCAGACAGATGATACAAATAAAGAACACTGGGGTTTAAAAAAATCACATTTTCAAGCTCTTTTCCATAAGGAGAAGAAATGCATGTGTCTTAATATAATTAAAGTACCATTTGTACTCATAAGAGTCTGTTTGTTATTTAGCAAAGATACCCCACAGCACAAGACTATGAGAAAAGTGGAAGAGTGAGAAATGCTATACATCAGTCTGTAGCTTACTGTAACTGGCTTGCCCCATACTTTTAAAAATGCCAGTTCCTCCAAATAGAGATCACAGTCTTCTAACAAGCAAATCAAGGCCACTCATTTAAAGTAATATCAAGATAGGGGAAAATGTAACCTTATCTCTATTTTCTGCTGTAGTCATAAAAAATTATTAGCATTCATAAAACTACTCTAAATCTACTCAAAATGGAGGCTATTAATTTTCTAAATTATTTATACAGATTTGATTGTATTTTAGCAGTTTTTCCTTAACTGTATTTCCTGTTATTGCATGGGCTTTATTCTTTCTGCATCGCTAAAGTCCTGCATTTTCATAACAGAAACTTTCAAGTGGCCAGGAGATTCATAGACTACTTAGAATGTTACTTTTTAGGTGCTTATCTTGGGGAAGAATAAACAGGAATGACAAATAATACTCAAATTCTGGAATAATTTCAAGATCTTCCAGTTAATATTTCTGTTTACCAATATGCGATCACACTGCTGCAAGGAGTGGATGGAAAGTAACAGGGGACAATTCCTCCAACAACATCAACAAAAAATCAAAACAGAAGAGGGTTCATCAGAAAATGTAAGTTCCAGTGTAGTTGTGTGAGAAATGAAATACCAATTGTAGTGGGTCTGTCTGAGCTGATTTTCCCCATACAGCCTTCATGCTGCAGTACTGGAAGCCAGAAGGTGTTGATAACACACACCCTTGTTTTGACGGGGTGTGTGTGTGTGGGGGCAAGATTTGGGAGGGGATACAACCCGGACAGCTGACCCGAGCTGACCAATAGGATACTCCATACCATATGACGTCAGCTCAACTATAAAGGGAGGAGGACGGGGGGGATTCTGGGAAGACATTTGTCCTCCGAGCAACCGGTACGCGTTCTGGAGCCCTGCTTCCCGGGACAGGCCCGACACCGCCTGCGGATGGGCAGTAGAGAGTAACGGCTTTGTTGCTTTTGCTTCACGCACGCGCGGAGTAGAGAGTAACGGCTTTGCTGCTTTTGCTTCGCGCGCGCGCAACCTTGCTTTCTCTGCTGTTTATTAAACTGCTTCTTATCATAACCCACGGGTTTTCCTTTTCCATCTTACTCTCTCCCCGCTTGCCTTGCTGACGGAGGTTTTGGTGGGGGGCAGGGGGGAGTGATAGAGGGACTAGGGGTGGGCACCGGGCACCCAGCCAAGGTAAACCCACCACACCAAAGCATTGCAGAACTCATAAATTTTAGTCCTCAGGGCTTGATGTTACTTCTTGCCTTCTGCTTTCTGAATATCGATAGCTCATGTTTTCAAGCTTTTCTCTGAAACAATAAGCTAGAAAACAAAACTTTTTTTTTATAAAGGATGTTCTTAGTCACATGACTATAAACCAAAGCTTTAAGGAAAATGCTAATTATCTCAGACTCATGAAAAAGAAAATCTGAACTGTGGAGATCATTGAACCTGCACTAATTTTCAAAGCATTTTTAAACTGCTGGTCCATTACTTCAAATGTATAAATATATACATTGTAATTTCATATCCTGTTCTCTATTAAACACAGAAATTGAGCTGAAACAGAGTAGCACAGAAGTACTCCCAGTAAACATGCAAACACAAACAGTGTTTCAGAATGCCCTCTTTGCCACTGGCTGAGGAATCAAATATGACTTGTCAAATACTTGGGGACTGACAGACAACAACCTTGAGATGTGATGGGAAGGAGTGAGAGGACACTCTCCCAGGACATGGTGTTACCCAGGCTGAACCCAGATGCCCTGCAAGCACACTGAGAAACAGGCACTGCCCACAAACACACTACATCCCGATAAGCTGTGCATCAAATACAAGGGGTTTTTTATACCTGAAATGCAGCTGTTCTTAGGTTTCCAATAACACAACCGTGAATCTGTGTATTTATGACTTCTACAATATTAAAAGTAACAACTGAAAAACCCAACCCAAGAAAATAACACATACACATGGTGGCTTCCATCCTGCAACAGTTGTCTGGCCATGCACTCACTGGCTCTAAGCTCTTCTTATACAGGAAGCCCCAGATGACATGAGATGGGGAGAGCCATGCATGGCCTCCTGGATGGGACAGGTCAGCAGCTATGACCTGGCACAGCTCACCCAGATACCTTGGCACCATCATCTCACTCGCCTGCAAGGAGGTTCCTAGCAGAGCGGCCAATCTGACCTGGTGCTTGTTGCCCTTGCTTTATTCTCCCTGTCCCTGATGGTACAGTTCACAGTTTGAAGGTTGCAATTTGGTTTCTGCAGTTTCCTAGACAAATGTTAAAACATGACAGGAAGGAAGAGGGAGATTTCTGGCTCTCTTCTGTATTAAAGTCAGAGGGAAGATGTGTGACAATAAGCAAGTGCCCTGATATATCTATTAAACTTCTGTAAATTCTTCCGTGAAAATTATGCAATACATAACACCAACAAAAATTTTAAAACATGGCACTGAAGACATAAAAAGTTATATTTCTTTCAACATGTAAAGCATTTTGCTTTACAAAACAGTTTCTGATATCCACCTCCAAACAACATTGCTTTCAAGTCGAGACTATTTGAGCCAAATCTCCTCCTAACCTCACTAAAACAACTATAGTGAATCAAATCACAGTGAAATTCTATGTCTTCCTACCAAAGCACACAGCTCCCACTGAATGCCGTAGGAATTGGACATGCTCAGAGACAGGCCATACTCAGCCTCTTCAGCTTGACTATAATCACAGCTGCACTGTGTCTCTTGGACAAGCATGAAAATCTCAAAGAGAGCAAGGCTCCTTTTGCATGGGCTCTAATTTCCATGACTCATGGGTAAATCAGCTTCCCTATGCTTCTTCAAAGAGTGCAAGCTCTGGAGCTTCATTTCTTGCCTGCTCATTTGTGTGGCTACACATCTGTTAAACTGTTTCTGAAATCAAAGGCATTCAATGCCTAAAACGAATATTCTTCACGATTAATAAATACAAAAATTCAAGTTTTCACTACAAAAAACCCCTCTTTTTACAAGGTGCTCAAAATAAGGGCGGTAAAAGCCCTTCATACAATAAGTTAGACACCAGCAGCCAAGTTTCTCAGCAGCCAAGTTGCACAGCTGCTGTACTCCACTGCAAAAGCTCATCTTACTCGGCTCTAGTCCTCAGAGGCACCTCACCAGAAGAATGCGTAGAAAAAAGAGAACCAGAAAAAAGGCCCACTTCTTTTTGAAAGCCATTAGATCTGTATCAGGTGATATGAGACTCTGAAGTTCTAAAAGTAGTTGGCAGCATGGTTTCCTATTCAAGATGGCATTATCTCTCATACTATGACAGTGACAAATACTGAAATTCGGTGCTTTTCCTTGATTGTGGGCTGGAAACTAACTTTTTTTTCTAGTAAAAAAACCCCAAAAAACAAAAACCAAAGGTGTTCAAATGAAATAGTTATAAAATGAGAGTGAAGGATTGAAGATGTATCCAGCGCCCCACAGACTGTATCTGAAGAAATGCTTTCTTGTGTTGATTAGCAAACAGAGGAGCAATGCTGAAAAGGGAAATTAAACATTTATGAGGAAAAGATGAATGAACTTTTAAAAAATTATACTAAAGTTGTGTCATTTTTCAGGGTTTTGAAGGAATCCTGAGAATGAGAGCTTAGGGGCTTTCAGTAGCTTGTTATATAGGGTCCCCCCACCCTGATTCACGGAGCAGCTTAAATTTTGTAGCTAGCTTTCTTCAGACAGTTTTGTCAATCCTGGACTTTATTCTTCTGCTTAGGCAGGTTTTATTCAAGAACTATTGCAGGTGGTCCATGCTTAAGAGTAAAAGAAACTTTCTAAAACTGTGCAAAAAAGATTAGTTTTGGTTTACATTTTTACCACAAATATTTTGCCTTTTTTTTTTTTTTTTTTTAAATAAAGCAGGCAATTTAGCCCAATTAACCAAGTGGTCTCAATACAAAAAAATGGATTCAAATTAAAAAAGTTTGCAAGTACCTAAGCTGAGATAAAGTACAATTTTAAATTTCAGAGGATATTTTTATTATCTCTAAGCAGGTGACAGCTACTGCCAGGTATAAGAACTATCTTTCTTCCTCCACTTCAACCTTCAGTCTTCTTTAACTTTTCTAAGCTTTGAAATGAAGATGTTCTTAATACCAGAGAAAGAGGCTTTGCATATGAAATGAATTATTAAACTCACATGAGATGCATCCATTTTGGAGCTGAGGATTGCATGAAAGAAAGATACACTGTGATCTTTTCCTCCTTGTCACTTCCATACTAAAACAAATGCTGTATCATTATTGGGAAGGGTTTGTCCAAGGTCACTCAATTGTTCAGCACTTACAAGCTGGCAGCCCATCACAGGCAGAAGCAGCACATATAATCATTATTGATGCTGGCAGTCTCCACCCTTGCTAATGCTACTTGTTCTGTCAGCCAGTCCCTGGCTTTTTGCAGGCGAATATAATTATTCTTTGAGCTGTGCCTCAGATCTGCAGTTGAAGGGAGCTGTTTGATGCTAGACCACAACTAAGTACCAAATGGTGTCATGCCTATTACAGAACATGCAAGTCAACAACTACTGTTTAATTAGGCTTAAAACCTCCCTTCCAAGGCGCAACATTAACACCATGTGCTGGGGATCTCTTCAGGAAAGTACCTCACCTCCTGCCACATGGGACATGGCTGAAGGGTTCCCTTCTAGATGCTGTTGTAGCCCCTAGAGAGAGCTCCCTCTTGGATGGCACAGATCCCATCTTCAGGATATGGATGAATGACTCAATTACTCAGCTTCTGCTGTTACTGCGAGGCAGAACTACCCAAGCTACAGGATTGCCTTGGTCTGGAGCCCCCCAGAAAATTCCTTCTGCTCTGCAAACATCAAAAAAACTTCTTCCCCGTTTTCTTTATTATTCTTTGAAATTTGTAGTTGTAACTGAAACCACTGAAACATGACACTATCTAAATGATAACTGTATTTATTAACATGAAGCCACGTGTTTGAGCTTTTAGTCAAAAACTTTAAATAAATTTAATGCATGCATATTTTGGAGATGAAAAAGAATTCTGTTTAAAAGACTAATAACATTACATTGACTATCATTTTAACCCCATAAGTCAAAAGATGCATAAATTAGTATGTTCAAAGAGAAGAAAACAAGCGTTTCACAAGCTGCAAAGCCCTGAAAAAGTGTTGTCCAGACATTCAGTAACAACTATAATATTCCCTACTTTCAAGGGATTTTATCCCTTTATGAAAAACTTCTTGAGGTGGAGATGCCTTCATTAGTTCACTTGAAAATATTTAGATATTACTACTCAAAAATTCCAGAGATGTATGATTTAATACTATTTTTAAAATTACTGAATGCTCTTTCAGTTAATGTGTTGCTCACTGAATATGACAAGTTGACAAATACACCTGGAATACCACATACATGATATATAGGGAGAACAAAGTATGCACTGCTGAGGTTGTTTGTCTGCTAGGAACTGCAGTTGCATCAAAAAATCCCATAAAGAAAAGCCCACTCTGTGATGTTAGTAGAACACACAAAAGCCATTGACTACTAACATCTTATAGTTATGCTTCTGTTCAGCAGCTTGACAATTCAAAATTAGCATTGATTTAAAACTCTCCTTCTGGTAAGGATCAATACATAAAACATATTTCCTTAAGTACTGTTTGCTGAGGAAAACATTAAAAACACAATAACAAAGATGGAAGCACTTGTTTTGGGAAGATAAATTTGACTCCTTCTAGCAAGACACTTTTAAGAAAAGAATTTGTAAAGGGGGCATACACATATTTATGGAGATGTCTTCACACTTTGCAGTTATGTCCATTTTATCATATATATGAGTTTTACTTAGTCTGAGCAAAGCTCACTATCCACAGATTGCTCCTTTTCCCCCTCTATTATGATGTATATAATAAATTTTCAGCTTGATGTATAAACAGGTATATTATCCAGAAAAAGTTTTAATAAAAGTGTTCTAAAAAGAAGATATTCTGCTTACAAAACTACTGTATCAACACTAATCCCTTGAGTTGCTTGAAAGTAAAACCTTCATTAAGACCTCAATCCTGGAAATAATTTATTAAATGTCATTAATAGTTATATTTTTGTAAGAGACTTTATACAAAAGCCTGATGAAATCAAATCCATTGGGCTGCCTGCAATTTCTGTGCAAGTCCAGGTAGTTTAAGAGAGAATTTTCCCTTTTTAGAGGTTGGGGGCTTTTCTTGCTTTCATATGGGGTTCTACATCCAGCTCATAAGTCTCTTATAATTGCTAGCACATAGTTAAAAATATAATAGAAAAGCTTTTACTTTCTATTAAATCCTTGATAGCTTTTTCAGGAAGGGCTAACTCCTAAATATTTAAGATTAGTTTCAATAATAACTTTTTACTATGCCCATAAAAAGCTTACAGGCTCCATTTTCTCCCCTTGCTACCATTTCCATACGTTTAGTACAGACTAATTCTTCCCCAAATGGTACACTGACCTCACGAACCACAAGAATAATCCACTTCCTGATGAAAATCAATGAGAATTTTTCTAGTGATTTAAATTATCATGAACCAGATACATTGTATGCCTGAATGTCCATTTTTATCACAGATGTTGACAGCCTTGCCCAGCTTTTCAGAAATGCTCCAAATCACAGTTAGGATTAGTCACTGTAAAAATTTTGTTTTAACCTGAAAAGAAAAATTTAATCTCAGGTCAAACAAAATGTTTCAAAGATCACCTTCTTCAAGCTCAAGAATGGCCCATCCCAGCAAGCAGGAAACCAAGCAAAGGCAGCAGGGGACTTACATGGATAAAAAAAGGATCTCCTCACTAAACTAAAACAATAAATGTAGAGATATGGAAACAGGGTCAGGTGATCCTGGAAGAACACAGAGCCATGCTCTGAACACACAGGGATATGATTAGGAATTTGGTGAGAGATGTAATGGGTAACAAGAAGGACTTCTTCAAGCAGAAGCCCTGGTGAGAAAAGACATAGAAAAGGCTAAAGTTCTCAATAGTTCTTTGCCTCAGTCTTTACTGGTAGCCTTGTGTTTAGGAATCCCCGGCTCTGACACCAGAAGGAAAGCCTAGTCCAAGGAATATTTACCATCAGTAGAACAGGATCAATTTAGGGAACCCTTAAAATAAACTCGGCATAAACAAGTCCAGGGGCCTTAATGGGATGCACCCACGAGAACTGAGGGAACTGGTTAACATCAGTTGAAAGACCAATTCTGATAATCTTTGAAAAATCATGGTGACTGGGGAAAATACCCAAAGACTGAAGAAAAGCAAATGTCACTTCTATCTTCAAGAAGGGCAAGAAGAAGGATTCAGAGAATTACAACCTGGTCAGCCTCACCTCAGTCCCTGGGAAGGTGTTAAGAGTAAATGAGTCTGGAAACCATTTCTACACATGTGAAAGACAAAAAGATGAATAGGAATAGTCATCTTGGATTTACAAAGAGGAAATAATGTTTAATCGATTGCATAGCCTTCTTCAATGAGATGACCAGGTTGGTGAATGAGGGGAGAGTGGTGGGTGTTGTTTATCTGGATTTTAGTAAGGTTTTTGACACTGTCTCCTATAACATCCCCTGTGCTGATGAAGTATGGGCTTGATAAGTGGACTGTGAAGTGGACTGAAAACTGGTTTATGACTGCCAGGCTCAGAAGGCTGTGATTAATGGCACAAAGTCCAGCTGGAAGCTAGTCTCTAGTAGTGTACCCCACATGTTGATACTGAGCCCCTTGCTGTCTAACAACCTCATTAATGACTTGGACAATGGGACAGTGTGCACGCTCAACAAATTTCCAGATGATACAACATATGATTGTGCTGCCATCCAGAAGGACCTTGACAGCTTGGAGAACCGGAATGAGGAACCTCAATAAAGATCAATAATGAAAAATGCAAAGTCCTGCATTTTGGGCAGGAGTAAACCCAGGCACCAGTACAGGTCTAACTGGCTTTGTGAAAAAGGATCTGGGTTTTCTAGTGGACAACAAGCTGACCACAACTCAGCAATGTGCCCTTGTGTCAAAGAACATAAATGGTATCCTGGGCTGCATTACACTGATGGAGGTGATCCTTCCCCTCTATTTAGCACCAGTGAGGCCACATCTGGAGAGCTGTGTCCAGTTCTGGGCTCCTCAGTTACAAGAGATACAGACATACTGGAGTGAGTCTAGTGATGGGCTACAAAGATGAATAAGGGACTGGTGTATCTCTAATATGAGGAGAGGCTGAGAGAGCTGGAACAGTTTAGCCTGGAGAGGAGATGGCTCAAGGGGAGATCATCTCAATGCATATAAAAATCAAAAAGGAGGGTATAAAGAAGATTAAGCCTTCAGAAAAAGGCTTGCTTGAAAGCCCTCAGACTTGAGCTGGGAGGGCTCTTTGTCTTCATTCCATTGAGGAATGCATTTAGCCCCTACACGGGTCTAGAAAAGACATTGCAGACTTAATCATTGATACAAGCAAAAGATAAAAAGGTTTACTTATACTGCTAGCTTAGTTTTCTAATGATATATCCATTGTTCTCTCATATGGACTAACAGCTTTAATAACCTGTGTGCAGACAGAGTTGATTGCAACTTTCTTCATTGTATTATAAAACTCAGCCTCTCTAAAGAGAAAGCAGGGCTCCTGCACAGCTGATCCGGAACCAGAACTCCTGTTATCTATGAAATTCCAACATATTAAAAAGTAATTATGATTTGAATTGCAAATATAAAGTGATGAAATTCGTATAAAGTGAAAATTTAAAAAACCCAACAATACCATATAATTCATGCCCAGAAACAAACATCTTCTCAATAATTTATAAACAGGCTGTAAGGGAGTAGTTGCCAGAATTCCTGAAGAGATTGCACTCACTGGCCTAATAAAGTGTCTTTCCATCACCAACTACACTCTGAGTGATGCAACTCAAAAATTGACTATGTTGGTTTATTCGGATTCGTGTAAACTTCTAAAGGTAGCAAAAACCCACATCTTGCTGATTACATTTTGAAATCATTTAGCAAGATGTATGAAAACTAAAATCTTGTAATCTACAAGAAAACCAGATAAATGAAAATATTTTCACATTTTGTAGATAAATCACAATGACATTTCTTACAAAAAAACCCCAAACACACAGAAATTGCACATTTCCATAAAATGTTTAAATTTAATGAAAATTAAGTATCAGAGAATAATTTGTTTAGTAAACACATTTCTGAACAGTAATATCTGCATGTGAGGCTATATCAGTATCATTGAGAAGCTTTGCAGGAGAATTAGCTCTTTCTAGAGTTACCTTTCTGAGATTTGGTAGACCCTCAGTTGGCCACAACACACAAACAGAAGGCAAATCAGTTTCTGGATTTAAGAACAGCTGAGTGAAGTTCTTCACAATGCCTTGCCTTAGCACAAACCACCACAGGCACTGCTTGAGGGACAAGGAAGACAGTTGCCAACTTTCCCTTCTAGCTGTATTCTACCAGGCTCATCAAATAGGAAAGAGCCTCCTATGTGGGCACATAAGGATTTCTTACAGACTTACTGGAAGAAGGAAATCATGTGTAAGATACCACCTCATAACAAATCAAGTGGTCCTCATGGATTTTCCACATTTTCTGCAAGAATAGCTTCGGTCCACAGAGGTTGCTTGGATATCTTGGATTGTTATTGCTGAGCTAAAGGGGAAAAAGGGCTTTTCTGGAGGAAAAGCAGCTCAGTTAAAGCCAAAACCCAAAAATCGGAGACAAATAAAGTTTCTCCCTTTACAGAGGAAACCTCCCTTATGGTGGACAGAGTAACGTATCTATTTACTAGTAAAACCCTTCTCATAAAGATCTGTAGGCCATGGATAACTGGACATAAACTATGCTAGCTCCAAGGCTATATAAGTTGTAATAAATCCTGTAGAGCTTCCAAGTTATCCTGCAAGTGTCCTAATACCATTTTTACCTTTCTTCTTTTACTTATGCCCTAGGCTCAGTACTAAAGCACCAGGTCATCCAGACCTGGGTTCCACCTGCACCTGCTCACCAAAACCAAGCCGAGTTTTGTAATTTATATACTGACTAACTGAAATAAGTAATAACATAGTCAAAGTATTGTGATAACTTGGCACTGAGCAAGCTCAATTAAGATGTGAATACTGGATTAAACTGATACATTTATTTTGAGTAGGATGTTACAATTTCCCTGCAACCTAATAGTACAGTATGGTAAATCTGAAGATTTCTGCTACTGCTAGTCAAATCACATCGAGACACTAAAAATTAAAATGACCAGAAAAAAAAAGTAGCAGTAAGTACAGCCACAACAAATGCTCCATAAAGGTAGTCTCTGGGGTCCTGGCAAGGGCAAGCTGAATCTCAGCACTTCTGAGCAATGCCAGCTGCTGCCACCAGACAATGCTGACTGAGCCTGGTGTTGCACTCAGCAGCCTTTGCCTGGGCATGCCCTCCATGGTCCTTACAAAATTTAAATGTTTTATTCCATCACCACTAGCTGATCAACACAGAAAACTGACAAAATCCCCTGAATAATCCACTGATGACAGACTGCTGATGAATATCTCCACAAAACCTTCCCAGTAAAGAATCACGTGCACATGAATTGGTACAAAGGGGTCATACCTCACAGTCAATGCTTACTCCTGTTTTGCTTTTTTTTTAAATAAACATGCACCCTTCAGTCCCAGAAATACACAGGATCCACACAATTATGAAAACCTGCCAGTTCATATGCTTTACACCACTTCTATCTAACCTCTCACAAACATCTGTAGATCTAACCCAGGTATCTGTGTGAGGGATAGAAAACGATGGTCCGTGTAGGGCCACGATGGAAGCACTGCAAGCTGGCCTCAGATGTGAGACCCCTATTGTGGCCCAACTACAGACTACGGGGTGGAATGTGTGAGGGATAGAAAATTACAAGCTGGACTTTGCCATGAGAATGTGGCCTTGGGAGAGAGTTACACTCCAGATTTAGCCCTGAGAAGACAGCTTGTTTTGAACAACACATGTAGGAGTCTGGGAGCTCCTGTTAAGCAGATCATGCACCTGCAAACATTGTCTCACATGTTGGCCACGGGTGAGATGATGTTTTGCCAGTTTTTTTTTCCAGAATCTGCTGAGAGTATAAAGGTCCGAGTCCGGGCCGAGATGGGGGAGCTGGGGGGGGCGACGGAGAGAGAGAGCACCATGTTATACAAGGGATGCCTTGGCTTGCTCCATACGATCCCTTATCTCCTTCTTTCTCTGCAATGATCCGGATCATCCTATTTACTCTCTGCTTCGGCGATCTTTTGCCAGGAACGGGGTTGGTAAGATTCTACTAACCGGGAACGCACGGCACACCTTGCTAGTACACTGCTTATGCACAGCCTGCTACTGAGCAGGCTGCTCTTAAAGGGATACACTCTCTCTGCCGCTGGGCATAGGGCAGACCTCCTGAAGGGGAATACACTGTACTAACTATTGCTTTCACTGTCGCTGAACAATAAATCTCACTGTTTTCTCACCAAGTATCGTGCCCTGAGTGTGTTTGTGCACAGAGTATCCTCTAGAACCTGGAACAGTATCACAGATTATTATCTTTTTAAGGATGGAGAGAAAGCAAGTGAGAAGTGGAGACAGAAGCCATCACTGCTCAACCAGTAATGCTTGCAGCGCCTTAGAGAACACTTCTGACTGGTCAGTAGAGTTGGGAAAGCTGGGATAAGGGAACTCATAGCAGCATTTTTGTAAGACATAGGCACATACCGTACTTCCCTACTCCTGGTTTTCAGTTTGATGGGTTTTTTTTGGTAGACTTATGTAGTGTTACACTGCCTTTGAGATAGAAGAAAAGTAACAGTGATGCTGTCCATCTTTTCATTTTCTTCCCCTTGGCCTCCCAGGCCTCAGTTCCCTTTTAAATGTGAGCCCAGGAGAAGTTTGTAAAAATTGCTCCTAATTCTCTTCTGACACAAATAAAATCACAAAGAACGAGAAGGTAGTCAAAGATTGTTAACAGGGGAGAACAGGAAGCAGTCTCTAAGTGTCTCCTCCACCCCACGCTGTAAAGCAGATATGGATGCTTTCTTTAAATCTCAAGGTATTAACACTGCTTCATAGCCATTCTGCCAGTTTCATTAATTGCACTTCTATCCCAATCATTTCATAAGCAGACTGTACTTATAATCTGGCTATTTATCCTAAGGTTTGATGTTTCTGACTCACATAAATACATTACGTTTGAATGCAGAGAAGTACTTTGCATGACAAATTTGAGATTTCTGCCGGAAACATTTGACTGAAATTTATTTTTGCTATCCATAGGGAATAAGCTTCTACATTATTTGATTGTTATTCACATTTTGATAATCGCATTATGAACCTCTACTAAGAAATGAAATGGCAATGTGCCTTTTTTTCCTCTAAGAGCAAACGTCTCCCTCCTCTTCCTCCCCAAAGCACAGACCTTGAAAAAGCATTAGAAAATTAAAAAGTCAACGGAAGTAAAATGATTTATCTACGCTTGAATATTCATTAAAACACAACATTGCTTAGTCACTGCTTGCCATTTGGATGATGCATGGTGCTCAGGCAAGCTTAATGCAACAAAGGGAATTCAGTCTTGTTTTTACAGGGTGGGTGTAGATTTTGGTGGACAGATTCCTAATGGTGTTCAGCTGTCCTAATGGCATTAATATTGCTAGGTCATAAACCGCTTACATCAGTTGATGATCTGACTTTATGTTGTAAATAAGACCACAGAGAAATAGTAACAAATTTCATTTTGAGGCTTTTTTTCAGAACTGTCTTAATATTCCTCATTCTATTCAGCAGCTGCTCTACCTACAATGCTTTAGAGTAAACACCACATGCCTGAGTTGTCTATTGGAGTTATTTGCCCTTGGCATTGTTTGCCCTTTGTTTCTGTGTTGTTATACTCTTCTCTTCCTGAGACTTCCTCTAGCAGTTCGTGCACTGGTGGAAAATTTACCACACTTTATCACATTCTGTATAGCTATTATTAAACATCACAAGCACAAGAAAGGATGACATAAAAATATCTTTGAGCTACTAAAACCCACGAGTCAAATTCATCTCTTGTTTCACCTCACAAATCGCAGCAATCTGTTAATTGTGTCCCCCACTGCTTTTAGATTTTATGAGCATCAAATCACATCAAGTTTTTTCTCTGGAATTTGCTGAAAAAAAGCCCAACAAAAATTACAACTAAACAAAAATTGCTGCCTCAACTCTTAACCTTTTAAACTACAGTTTCCTAATCTGAATACCTGATGTATTTATTGACCCCTGACCACGTGGCAGTACTTCAGAATCTCCTTTGCTTTGCTATACTACCTCGAAACTCCTATTGCGGTTTCCATCAACTAACTAGCAGGAAGCCCTCATTTTCTCTACTTCAAAAAAATACGGAAACAAAGTCATGGTAGACATAGAAACCCAGGAGAATGCAACACACAGCCTCAAACCCCGAGGACAGTCACTTCACTGAACATCACATACCCTTCTCACAACCCCTTATGCTATACATATAGTTACAGCATGACTTGAGATTTTTCATGTTGGAGAATGAAATAATTTGGAGGCCTGTCAGAATCATCCATTATAGTTTAGGTGGTTGTTGTGTAAAAGAAAAGCACAGTTGCAAATTGCACATAATACTGCTATATATATATAAATGTTATTTTATAGGAGCAAAAATCTCAGAACGCAATGTAGAAGTTATGGTTTGTTCTAGAAAACTCATGAAGTTGGGTCAAATCCTGCACATCTTAATGAAAGTAGTTGTTCAAGTAACAGCAAAGCTGGTTCAACCTTTTGCATTATCAGTGTATGATGGATGTGCAGATCTATCTAGTTTGCTTAGCAGATATTTCTTGAAAAGGGTAAAAACTGCTTCTAGATTTGCTATCAATGTAATGTCCACTAGTCATGCAGTGTGTATTAGTGCTTAAGATAGATAAGTGGCTTAATAATTTAATGAGAGTGATTAATAGAAACATGTCAACCTATTTAACTGAGTAATTACTACCTTTGCATTACATTTCTCACAATTAAACTAACACAATCCAAACATCCATACGAGTTACACACATCAAGAAAAAGACACTCTGGAGTTTGAACTTCACTGTTTTCCTTAATAATTGGATGTACCCAGCAGTTGGACTGCCCAGATCAGCAGTGCATGTTGGCTTGCTTGAGGCCCCCTCATTGATTTTTTGCACGCATGGTAAATTAGTCGGTACGACAGCAGCTTGCAGCCCCCAAATCCTTTCAGTTTTTGTTCTTATTGAATTGAGTGGCAGAGGAACAATTGGATTGTCCTCACAGTTTCTTTTTCTGCTTTTTACCCCCTTTCTTGAACACTGGTTTGATTCCTCCGGTGACTTGCTTCTAAGAATAGCAAAAGCCTTTTGGAACAGCAGGAACAGTAGGGATCATGGGAATGCTTTAAACAGGACAAACACTACCAAACTAAACAGATGTGGGAAAACACACATTTTGTGTTCTGCTAAGCAGGGTTTTAAATCCACAGAAGCATCTTTTTTTTTTTTTCCCCATCTCCTTCTCTGGAGACTTTCAAAACCTGCCTGGACGTGCTCCTGGGTAACCTGCCCTAGATGAACCTGCTTTGGCAGGCGGGTTGGACTAGATGATCTCCAGAGGTCCCTTCCAACCCTTACCATTCTGTGATAAGCAGAGACATTTCCCTAAAGGATGCCATTGATTATTTTAGTCTCTGTTCATGTTGTCAGTCATTGCCAAGCACCCTCTAATTCTGTTGATGCATGTGTGTGATGAGGTAATCAAGACTATATTACATATTTTGGATTATAAGAAACAGCTGATTTATGGGGAAGCACTTGAGTATTTTCCATGTTATTTCTAAGACAGTCCATGTAGCTTCTGTTCTCCACCCATATCATCCGAATATAATATTTTTGGAGATTTTACTTACCAAATACTTTTAACCTGATTCATGTTTTTTAGATCACATTTATATGAAATTCAAGCCTCTGCTTAGCAGCTTCTGTCAGATGACAACACCCTGGCTATAGAAGAGGCTACAATCCAGTAACTCATAAACTCTGTAACTGTCACCCATAGCCCTAACAAGGACTGTGAATTTGAGCATTCAGCCACAGCATTCCATGATATTTATTTGTGGAGGCAGACAAAACTTAGGTTATTAGGTTTGGCTGCCAACTGCCAGAGCTCAGAAGTAGGCACATTGACTACTCGGCCTCTAGGCATCAACTCAGGCCAAGATTTGGGGTAGATGTCTGGAAACAGAAATCTCTTAATCACTTAATCAGCAGCGATGATGGTGAATTAGCAGATCACGTGAACCAGAACCTAAGTGAAATCTGAGTTTCATGTGTCTCTAGAAGATAATCCCCTTTATCTTAAAATAAAAATAAAAAGTAGATATTCTTATACCAAATCAATAAAAACAGTGGAGAAGAGAGAAATTAAAACAAGAACAAAAAAGTAATTATACTTGTTCTAAATGAAATTGCATTGAAAAAAATAGTTGGAAACACTTTGATGAACAGAGATTATCCTAGTTTCCAAAAAACAACAAAAAGCTTGCCACTAATGAGAAAAAGAAAAAGGGAAAAACAAATGGAAGAAACTAAAAACAGGTGCTGGGAAGCACTCTGAAAAGCAGCTGGCCTGTTGCTTTCAGTAACCTACATAATGAAATTTTTGGTATATTTTAAGAAAATAACTTACACTTGGGCTCATATTCTCTACTAGTCAGAAGCAGAGTTTCACTGCTTAATATACAGTCACAAGAAGGAAGCTAAACTATTGTTGTGATTATGTGATCTATACTGAAAAAGAAAACTTCAAAACAGACATCCTCCTCTGTCCCAAAACAGGCTCAAACTCAACAGAACTGTGAGTATCCAACCTAGCCTGTCAACTGCTCACTCATCTAGAATCAATTTGCCCAGTTTTATTTTATACAGCATGCAAAGAAAAATCATACCAACCTAGCCTGTCAACTGCTCACTCATCTAGAATCAATTTGCCCAGTTTTATTTTATACAGCATGCAAAGAAAAATCATACCACCCTAGAGCATTGCCAAAATTTAGGAAAATTTATTTATATAAATAAAACCAGCTCAATAATTCTGATCCCCAGTCTTGCTATTTAATTTCTAGGAAGAAATTCTTTCATGGTGTGAACTCCTAGACATGTCCAAGGAGTGAAACTAGCTCAGTTGTTAGGGGTAAATACTCTGAAGGTATTACTCAAACTCACCTATAAATGGCAGCTTAAATAACATCTCCATAGTCTTAGCCAAAAATTTAGGGGCAGGTGGTGTCAACTATCATACCTCCACTAATATCAATAAACTATGACCGTCTACACCAGGTGAGAGGTCCCCACAGGACCATGAATATTGGCTACCTTGCACCGTGCTACAGTTATCCAGGTCATCAGAGAAGGGGTGCAGCATGCTCTCATGTCAGGAGTGTGGCACTTGCACCTTATATTACACTTACTTGGAACATGCCTGAAATACAGAATTGTGCTGCTATACACACAGGAGCAAATAGCTTTTTATTCCTTAAAAGTTTTGCCAGTGTGGTTATGATATCAAAATCCTTCTAACATAGAGAGGGATTACACCAGCTCTTGTGATGACAGCTCAACCCAGTTTGCTTAGTGAAATAACTACACACAACTAAGCAGAGCTCCTGCCAATATCGCTCTGCTGTAAAAAATGGAAGTCCTCTAATTGATGTAGTTCATCTGAGGAAATTTGTGTTGGCAACCTTACCTCCCTAAATCACTGTGATAAAATTCAGTGAAATTAGAAATATGCTCATTCAGTCCTTATATTTTAAGAGAGTATGAATTTTTTTTCATGGACTGGATAACCCAAGAATTTTTTATTACATCTCTGTAGCCTCAATTTATAAAGCTAAATGTATCTTTTATTCAAGTACTATCTTACAGCAGAATTTTTCCTGCTCAGCACCATTTTTTGTTGATACTTGCGAGAACTTGTTGACATTAGTCTAATACTTACAAATTAAATTGATTTTTATGACTGCCTTAAAATCTTACGAAGCATTCAGTAGGAAGGTAGCCAAAGTTCAAGCTGATTTGGAAGTTTCTACTTTAAAGGAGAAGCTAGGCAGAAATTTTAGTGTCCTGAGGTTTCCACTAATAGAATCATAGAATCACAGAATGTTTTAGGCTGGAAGGGACCTCTAGAGGTCATCTGGTCCAACCTCCCTACGAAAGCAGGGACATCTCTACCTAGGTCAGGCCGCTCAGAGCCCCATCAAGCCTGACCTTGAATGACTCCAGGGATGGGGCCTCCACCACCTCTCTGGGCAGCCCATTCCAGTGATCTATCACCCTCATATTAAAGAACTTTTTTCTAATATCCAGTCTAAATCTATCTTTTCCTAGCTTAAAACCATTACTCCTTGTCCCATTGTTGCAAACCCTTTTGAATAGACCTTTCCCCGCCTTTACATAGGCACCCTTCAGATACTGGAAGGTCACTATAAGGTCCCCCTGGAGCCTTCTCTTCTCCAGGCTGAACAGTCCCAACTCTCTCAGCCTGTCTTCATACGAGAGATGCTCCATTCCTCTGATCATTTTGGTGGCCCTCCTCTGGACATGTTCCAATATGTCTACATCCTTCTTGTACTGGGGGCTCCAGAACTGGATGCAGTAAATAAAATACAAAAAAGTACCAATACAAAATGGAAATTTTAGCATTAACTTGAGACAACACATTCATGCTAAAAGACCATAAGCAACAACCAGGTTAAACCAAACAATTTTAAACCTTTATATTAAATTCAGTATAGTAGAGCACAATTTGTAAGATGCTTTAACAAAACACTTGTAAGCTCTTTAAAGTAAAAAGATAAAAGAAGAAAGGAGAAATAAGGAGAAAGGAGGAACAGAGGAAAAACTTAAAATATTTTCCGAGCTGTCATAGAACTGCAACATTTGCAATTAAAGAAGCTCACAAGTATCCTTTGCCCAGCAGTTTTCTTTCCATGGAAATTAGGATGTGGAATAAAGTGGGGGAACAGGGACGTGATATGGGTGAGCAGATGTCTGGATCTTAACTCTGGATTTTGGCTGAGGTGCACATATACACCTGAAAGCACAACAGACCTGAAATGGCCATTATAAATGCATATAAACCTAGAGTAAACCCAAATGAATACTTTTAGGAATGCAGCAAACAAACTGATCAAGTAGGTTTAGTGAACATTTACTTCAGAGAAGAGTGACATTTTACTTGAATAAAGCCAATCTGAAAAATTTCCCTTCTATAGCAGGTCTCTTATAAGAGGGACTCACCACTTTTAAGATGATTCAACTGTATCCTGAAAAATAAACATTATAAGACAGGTGCTTTTAAAATTATATTTTACCAATAACAATTGCGAAAAAACATGTCCACTCCTAGTTGTGAATGAGATGCTTCTTAGTGCCTTGAATCCACAGGTTACCCAAAACCACAAAAACTGATTTTTAAATATTTAATGACCTTTTTTTTTTTTGGGGGGGGGATGTAATCACAGACACACAGAATCACAGAATGGTAGAGGTTGGAAGGGACCTCTGGAGATCATCTAGTCCAACCCCTCTCCCAGAACAGGTTCACCTAGGTGTTCTTTCAGTTCTGCTTTTCCAGCTCCTCAAGGCCATGCCCACCCCAAGGTACTCAGGAGTCTCCCAGGAGGGCAGCGAAGCTGGAGCAGAGAAGAGGCAGGGCTGCTGGGGCCTCCTCCAGGGCTCAAGCCCAAGGGGCACTTGATGGTCTCTCTGTCTGTGCAAGCACCAGGCATTTGCTCATTGCACCACGGATCACCTCTATGTGTTAAAACCACAACTCCAGCAGCTAGCACACAAGCGTTGAAGCTGTATCCAGAACAGCTCTATTGAGAGCCATTAAAAACTCAGCAAAGGTGACAGCAGAGACGGATGTTTATTGGAAAATAAACAGCAAGTGTGGAGCAAGCATTAGACATGAAACCAGTCACTGCAGGCAGAATAGCTCTTCTGATTACATCCTATAATTTCCTCCTGTTCTACATTGACTGGATCAGAATCAGTGGAGACTAACTATAATTATTACATTATGGCAATTAGTTCTGTTTATCTGAAAAGGATCATAAACTTCTTTATTCTCTTATTTTCCTGATATGCACATCTCTGCTAAAAGTAGTGCAGAAGTTCAACAGGAAGTAACCTTAGAGAGACAGTAGGAAAATTTAATTTTGCCTTTATTAATTTTGTATTCGTTGATATACTACTTAATGCTTCTTCACAAATTGTAGATTTAATGCTCCAGTGGAGCTAAAAGCTTCAAAGTACTAATTTCTATACTCTCAGGCCTCCTTTCAGAAGTGTAAGAAAGAGTGTAGGAGCTGTAGAGGAGAATGCTGGATAACATTTGCCAGTAGATGTCTCTGCTAAACACATGGAAGGGAACATACTCTGAAACTTCAGCTAAATGCAAGTGGCAGTTTGCATCCTTCAGCTGAAGAGCAGGAGTAAAACCAACTAGGTCACTACCAATTTTTGAAGACTGCTTTTACATAGTCACAATAAAAATGGGGTTTACTTAAAACTCAGTAACTTCTAAGTTAGTTAAATATTAATTCTGTCTCCTGATATAGTCTTACTGAATAGGAAGAATTCACAAAAGGCTAAGGTTATGTATTATCATTCTTGACAGAAGTTATGAATGTAGAATCTTGGGGGAAAAAATATTTTTATCATTTCAATTCCAGCTTTTGTGAAAACAAGCAGTCCACTCCTATTTCCAACAGAGAGCTTTTTTTATTTAATATTATCCTCAAACCAAAAAATCAGTATGTGGAAAAATAAATTTTAGTGTTAGGCTGAAATATTGTAGAACACAGTAGAATAATTATGCCCCTGATGGATAATATTCAGAGGTTCTTATATTTTCTTTACATCTATATGTTATTTGGCAATGGTCTTATTTGCAAAAACACAGCGTCTAAGCAAAGAAACTAATATTAGTTTCTCATAATTGGCACTTGCCATTAATATACAGCATGATTTTCTGATTAATAATGAAAAAAGATCTCAAAAGGCATAGATCAGCTGGAAAAGCATCTGCTTAAAATACACACACGTAATTAGGAGAGGACGACAAACAGACTTGATTACATATTTCATGGGTATGTGTCAAAGAGCGTAAAGCATTTGACTTAACCCCAGGGTGACTTCAAGAGGATTTACTCTATCTAGTGTTTGTGATTAGCACCATATAATCTGTATCTGCTGAACAAGTGGAGTTTTACACAATATGCAAATTTTCTTTCGCTTTAATTTAGTCCCTTTGGATTTAGCATAAAATCTCTGTGTTGCATGAAGGGCTGAAACAGCTGGATCCAGTTAGCTAGGAAATTAAAAATGTAATAAATGAGGTAATCCTTGTCATGGTAGCCAGCATGCACTAGAACAGGACCCTGAGATCTACTGAGGGATGGCTGACATGCACACTCCTAATGCCAACCGGACCTTATCCACAAATGCCAAAACGCTGATCGCCTTTCTAATCAGTGTGCTCTAGTTTTTCATATAACTACATTTATTTCACTGCTCTATCAAGGTTTATTTTCCAGGTGCGTGTTGCTAAGAACACTGTTCACATATCAGTGAAGGAAATTAGTATCCACAAGGTAACATTTTATTTCCCTGTTAGTATATCAAGATGTAGCAAAAATTAATTAGCAATATATTACATTGTTTAAAATGTAATTTATGTGTAATTTTATCTTCCATTTTGCTTTCAGTTCAGATTTTAACTGTAACTATGCAGAGACAATTTTTGAGTATTTCCTATACAGGTTTTAAGAACACAACTGAACAAGATTTTACTTTTTCCTGTTTCAAAAGGGCATTTGAAGAATAGCAAGGACTCTAATCAATCAATTTAGGCATCAAAAAGTCTTTGAAAGGTCTGCACCCAAGTCTAAAAGCCCTCACTACTATTCTCCTTTGAAAAATATGGCCCCACTGGACTTCATCTCTTAGCAATGATAATGACAACTTTGTAGTGAAAATGACAGCTCCTTCAGATCCTAACTATATCTGACACAGAAAATGATCTAGGGGGAAAAGTATCACAGGCAGAAAGTACTTCTTCTCCAAGGTATCCTTTAGCCATGTGTAGGCAAAACTGGATAGGTGTAGGAACCAGGGGGTCAGAGTTTCATTGCTCTTGACTGCTGTTAATACTCATATGGCCTTTACTGAAGACCTGTGTCTTACACCCATTCATTCTTGATGTAGGCTACAAGACTTTCTCCCACTTCTTTTATTGAAAGTGACAGATTTCACAATGCTACCTCAGGCAGAACTGGGAACAGATTCTGTGTCTACAGTAGGAAAGGTAGGCCCCAGCCATTAATTCAAACCTACCTTCCAAACACATTGTATGTGCTTGGCTGTAGTTCCAGACAGTTGCACAAGACTGCCTCACCTACTTGCTCATTTTGTAATACTGACTCTGTAATTGTTTTAATTTCATCTACAGCCATTAGCAAATGTATGCTCAGTTGAGCATGTCTTTCGTAACAAATTAACCACAGTTCCAACAACAGCTTCTTTTGATGCAAAAGAACCAACTGAGCTTTCTTTCCTCCTAATCCGCTTTAACCAGTCATTTGAAAATTAAAACCATCAGACTTCTGAAGTCAGCTGTATAAACAACATTCTTTATAGGACATCTTTTTGACTGTTTTACTGTAACAGGGACATTCTCATCTTGGCCACAGAAATCTTTTTGCCTTTGCAAGATAGTTTGTCTGCTGTCAGATTATGAGCCTTTCCTTCTCAGAGAAAGCAACATCTACCTGAATAAGCCTGGATTTGAAGCACGAAATACATGTTGCAACTCAGGAATCACTCAGAGTAATAGATAGATGAGGGTTTCACACACACAAAACCTCATGCTGAGCCTTCACGCTCCTCGAGGTTCTTGCAGCTCATTCCCTGTTCTTCTTTACTGATTTATTTCAAACATGAGAAATGCAGAATGTGTGCTGCCCAACACAAGCCACAGATCTAAGGGAAGGTAAAAAACCCAAAACACTGCTTCCTC
Source organism: Brachypteracias leptosomus (assembly GCA_013401335.1). Taxonomy (NCBI): domain Eukaryota; kingdom Metazoa; phylum Chordata; class Aves; order Coraciiformes; family Brachypteraciidae; genus Brachypteracias; species Brachypteracias leptosomus. The sequence goes on along the minus strand of VYZX01019095.1, from coordinate 20,986 downwards.
TCAACTAATCTGACAGTTCAGCTTTCTAGTCCCAAAGGGATCATTAGTAGGAAAGTTATGTAAAAGTAAGGAAACATCCTATGCCACGCTAAACTAATCACTTAAGCTCCCTTAATAGACCATGAGAAGAATTAGTGTTGTTGGCTGTAACTCCTCTTGTCCTAAATTTCCCAAAAAGGTCGGAGGGATGAAGTTCGTGAAGCACTGTCTGTTTCAAAGGGAATCTAAATGGTCATTTCACACGTAGGTGCTGACAGCAATATAAGATAAATCCCACCCAGAGATTGAATGCAGATCAGGAAATGCATCTAGTTACTTAACTCCCTGGTCCCCTGAAGATTAGTATCTATGTGTTTTAATAAAAGCTGAGTAAATCTGGTGACTAAGGAAAGGAACTCAAGTCCTCAACTAGCTCCCTGGCCACTAGTCTTCTTTTCACAGCCTCATTGACTTCAATGGAAGCATTCAAAAGCGTGTCCACATGGATGAGGTCCTCACAGTGAAACACAATCTTTTGTTGCAAATCTAAAAGTGAACAAGTGCAGGTAACTACTCTGTAGAGGTTCTGGTTCATGAGTCAGTCAGGGCTTGGTTTCACAACAACCACCTGATGTAAGACAGAAAAACCACCTTTTTTCATTATCCGATGTGCAGTACCACAGTGAAGTACATAGAATTGCAAGAAATACAGACTCTACAGTTGGTGTAGTAAAACCTTGTTCAATGGATGATCTGAATAAGAATGAGATTCCACAGTTTAAGTCAGGGATAAATAAGATTCACATACAATGTAATAAAAAACATATACTGATTGCTTAGTCATTTGCTGTACTACTATAAAAAAATCTCTTTGGTTAGAAACAGAATAGTTTATTTTGAACTAAATAGAGTAGATATAGAAATAGATTAATCACTTCAGTTCTCCCATCTTGCTTTCCTGGTTGTATACTACTGTACAGCTTTCATGATTTCAGTGATCAGGGAGAGAGAGAGGGACCAGGATTTTATCATTCTTGTAGATCACCACCCACTATCTCAAAGAAACTGAACAGCTACCACGTGGACAAACTCTACCCTAACAGCTCACTAATAGCTCTGATTTACAGGTACACCAGCTCAATGGGGACGTCCACATTCTTCTTACATTACCAGTCAGGGTGGAGAAAAGAAGGATCAGCAGGAATGGGAAACAGAGAAGAATGTGCAACTAGTGACCACAGTCCCATCTTAAAGGCTGTGTTTGGGAATGAGCAATACAGGAGCGCAGTTTGCTGCTCCTCAGGATCCAGAACAATAGATTTTTTAATTCACTGTCTCTTTGACATTTCTGCTGGCTTTAGTAAAGTCAACACTGTAACTCGTGACACAACAGAACTGAGGATACTAATATGTCCAGCCACTGTCACATTCCCCATGTTTTTGTTTTTCTGTAATGATTTAATCAACAGCTAGATGAAGGTGTATAAATCATATCAAAGAGCAAAGTGCATGCTGTGATCTTAATGCAGGTTCTAATAACTTCAGAAGTAATTCCTGATCTACAATATATAAGTATCGCTAGTAGAACACCCAACACTTGTGACTAATGTCTTCTTCATCTAGGCATTAAACTGAGCACATAAAGAAGGATAGAGGAGGAAAGGCAGTCACAGATCACACTGACTGGCATACAAGAGACTCTTCTGCTGCCAACAGGGTGGGCTTAGGGCTTCCTTGATGAGAAAAATGAGATCAGTGACACCAGCATCCTTTCGTGTGGAAACATATAAAACCCCTCCAAAACAAATTTGCCTCATTTCTCTGTGTAGCCTTTAATATTTGGGATCTGTAATGTAAACAGCCCTGCCGAAGGAGAAGTTCTCAGTAGCTGCAGACTTCAAGAGCTCAGTTATCACTGGACAAGTGAGAAGCCCATCAGTGTTGGACACTTACACTTCCTGGCATTTCTTGCCTCAGCAAGCGACAGCCAATGCAAGAGCTGCCCCAGCTTCCTCTTTCCAGAAGTCTCCCAAGCATAAAAAGACTCTGCTGCAAACCCCTCTCCTGTAGTAACACTGGATGTTGTCAAATGCCTTCACTGCAGAAGTCTTGCTAACTCCTTTGTCTGAACACAGAACAATTATCTCTTGGCAAGAGTATATTTTCTGTCAGCTGTGCTGCACTTTTTCTTCATCAGCTCAGCTTATAATAAAGACATTTACCCCCTTCTTTTATTCCTAAGAAGTATATTTATTTTTCTCTCTAGCTATATTATGCAAAACCATCCAAGACATTTCTGTGCGGTTCTACCTCTTCCTGTGTTATCTCCACAGGTCTGAGGAATGACTCTGACATTTTTGGTCCTTTCCTAGGCCTCTTCACAGATAAGGCAGTTTGTGAATGCAATCCAGATCAATGTTAGCAAATGCATATTAAAAAAACCTCAAACATAAAAGCAGTTTTTATTTCCAGAAAGGAACATTATATACAGATTAAATTCCGCAAAAGCAGCCTTGGCAGGATTGCTTCTGGCAACTCGGTTTTTCAAAGCTGCTCAAATCATGCTCTAGCTGTTCAGCTCTGCTTTCAAGGATACAAGTGATGCCTCGTTTGCATTACTCAAGTCACAAAAGAAAGCTAAGAAAACCTGTACTGATGTAACCTGCTAGCAGCAAGAGCTGTTAGCAGAAAATAGATAACTTACTTTCTAGTTTGTTCTTTAAACAAAGTTCAGCCTGGGACGGAAATTTCAAAACAAAAACAGTCACCCCACTATCCATCAAAGCAGGGGAGAGATCTTTGTCATTTGACATATCAGTAGTATCATTACCTGGAAATCAGAATAATTTGGGATTTTAACCTCTTATGTACTCCCTTTGCCTTCAGAAATCAAACTTTTCTTTCTGATGCAAGAATTTAAAATGCCTTCTCCTTAGTGTATCTATATTTTCCTATTTAGTGAGTAGATGCAGCATCTCCTTTTCTCTGTCAATCCATCAAACTTTTTTTTCACAGAAAAAAAGCCCAAACAAACCCCCATTTCTCTCTCTCAAGTACTGTTAGAGAAGGTGTTCATTACGAGCAGTGAGGTGAGGATATTAGTACAAAATGCCCAGGTTTCTTTTATGTTAAAGTTCATCTTGTGGGAAATGGTTGGCATAGAGAAAGTAAAAATTTCAGCAATGATTCACTCCCTCTCTTAAACCAAGGGAAGCATCCACTTCCAACACACCTACATATCACAAACCAGAACACATGTATTAATACTATCTTTAATCTTATGATTTTTAAAAGAAAAAATTCAAATCTATTAAAATTATGAATGAAAGCAGCACCAAGGATGAAAGCACTAAAATTCAAAAGCACCATGCCCATGGTCTAAGTTTAGGCAACAGGCCCAGACAATGGCAGGATGAAGTCACAAACTCCACACAGGAGAAGAAATTCCAGTAATCCTTACCAATCTGACTGAGGAGAAAGTTCTTTCCTGGCCCTAAACTGGGTGACTTTCATAATCCTAAATGTTTAAATACAACTCTACATGATACTCTGTGCAGCACCACTAAACTGGGTTAGTGGCAGGCTGCCCAACATCCCATCACTGGCTGCAATCAGTCCTTGATGTATCAGAAAATGGCAAAGATTATTACAGGGCAAAATACAGATCAAATGTCCCAAAAAAACAAGTTAAAAATCAGAATTAGACTCACTATTTAACATCCTACACTGTATTTTCCTTTGCCTGTTGTGTAGTATAATTTCTTTTATAAAGCCAACACAACCTTTACTCTCCAACAACCAACCTAGCATCTACTGAATTTAAAAATGATTTTCAATTCATCATCCTTAGGAGACTTAGTCTGCATTTTAAAATTTCTTCCAATACATATATTTTCTTGTGAAGAGAATTAATGTTTCCTGAACAGATAGTACAATTAAAGTACGCCTTATAACATAATTGCAAATGAGGTTTCATTTGTGAAACTGATGCAAATTTACTAATAATAATACATACCGGCTAAATTTAGGTTTAAAAATCATAGATGCAAGACCTCTGAAAATGGCTTAAATACACAAACACATCATATCATATCATAGAATGGTTTGGGTTGGAAGGGACCTCAAAGATCACCTAGTTCCATCATGATGTAACTCTGGCATTAAATATATCTTGTTGTTAAATAGAAGTTGAGACAGGTCAAGGACATGGTATCTGATATCACTCAGAAACAGATCTCTATTTTCACAACACTGCCTAACGCTGAAACTCTGCTTTACCTTCCATTAGTGATCTCCTTCCTCATCTTCAGTAATTACATTGGCACAATCAAGCTACAGCACATACCAAAAGAACTTCAGCAGTGCTTTTATTGCACAGAAAGACACAATTAATAAAAAAAAACCCCTTTGTTTATTTTGCTTGTTCCTACTCCAGGCTATTTCCAGCCCAAACTGAGAACCATTGTTTGTGCTGGGGAAGTGCAAAGCAAGTATTCTAGGAGCTACAGCAACCTGAGATTCAGAAGTGGTTCGTATCTGACAGTGCATTTTGCTACTGAGAACTCTGACATTTGAAGAGGAAGAAATATGCATAAAATGGCTTAAAACAAATCTGCAGTCCTTCTGGATTATGAACTGTTTCTAAAGCACGCAACGGCTTTGTTGTATACATCCAAAGGCCAATAATTTCTGTTCAAAAAAACAGTGGACCTTTGACAGAAATTATAACCTGCAAAACCCCGATGTTCTCAATGATGTGCAGGGGAGAAAAAGATGTGAGAGGAAAATGGCAATTGCAAAGCACTGGATCCCTTGTTGCATCAGTCAAGTTAGACACTGACACATTCAATGTCTAAACAAACTGAAGAGCTAAACTTTTGGAAATGTAAACAAACTGCTTTGGACAGCACAAAGACCTCTAGGATCATCAAGTCCAAGCTTTGTCTAGCGTCTTCCTGACCCTTAGACCATGTCTCAAAGCACGACATCTAGTTTTTTGAACACCTCCAGGGATGGCGACTCCAACACCTCCCTGGGCAACCTGTTCCAGTGCCTGACCACTCTTTCAGTAAAGAGCTTCTTCCTGATATCCAATCTAAACCTCCTATGGCACAACTTGAGGCCATTACCTCTTGTCCTGTCATTGTTACTTGGCAGAAGAGACCAACACCAGCCTCACTACAACCTCCTTTTAGATAGCTGTAGAGAGCAATGAGGTCTTCTCTAAGCCTCCTCTTCTCCAAGCCAAACAATCCCAGTTCCCTCAGGCACTCCTCATAAGACATATTCTCCAGACCTCTCACCAGCTTTGTTGCCCTTCTCTGCATGCTCTCCGGCACCTCAATGTCCTTCTTATACTGTGGGGCCCAAAACTGGACACAAGGCTGCTCAAGGTGCAGCCTCAGCAGTGCCGAGTACAGGGGCACGATCACCTCCCTACTCCTGCTGGTCACACCATTTCTGATACAGGCCAGGATGCCATTGACCTTCTTGGCCACCTGGGCACACTGCTGGCTCATGTTCAGCTGGCTGTCCACCAACAGCCCCAGGTCCTTTTCCACCAGGCAGCTCTCCAGCCTCTCTTCCCCAAGCCTGTAGCATTGTGTTTAGATGCATGAGAAACACAATGGAGGAGATGCTATCATCAACTGTCCCGTTATGGCAGGCAATGCTCCTACACGTTAAACTAAAGTAGTTAGCTCTCTTTACAAGGAACATCTTTGTTTAAGATTGCACATTTTTCAGAAACATTTTATACTACAAGAACATATACTAAAGGCTGGTTTCTGACCCCTGGTCTCCACGCAGAGCTTCATAAAGCAAAATATCCTTACTTGTTGGGGCTCATTCAGACTCCTATTGAAGTGGATGAAAACTCTGCTATTGATTTCCACATGAGCAAGACCTCAAGCATCTAACAGAATAATCCTCACAGAAGCCTTGCTCTGCAAGGAAGAAGAAACTATAATCCTTCAGATAAATCCTGACAATAAACCTCCACAGACACCAGCTGAAGTTGCACCAGCCTGAAAAATACATAGTCAGTGCCTCTCTGGACTCAGGCCTCTTTTACATCATGATGCACTTTATGCCTTTATATAGGAAATTGAAGAGTGCACTGGAGAAAGAAGGTTCACATATTACATGTTAACTGTGCACATACCTGAGTATGAAACACATTTCAGGAAAATATTTTGCTAACCTGGCACACTCCACATGTAGAAGCATACCATGGAGCAAGCCTCCTGCACAGCCAGTGCTGCAAGCTTCCCTGGCCAGGTGTCATCTCCTGCACCTTCCAGGAGAATCACTGACCCAGGGCAGCAATCACAGAGAGGTTGTGCATTTGGGGTGCTGAGCGAGACAAGCAGCAGGCTGTCCTGGAGTCAACCAGGCAAGGCACATGAGTGTCACCCTTCATATAGAGCTTCTGACTTGAAGATCAGCTCAAAGTTTTATTTGAGACTTTAGCATTAGCTCCATATTAAGGGCTTCAGAGATACTCAAATAGTGGGAGCCACTCAGCAATCTACTGTTACTTTCCTGTTGTGTCTTTGTGAGCGTGAGGCAGACTAGATGTGCTTGACATACTCAAGTCTTGTATGTATATTTGTGGAGAGCAGTCTAGATAATTCTCTTTTTTTTTCCCCAAACGAGGCTGAATAAATCTAATGCATAAGATTTGAATAAACCAGTTACACTGAAGTCTGATCATCACACTGATGAACATGGACAGAAAATCTAGAATGGAAAATTAAGCTACAGCTGTAGGAAATATGATCAGCCTTGTGCTCTGAGTATAAACTTCACTCTTCAGTATTAGAGTTATGTTAACTGACCTGTGAGTTTTTCCAGAACATCAAATCCATGTTTCAGAGCAATGATATCAAGAAAAGAGACTGTGCCGTCTTCAAACCTAAAGAATGGAATAAATGAGCACAGTAAACAAATCATGCAGCTACAGTACAGACCTTAAATCTATTCTGAGAGTTATTTTATCTTCAGTTAATTTAACTTGCAGAGTGGGAATTCTTCCTGTAGGGATTCATCTTCCAGTCTTGTAGTGTCCTGTGAAGCAAGAATATATTCTTCAAAGTTATAGAGTTAATAGGAACGGTTGCTTGCACATAGAAAGTTATATTTTCCCCTGTGCAGGCTACTTGTGGGTTTGGGATTTTTAAAGTAATGTGGAACAGTTGTATCTTATAAGCTAATAGCACAAGCTTAAGCTAAGTTAGCTTCAGATAATGTTGAGAACAGGTGAAGAGACAGGTGAAGACTTTGTGTTTGCCCCCCTACTCTGAAGTGATTACATCTAATACAGTCAAGTTACAAAGCAAAAACAGATCTTCCTTACTTGGAGCAAAGAGGAACATCACTAATAAATCTCCTTCCATGTGCTCCTCCTGGAAATTAAAAATAACTGACCTATAACAGGAGCACTACACAAGGGTGGTTGGTTCCCTACCAACAGCTTTTAAATGAAACATCAAACAGAAACAAAAATGACAGATTTGATTAACTACTGCAGCCATTCCCACTGTTCAGAAGGATAAGCTGCTGTGCCAAGGTGGGGATGTGTTCAAGAAGAGGTGCCCAAGCAAATTTCAAGGGGGTAGAAGGGACAACACATCAAGCATCAGAATGTGTTCTATTCAGGCTTCGTGTGCACCACAATCTGCAAGAAGCTTTAAGGAGTGATCATTCAGCTTATCTCACCACAAAGGGGAATGCAGAACAATGCTGACAGCTGAGGAAGTCAAAACTGTCCAGAACTCATTACCATGTAAGGCTGAACCTGAGCTCACAGCAAGTCTCTAAGAAGGAGTGAGCTATCTCCAAGACTGTAACAGTTAATGCTGGAAATGAACCCACCAGCAACAACCTCAAATCTCATGGTTCAAGTTTAAAATTAAACTCCAACCATGAGGATGAGACCTTCCCAGGGACCCGGTGTTCCTTGAATATTTATCAGAAAGGTCTGATGTCCACATTGAAAAATGACTGGACAATGTGGAGCACAACAGAGGTGCTCTTGGGCAAAAATACTTTAGGGATAATAGGGGATGACTGTTTTTTTGCTAGATGAATAATTTTTCATAACACATGCAAAAAGCTTTTGGTGCCACATTAAGTATGTATTGCGAAAGGGCTCAAAGGTTAAAAATGTCAGACTCCAAATGCTTTTTCTTTAATAAAATAAACCTCAAGAGAATAGCATAATAGCTCTCACTTCTATAGTGATTTTTCTTACGTTCTATTTCATTTTTCTACAGTTATCAAATAATTTAAACACTGCAAGTGACACTGGTCAGGTGAAGGACATATAAAGCTTACAAAAGTATTTGGTGAAGTTCCACACAACAGAATAATGCAAGCCTACTGTGTATGTAGAAACTGTGAAAGAATTGAAAATAATGGTAAAAGTATTTGCTGAAAGATATGGGCAAGTCTCTCTTTTTACAATTTATGGACTATTTTGAAACATTCCTCTCTTGTATGTTTGTAGTGGGTCTGTCTGAGCNGTGATAGAGGGACTAGGGGTGGGCACCGGGAACCCAGCCAAGGTAAACCCACCACAATGTTGTATGTTCGTATGCCCCCGTCTATTTCCACATTACCAGCTTTAAATTTCTGATAAAGAAAGTACTAATATTTCAACATTCCTATAATATGTATATTTACACTACTTCCAGTGCACTTGACTCGTATATTCTTCAGATTTACTGAACATCTGATGTGCAATTTCATGTAAAAATTTTCAGGAATCACCTACAAATTCTGATATTTAGTAAATTAAGCCTTAAGTGCTATAGAAGTTTTACTTAGTACCACAGTAAAACATGATGCTATGAAGGGTAACTATTCCCTTCTTGGGGCACAAAGAGCTCCCTCCCAGAATATTTCCCTGTATTTAAGATTGAGAGCAAACATACTCCTTGCATTGCAAAACATTAACTTCTATGGTTACTTTTTTGTTTGATGCTTCAAATAAATTGCTTCCCCACTCAATGGTAGTTCCAGTGTTAGAATAATCAGTTTAGGATGAAGTTCATTTGAATGCTGCTCCAAAAGGCATTTCCTGAGGTAATAAAGGTTTTGCAGCTGATGATGTACAAAGGATACTTACAAAGGCTAATACTGCAGAATACCAACCCAAGAAACAACAAGCTTACCTCTCTTATCTAGTTCTTATTGTAATTGATCCCACTTAATCACATCTGGGATGAGCTCAATTGCTTAGCCGATTATGTTTGTGAAAAGCTGATAGCATTTCACATCAACCTGCTACTTGACAAACTGGTTAAACAGCTCGTGGCATAACAAAAAACAGCAGCCTGCCTAAATCTATCAAGGAGGTATGAAGATGATGAGTTGCTCTGCTTTTCCAAGTCACACCTCTGCTTCCAGAAGCAGTAATTTTTCCTTTGAGTCATAAGAGAAAACTATTGTTTATAGAGACAGGTCCCACCTTTAGGATCTTCCTAGGGATGGGGACAGGCTACCCTTTCTTTGAACCCTTGTTCAATTGGTTGTTAGGACACTTCTCTGTTAGGCTTCTACATGCAGATGTTATTTTCTAAAGCCACCACCCCACACTTCAAGGCAATTGAAACAAGGAAGGAAACTGACATCTTGGGAAATTTGAATTTGTCCTCTCCTTATCCACATCACCTTTACATGGAAGTATGACAAGAGTCATGGTCTGGATGGATGTGATTGGAAATAAAGTGCTAAGCAAACAACTCATGTTTATAGAAAGGACTTATGAATAAAACACAGTGGAAGGCAAAAATATTACCCTGGAGCTGGACAGCACTAACGTAAGTCAGGAGTCCAAAAGGGCCCTCAAGACTCATCAGCCAATGCTCAGATGGTGAAATATCTTGCATATCATAAGCTATTCTGTATACAGAAAATATACAAGGCCAGGCTTTCAGGTATTTTGGGTGGGAGCACCTGCCTCTGGATTCTGGGAAGACTAACTTACTTAGCAGGCAGATGAGTAATTCAGCTGGGCTTTTTTCAATTCATTTGCCCAGACAAAATAAGTCCAGACACAGAGCCACTGCATATGTGCACTTCTGTCCAGAACACAGCCCAGAGCTTTGAAACTTTGATAAAAATCCCATCACAAGGTCAAAAATAATCCTACTCATTTGAGAGCATCTCTGAGTCAATGAAAAATGCAATGAAGGAGCGCAGGAGGGAACATCACTGTCAGCCAGATTCCACTCTCCTTTACACCAGGGTAATGACTCCATTTAGCTCAAATGAGCAGAAGTCATTCCTGAGTTTCTAAAGCAGGTAAAAGTGAAACCAAATCCACAGAGAAAGCATATTTCTTCAATAAGCTGCTTTTCTTTTCTTTTTTTTTTTTTATACACTCCTCAAGAGTGGAGCTACTCTTTGAAGTGAGATGTTACACGAGTTCCTTTCATCTTTTCATTTCATTTATTTTCATCTAATTAAAAAGTACAACAATACAGAGAGGTTCTTGGTATGCATTTAAAAGTAGTTCATTCAGATCCTCTTTTTCACCTCTTAGAGATATTCTGTATCACCTCCACATGAAAAAACTGCCTTGACAAATTGAAGTTTTACATTTCATACATTTACTTGTTTATTCTAAACTGACATTTGCTAGAATTACAATAGCACCAAGGGTATACAGTGTCACGCTTATGGCTGTAGGAAGAGACCGTTTTCAGTCACATTTGTGTTCTTAGGTTAGCAATTGCCATCTCTGATATTAGCAGGGGAACAGATCTTAATTGGTCTCACTGCTTTCCAACATCAAAAATCAACATTTGCAAAAGGAGCTATATTTGTTTTGCTTTTCTTTAACTTAAAATACATCATTAGCCATCTATGAAACCTTTAGGACCCCGTTCTGCTCTTTAGCATATCTACCAACTCCTCCTAAGATAAAGTTCTCAGGTACCTTTCCAGGGTGATTGTGGCTCTCCAGAGGACGCTCTCGCCTTGGTCTGGCTTTGTCTCCCAGAGATGATGCTCTCAACTTTTAGCAATTTGCCAATTCTCTGTATTAGTCACTTTCTTAACTGGTCATATTAATACCCATAGCTGAATTTTAAGGCAGAATGACTCAAGAACAAGCATTTGTCTGTGGGCTTTTTGATTCTCTACTAGTAAAGCCTTGGGAACAGGATCTGATCCCCAGATCACTAACCTCTGGTGCACATTCCCTTTGGACTAAAAATCTTTGTTTCACATGGTGGATGACACTCAGGCAAGTAGATAAAATTAGGAGATAGCCTGTTGTAATGGGCACGTATGCTCTCATTAAACTATGCTTTGATAATAATAACCTACCTTTTGCATAACTGCCTGCACGGGAGCAGGCTACAGTAAGCCAAGAATTTAAATGCTAGGAGGGCAGTAACAAATAATAGATTTCTGAATAAGACACCTACTCTCACCACTTCAGCACCTCCTTTTTACCTCTGTTAGTGGCACATTACACACTCACGAACAATGCTTGTTTCTCAGCCAAGGAAAGGAGACTGCTCATCCAGCACCTGAACAACTGCCACTTGTGGAGGAGAAAACTGAATAAATCAATCTGATTTTGTTTCTCAAATGTCTCTGTGCGTCCCTACCTTATGTGCAATTTGGTGAATTTCCACCTGGTAACTTTGCTTACTATCACAGAATCACAGAATCACAGAATGTCAGGGATTGGAAGGGACCTCAAAAGATCATCTAGTCCAATCCCCCTGCCAGAGCAGGAACACCTAGATGAGGTTACACAGGAAGGCGTCCAGGTGGGTTTTGAATGTCTCCAGAGAAGGAGACTCCACAACCTCCCTGGGCAGCCTGTTCCAGTGTCCTGTTACCCTCACTGAGAAGAAGTTTCTTCTCATATTTAAGTGGAACCTCCTGTGTTCCAGTTTGTACCCGTTACCCCTTGTCTTATCATTGTTTGTCACCGAGAAGAGCCTGGCTCCATCTTTGTGNTTTGCTGATAGTACACTCAACTCCCTCATCTAAGTCATTGATGAATATATTGAATAATACTGGCCCCAGTACTGACCCTTGGGGCACTCCACTAGTTACAGGCCTCCAACTGGACTCTGCCCCGTTGACCACGACTCTCTGGCTTCTTTCCTTCAGCCAGTTCGTAGTCCACCTCACTACCCGTTCGTCCAGTCCACACTTCCTCAGTTTAGCTGTGAGGATGCTGTGGGAGACCTTGTCAAAGGCTTTACTGAAGTCAAGGTAGACCACATCCACCGCTCTGCCATCATCCATCCACCTCGTTATATCCTCCTAAAAGGCTATGAGGTTGGTCAAGCACGACTTCCCCTTGGTGAAGCCATGTTGACTGCCCCTAATGACCCTCTTATCCTTGATATGCCTATCTAGAAAAATTATCCCCTTTTGCACCAAAAGATTATCAATCCTTGAGTCTGTTATTCACATCAGTCTGAATGATTCATTCTAATTTTGCAGATTATCAGTTCTCCAGGGTTCTGCCTTTTGGTAAAAACCAGACTTATGACAACTATGCATCACAGTTACACTCAGCTGTGTGCAATTTTTACATAAAATCAAATTTCTCCTTCTAACATTATTTTTACAACTAATAATTTACAATATATTTTAAAACAAATATTTATACAAGAGCTTTGCCCATAAACATTCAAATTGCACAACGAGTAAGTTATATCTCAGAGATAACACACTTCCCTCACCAACCCCAATATGGACCCCCCAAAGTCAAACAATAATAAAACTACTTTTTTTTTCCCCCACCAGAAGAGCAATTGGTCATAAAAAAATCCCACATCGCATTTATCCCTAGCCAAGGGTTCCCTTCCAAATTCACAAAACAGGCCAATGTGGTTGCATTGCATTGATGGGATGGAGAGGGAGAAACAAAATAGGGAGGGATATTTCCTCAAGGTATATTAAATTTAAGACTTCAGGAACATGAGGCCTGCTGGTTAACTGGCCTCAAAAAATAATATGCTCACCTATCAGCTAGTTAGACGTAATTTATACTCATTCATCCTAACTTGTAGCTTATTAATGTCAACAAGAACTCCATTAAGCTGCAAGTCCATGTGAGCAGGTGTATTGCAAATTATTTCTGTATATGTCTGAGAATTTAACTTTTGATATGCATTATTCTCCCATGATTAAATATCGATAATCCAAATGTTCACACCTCTGCATCCCATGGGAAGGTAATATCCAGATATAACCCCAAGTAATAGCTAAAGTGAGCAATTTGCAAAGTGTCTTTGCATAAACTGTTCACTGATCATTATGAGTAATGAATCATTAATAAAAATTCAAAGGCCTTTTTTTGATTTTTTCTCCTTAGGAGGAAAGACAGGATGAAAGACAATCTGGAGATTAATTTTTCATAGGCAATAATCTGACCAGCTGTAATCATTTGTCCATGTTCAGTATAAACATATTTGTTTAATTGCTTATTTCCTCATGAAGATTGAGATTCAATCTTTCATCCTTAAACAGGTGCATTTGGGGATAAAGAGTAACTTTGTAATGAACTGTTGAAGACAAATCAATTTAAAATCTGGCAGATAAAAAAGGCTCCACTTGAACATGAACTTATTCTTAAAAATCCACACATAAAAATACTGCTGCCTAATCATGTGTGCCAGTGAGGCAGACTCAGATCAATGACCTTGGCCACTGTCAACTTATCCTCCGACAAAAGAGAAAAATCCCTGTGATTGCTTTCCAATGGGTGGCCTCCATTCTACAGAAAGGTCTGTGTCTCAAAGCAGGGGTTACTGCAATGCTTAAACCTTATTTCTACTGCAGATAAAAGTGAATCCAGCAAGACTTGCTGAGCACTTTATTTCCTCAGCTGAGGGTTGGGGTGAAAAGACTTTTCTGATCCCATCCAGAAAGCTTATTTCTCTAGCAATAAAAATTATTTCTGGATCCATTCTTCAGAGGCAATGTATACCCAAGATTAGCAGAATCCACTGGGAACTGTGAATGAAAACAAGTTCTTCACTATTAAGCCCATCATGTTAAACCATTGCGTGTTGAGCCACCATCTGGGGCAGATCTGCTCTTCCTTCATGGCAACCTGAAAATTAACTTAAATCATTTCAAATGTTGGTACTGCCATTAAGACAGAGGCTCAAAAACTACTCATGATTATGAGGGATCTGGACAGGCTGGATTGATGGACTAAGGCCAATTGTATGAGATTTAAGAAGGCCAAGTGCCGGGTTCTGCAGCATGCAATGCTGCAGGCTTGGAAAGACTGGCTGGAGAGCTGCCTAGCAGAAAAGGACCTGGGAATGCTGGTGGACAGCCGACTGAACATGAGCCAGCAGTGTGTCCAGGTGGCCAAGAAGGCCAACAGCATCCTGGCCTGTATCGGAAACGGTGTGACCAGGAGGAGTAGGGAGGTGATTGTGCCCCTGTACTTGGCACTTGTGAGTCTGCACCTTGAGTACTGTGTCCAGTTTTGGGCCTCTCTGCCTCTCTCTACAAGACAGATATTGAGATGCTGGAGTGTGTCCAAAAAAGGGCAACAAAGCTGATTGAAGGGTCTTATGAGGAGCAGCTAGGGGACCTGGGGTCATTTAGCTTGGAAAAAAAAAAAAAAAGGCCTTCTCACTCTCTACACCTCCCTGAAAGGAGGTTGGAGCAAGGTGGTGAGTCAGTCTCTTCTCCCAATAGGACAAGAGGAAATGGCCTCAAGTTGCATCAGGAGAGGTTTAGATTGGATATTAGAAAAATTTCTTCACTGAAAGGGCTGTAAAGCCCTGGAACATGCTGCCCAGGGAAGTGCTGGAGTCACCATTCCTGGATATATTTAAATGGCAAGTAGATGTGGCACTTAGGGACATAGCTTAGTTGTGGACTTGGCAGTGTTAGGTTTATGGTTGGACCCAATGATCTTAAAGGTCTTTTCCAACCTAAATGATTCTATGATTCTATGATAGTGATACCACAAAAAAGAAAAAGGAAGTGAGGGAATAAAGGTTCTCAATAGAAATGAGTATTCATAGCACCAGAAAATATTCTTGCTGGAAGGCAGGAAAAATAAGAAGAAATGGAGACTTTCCATCTTCCTCCATCACTGCCTATGCTACTAAGTTTCCAACTAGAAAGAAATACAGAGAAAGTCCCCATCTGTATTTTCTTGATGTAGCCACAAAATCATCTAAGCCAAAACTCATAGGAACAGGAGTGCTTCTTGCAAACTTTGCCTTCAATCTCCCCAGATGCAGGGTCTTGCTAAATTACAGTGAACCTCTAGGTCTTGTTTCTCTTCTGCTGTAAAAAGTGTTGAAGGCATCACAAGCCAGCTGGTCTCTGAACCACACATCTACATAGCAGCTGTCTTCATGGGAAACTCCACTTTTTAACATCCTTCCACTCACCACTGATTCACATAAAGTACTTTTTTATAAAGTGAAATGAGTATTAGTGGATGTCAGAAGCCTTCATGCACATGCTGAATATTTTATAGCTGTCAGCAAAAATATGTTTTCAGTATTTGGTGTCTTTAACTTCTGATGTGAATGTGCATGTATGTAGTTGCCTGTAGTTGATGGCACATGCCACAAGTAGTAACAAGTAAGTATTAAGCTAAATTCAGTTTAATGTATGATATATGTACCAATAACACCCTTTATATCCAGAAAGGCTGGCAGCTTGATAGGACTGGCATTATTAAATTACTGCTATAAAGCAATGTAGGTTCAGAATAAGGTCTGATTAGTCAGTTTGCATGTTGAGAACTTTGTGATAATATTAAAATTGTTGAAGCAGAATGAGAAGAGACAAATAAAAGGCAGACTTCAGCTAATAAGGCATTCAAGGTACGCCTTTTAGGTCTAGGAGGTGCAGAACA
The DNA here is from genome assembly GCA_013401335.1 of Brachypteracias leptosomus. Lineage (NCBI taxonomy): Eukaryota > Metazoa > Chordata > Aves > Coraciiformes > Brachypteraciidae > Brachypteracias > Brachypteracias leptosomus. The sequence goes on along the minus strand of VYZX01019095.1, from coordinate 5,130 downwards.
ACTGAGACTTTCATGAGGATAAAACCCCATATTCTTTCTGCTCCCTTTTCATGCTTGAAAAATAATAGCAAGATGTGCTACACCAAACCAGGTGCATCCTGGCAATCAAACCGAACAAGCAATCTTTCCACTCTGGGACCTAGAGAAGCACTATGATATGCAGACCTCTTCCAATGTATTTTTTTATTTTTCAGCATTGTTATGAGATTTGCTAAGACTTCACACTATCCTGTGAGGTCAATTGGTAGCATCTTACTCAAAAGATGAGGACAGGGAAGTTGAAGAAATAAATGACTTTTGTTTCCAAGCTCTAACTGATTTGCCAAGCTTGGTCTGGAAATTGAGAGATGCCAAATTTCCAGAAACTCGAACTCACAAGAGTGATACTGAATTAGCAAGTACTCCAAATTTCTCACTGGTTTAAGCAGTCTGCAGTTTATACTCTAGAAAGTCAAGACCCCTTTCCATGCAATTGCCTCTCCTCTTCAATAGAGGGGCAGTGATGGAGACCCCAGGAATATCATGTGCTCATGCCATAAACAAAGGTAGCTGCTTTAGCTTTCATAGGTGTCCTGGACCTGCATTGATAAGGTCAATAACTGGAAGAAGTTCTGGAGGTCTTCCAGTCATCCAACTCCAGAAGAAAGGATCACCTCAACTAACAATTCCTTTAAGGAATCAGGAAAATTCTGGCATGTTACCTGGCATTGCTGATGCTTGAAGTAGGGAGCACAGAGACACAACTGGCTTTGACAGAAAAGAGTACGAGTCAGGTAGATGAGGAGACAGCAAGGAATAGAAACAGCAGTCATGCATCAATAGAGAAATAAAATATGCAATATTCATAGATGCATTTGTTATGTAAGTAATATCCCAGCTATCATCCAAATAGAAAACAAGATAATGAGTGGGTGAAAAAAGCAGAGATGTTTATAAGCTAAGATGAAGTACGTGGGCTACAAAATGGAGTGATCGAAGCCTCAACTAGGGCACTTGACTAATATGTGGTAGAAAAATAATCACTAATAGAAAATGTGCTAAAGAAAACAGAAATATAAGAGAGATGGTGGTGAAGAAACCAGAATTATTTAGAATTGAAATCTCTTCTGTGAGATGTTCAAAACATGCAGGACTAGTTGCCGAGATTCTGCTGTAGGCTATGTAGCTATGCAGGAAAAAACATTTTTGGGTAACAACTGATACTTTCCTATCACTCTCACAGAAATGAACACTCCTTAACTTTCCTACAAGCAAAACCAAGATAACAGAAATGGTTGAGTTCAATTACTCCTTAACATCAGAGACAACACTACACAAAACCTGCTATAAATAAAATAATCTGAAAAATGGCTTTTACAAACAGTTACATAATACACGATGGACGACTGACTGATAGAAACCCTGAACAGAGGGATTACAAGCTTATGTGGACTTTATGTGGCACAGACAGACAAGCAACCACAAATGAAGTTTTGAATGTGATCGGGGCAAAATGAGACATAAGTGCAATTACTTCATCAAGAAAATTGAATGAAGTCATCAGATAGATATAGAGGAGACCTAAAATTTGCATCCCAAAATAATGAAAAAAGAAAGAAAATGAACTTTTAGATAAAGCTTCCAGAAATAACCTGCACTAAAAAAAATTCTGAAGAGAGATTTTAGCACTGTTGAGCTGGCATGAAATCAAAACCTGCAGCTCAACGAAGGAAGCTACTGTTGGAAATACAGAAAGCACACAAATAAAATGAGAATTTCCAAGAACCAAGCCCTGATAAAGCAAATTAAACTGAAGAGCAAACTATTCTTTATATAAAATCAAAGGAAAATATAAATAATATATAATAACATACATAATATATAATGAAATAAGGAATATCAATAAAAAGAAAAGGACGATGACTTATTCAAGAAGCAAAGAGCTGGAAGTGAAAAAAGAGTCTGAAAACTAAATGAGTACTTGGCTTCAGATTTTAACAAGGACTCTGATGAAAAACATAGGTCAGGACAGGGTGACTCATGGCTGAAAGCCTGTGGAAGGTGTGAAAATTGAAGTTACTGCAACTGGTGTGGAAACTCACTTCAAAGATTTTAATGTACTTGAACACAGGCAGACAGACAAACCATGTCCCAAAATAGTAAGAAATTGGCATGAAAAACTCCCAAATCCAATAACACAGGCCAGTAAACAAATTTGTCAAATGGGGAATGGAAAACAGAAAACACAATATTTCTACCAAAGAAAGGGAAACAAAGTGATCCAGGAAACAACACATCTGTTAGCTTGACCTCAGTGCTATGTACATCCTGAAAACAAGTTCTGAATGAAAGGACAATTAAATGAGTAAATAAAAGCATGTTCAAATGCACCATGGATTGTGCCAATGGAAAATCAAGCCCAGAGAGGCTGCCATTTTAAGAGCACATTATTTTTCCAGGCAAAGGAAACGCAGAGCTAATTTATCTGGATTTCAGTATAACATTAACTCTAGTGCTATATGAGAAATTATTATGGCATAAGGAATATTAGAAAAGCGGTACAAGAAATTGTGGCTAAGAAATTGTGCTGAAAGAGGAACTATTAAGCTAGGAACGGGTCACCTGTCTAGTCCCAAAACCAGTGCTTGAGGAACAAGTATCTCTTTCAATAGTCTCAGTAATAATTGTGGCATATAAGGTAGGAATGTGAAGATAAAACAGGCTGTGGAAGTGAAACCTGGAGATTGTCAATGCAGAAGCTAGGGCTGTTTATTGTGTGTAGTAAAAAACAGATACAAAGTTTAAAACCCTAAAACCAGAAACTAGATTAAATGCATAATGTGCTACTGTGTATGGTAAGTACATCATCATGCATCAACCCTATTAAGCAGTTAGGGATTACTGACATTAACTTTGGCCATGAACTGGAGAATTGTCATCTGAAACATCAGATTTTTTAGTTGATCAAATCAGTTATCAGCTATCAACATGACAGACAAGCAAACACGCTAGGACTTACAGATAGAAAAATATTAACACACTAAAAACTATCTGATAAGATTTTCTGTGTCATGCTGAGTGGCATGATGATCAGAGAAAAGGAAAGCCCATCTCATAAAAAGTGTTCAGTTCACTTAGTACGGAAATTCAAAGCTAAGTAGAATTGCTCTTGGTAGGTCTAGAGATGGAAATGATGGGTAATAACCAGGGAGGAAAAAGAGCTACAAGACAAAATGCAGATAAATGACCAAACTGACCACAAGATAATACAGACTGCAAATTAGAAGTCTTGTGTCCACCCAAGATTATAGAAGGATTTTCCAACAGGAGCAGCAGGAACAAACCAAAACAAACATGCCCTCCCTCCACTGTGTCAAAGGTCTCCCCTCATTCTGCACATGGGCTCAGTATAAAGAAGGGATTCTATAGTGGGTGTCTTTGACAGCACTTAAGTTGATTACATGATCCAGGAATCCAATAAATGGAAATGTCAAAATAGTAACTCCTCTCATCTTATGCAAATAACATAAATACAGAAGTTTGTAACTTTATGAACCTCTGAAAAACCCTGAAGTCATCCCTCTTGATGATTTCTCTGACCAAGTCTGTTCCATTTGACACCTAAGGTGGACCTGTCTTGCGCAATATTGTATAAAGAGACTACTGAGACAGGAGCAAAAGAAAAGGCACTTCCTAACAGCTTTTTTTTTCTTACAGATTTGCATCCATATTTTACCAGCCTGACAACTGGCATATTGACTAGTTCCATATGCTCCCTCCAGTAAGGAGGGTCTCTGGTGATGGTGGTGAGGAATAAAAAGGTAATTTTATTTACATTAATTGTCACGGAAGTAAAGGTGATCTCAACAGCTGTATGATTTTCTAAAATGAAGTTAACACAGTACAAATAGAAATACCCACCTCCGTGATTTTTTTTCCACATAAAAGTACAGAAATTCTCTCTGCCTCAATCATATCAGACACAAAAGAGTTGTCAAGAAGTAAAACTGTACAGTGACATGGTATACAAAATACTCATTTGAAAAACTCAACATGCACCAATACGGTAAGTCATCTATTCTCTCTAATCAATAAAAGCATTTCCAAAACTCAGCTCTCAATGAGTATATAATCCTCCTGGTTGGAAATATATTGAGTTTGTATATGCTATGAAAAGCATACTGGTAAATGTTAAGACATAATGGTTTCATGCAAGTTTCACAGAATTGCATCCCCCCACCACAGAAAAATAGGCATGTTTTCTATAAAAGGCCCACCAGAGAAGAGTTTCTCATATATCATTTACCAACCGAAGGCTAACAAGGGGCAAAATGAAAATACTTGCTCCTCCACTACTTTGATGTTTCAGAGACACGCAGCCAGGTAACTGATGTTTGTGAAATAATGATGTCTGATATGAGTAGAAATATCCAATAAGAGAACCAGTTGAGGTTGCTGCAAATATAGTACTGTCTCTTTAGACTTGCTGACCTCTGGAAAAAACTTAATATGGCAGAAAGCAGGTAGCTCTGCATGTAGGCAGTTAATAATACACATAGGAAACTATAATAGCACTTGAAAGTAGGCTTAGTACTATAAATGTAATGAAGTACTTTGCACAAACACAGCCTTAGGAAGACAGCAAACAAAGCAAAAAGAAAATTTCTGCTCATTGAGTTGACCTAGGCTCTGGCTCAGCCAAAAGGATGCTGCAGTGCTGGACCACAGTGCAATGGTAACTGCCCTCAGCTTGGCTGCCAGACTCTCAAACTTCCCAACACAAAGAAAAATAGTTTGCATTAACAGAATGGGAGCTCCCCAACAGCAAAAAGTTCCTCGCTGGAAAATAAATAAGAATTTAGAGAGAAAAGGTACATGTATACAAATAGTTTTTAGGGAACTACAGGAAGTATAGTAGTATAAAGCCTAAAATACCACCCATCCAGTATTTTGATGGTCAAAGGAAACCATGATTTTAAATTTAAATTAAATAGTAGTCTTCTATGTCAGAGAGCAGAAATGTGGGATTTCATATGTCAGTCTCCCATGGCACCTTAAAATGACAGAACCAGTAGGTCACTGCAAGTTGAGCCTTCAAAACAAATACTCACATAATGAATTCCAAATATATTTCAGTGTAGTGGGTCTGTC
>VYZX01019094.1:70828-97674 GCA_013401335.1 Brachypteracias leptosomus | reverse complement strand
CCTGTCCCTGCTTCCACTCTCTAGGCTTTTCTCACATCACCCACCAGCCTCTCCTTGCTGGTGAGAACAAGATCCAGCATAGCACCTTGCAGCAGAACTGTATCAAAACATGACATTTTTGTTGTTAAACAGTATTTTGTTCTTTAACTCATCTGCATATATTGAAGAATTTTGGAGGACAAAGTTAGTCTGCTCCCTCAATCCTAGGAGGATTGGTTTGGTAATCAGAATTCTAGCACATTTCTTGAAGAAAAATGGATTAGCTGGAAATTTAAAACCCTATCAATGTTCTTTTGCAGTAGATAACAAATTAAATTGTAGGTCAACATTTTTAACATACCATTTCTGTAAAATAACTGGATTTTTGCAATACATTTCCCAGTTTGTTGATGCTATTAACTTTTTTAAATCTCAGTTTTGAGAGTCTAATTGAAGTTTCTTAATTCAGTTAGTTTGAATTACTGAATTTAGGTCCTGAACAGGTGACCATTACCTCAGGGTCCTTTTCACAGGCTTCCTCCCATAATTCTCACAGCTGCTTTGTCAGAGTGTTCTACTCCAGTGCACCTGCACTTGGGTGCAGTGACATCACCACCACCAATATTGCCTGTGTCTCCAACAGCAAAATCAAACATCTTTCCAAACCACTAATTGTTCGTTGGCAATATTTAATATTGTGTTGTGAGGATTTTGTTGTATGCTGTACAGTAATTTCCTAAACTTTATAGTACTTTGTCCGGAGTTTTTTCAGTGCTATAAGAAGTTGCTGGAAATAATGTACTGGAAATACTGCACTGAGTAATCTTTTTGTAATAAATGTAACTTTTATCTCCATTCTAAATTTTCAGTTTGTGGTGATGTTAATTAAAGATATACTGTAAGACAGGAGAAAACCAGCTTATTTGACTGATTTCAGCTATAGGTTGCTGTTGCCCAAAAAAATCTGTTTTTTTTTTAAGACTTGGCAGTTTAAGTTTTTTCAGTCACAACATTGCATATGAATACTTAAGAAAAAGAAAAATTAATGGTTGTAACTGAAGCTAAGATTTTCATAGCCTGTAGAAATACAAGAATATTAAATACCATTTTACCTAGACTGGTGACAAACAGCGGCAAATTAGTAACAACAGATGAGGAGAAGACTGAGGTACTCAATAACTTTTTTGCCTCAGTTTTCACTGGCAACCTCACCTAGAGTACTGCATCCAGTTCTGGAACCCCCAGCACAAGAAGGATGTGGACATACTGGAGCGTGTCCAGAGAAGGGACACCAAAATGGTCAGGGGAATGGAGCATCTATCGTATGAAGACAGACTGAGAGAGTTGGGGCTGTTCAGCCTGGAGAAGAGAAGGCTCCAGGGGGACCTTATAGTGACCTTCCAGGACCTGAAGGGAGCCTACGTAAAGGCAGGGGAAGGTCTATTCAAAAGGGTTTGTAAAGATAGGACCAGGAGTAATGTTTTTAAGCTGGGAAAGGATAGATTTAGATTGGATATTAGGAAAAAGTTCTTTAATATGAGGGTGGTAGATTAGTGGAATGGGCTGCCCAGGGAGGTGGTGGAGGCCCCATCCCTGGAGTCATTCAAGGTCAGGCTTGATGGGGCTGTGAGCAGTCTGACCTAGGTAGAGATGTCCCTACTTGTGTAGGGAGGTTGGACCAGATGACCTCTAGAGGTCCCTTCCAGCCTAAAGCATTCTATGATTCTAGATCCCGTGCTTATAAAAATCTCAACAGCAGCTACTTGAAGTATTTCCAGTTGCTTTAAATTAGCATTTTTTATGTACAAAATACTTGATGTGCTTCATTTCTCTGTAATTTAAAGTCTTCTATTGCATTAATTCTTTTTTTTTTCTACGTTTTTCAAAATGTTTCTATTTTGTAAGGATCACTGTCAAGTTAAAACTAGTCCATGTTGAAGTGAATGGTAACACTGTTTTTTAGAGAGAGAGCAAAGATGCTATTTCCTGAACATTAGAAAGTGTCACATTCTATAGCTATCTGTAAAATAACACTGGAATTAGTGGAAAGAAAGATTTTCAAAATAAGTTCATTTTTCCCTGTTAGTATTGCCTTTTCTCCTCCAATGACTGGGCGGTTTCATTTTTGAGTTACATCATTTTCACAAAACCCATGTTTGCTCTTGTATTACCTTGCATCTCAACCACCGTAGGATTTATTGTGTTTATACAGGTCGCATTTGTGAAGAATTCTTTTTAATCAGCTGGTCTGTGTTGCAGGCTATGACTGGACAATGGTGAAGGAAATGGCTCAGATATGCAGGACACTTTCCCAGCCTGTGACTTTCCCTGTAAGAGCAGCATTAGTGCGACAGTCGATGTCAGAGCTGTGTTGGTTAGTGCAGCAGTCAGACAGGTAAGTCAGGGGGCCTTTGTTTTTAGCTGTCCTTATTACAAAGGCACATAATTGGTATTAGATACAGCACAGTTATGTGTGCATACTTATCCCAGTTATGTTGACAATACTTTTTCTTCCAGCTTATTTCTTCAGTTCCTTCAATTCTTACATTGTGTTGTCATACAGGAGTCACTCTTCATTTCTTTAAAATAATAAGTTTTCAAAAGCCTCTTTTAAAATGATTTATTATATATGTAGTGAATCTTGAGTAGGCTTGTAATCCAGTTCCACTGTAAGCACTTCATAAGACTAGTGTAGTTAAACAGAACAAGTAGTTGGATGTTGCAATTTGGAATTAATTAAATATAAATACTTACATTTTATGGATACTTTTTATTGGATTCAGTATATTTTCTGTCATAATGTGATGTGAAAACGTTAAAGGTGGTTTTCAGTTGGAAGTTAATGAGTGTGCTGTGATGCTGATTTTGCTTAGGTACCTGAAATATATCCAGTGGTTTCCAAACACTGGCTGAATATTTGCTTCTAAAAATAGTTCTTACATACCCGTAACAATTCCATAGAGAAAATGTATTTACATGTATTAGAACGAGAATAAAACCTGCTTGGCACATACTGTCTTTTACTCATCTTTTTCACCTACTCTGCCTACTTACACTTTATTAGTTGTTCCTTAAGCACCAACCAAAAAACTAAGACAGTGACTTGTATGGAAAACTTCTAAGTAATTAGAGGCAACAAAACCAAAATGCTTTTTTTCAACATTTATAGTGGTGAATTGAGAGAGAAATTGGAATTAAACATTTGAAACTGGGAAATTAATTTCAAATTACTGTTAAAGAGTATTTCTTGTGAATTGTGCCATCCTCATATATGTCTTCATTGGATGCAAGCATTATTCTCACTGAAATACTAGGGTTGTCTCTTTTACCTCAGCATAAAAATCTTTATTTTTCTTAGTGGCATGATTAGAAGACAGAAATTCCTGAACCCGTTTTGCTGACACACAGCTGAATTCTGATTTGCTTTTATTTTAGATTAATACTGTTTTAAAAGACAAAGAGGAAAAATGAAGCATTTGTCATGTGGAGATTGTGGAGGGTAGTGCTTTTGACTTTAAATGGTACTTTGAAGTTCTTCAGTTATTTTTAAGAGTTATAATCAATTGTGCAATTAATGAGAAAAGTATATGGTAAGAGTACAAAAAATACGTTCAGTTAATCAGATGGCATCACTGCACATAACATAGGTGACAAAATATGGAGTATGAAAATCAGCTGAGGTTGCCTCGTGTTTTCTGTTATCATGTTCTGCTTGTACGTATTTATTATCATAGAATCATAGAAAGGTTTGGGTTGGAAGGGACCTTCAAAGGTCGTCTAGTCCAACCCCACTGCAGTCAGCAGGGACCTCTCTAACTAGGTCAGGTTGCTCAGAGCCCCATCAAGCCTGGCCTTGAATGTCTCCAGGGATGACGCTTCCAACACTTCTCTGGGCAACCTGTTCCGGTGTTCAACTACCCTCATAGTAAAGAACTTCTTCCTGATGTGTCTCATCTTGATAACATTCCATTTTTAATGCCTTTGCAATTGATAATGTTCTTGCTCCTAGTCAATAGAAGATTATGTTTTCTAAATGTAGAGAGAAGGATGTTGTGGGGGACCATGTCAAAGGCATTGCAGAAGTCCAGATAGACGACGTCCATTGCTCTTCCCTTGTCCACTGGTGCAGTCACTCCATTGTAGAAGGCCACTAGGTCGGTGGCAAAGATTTGCCTTTAGTAAAGCTATGCTGACTGTCTCGAATCACCTCCCTGTCCTCCGTGTGCCCTATCAGAGCTTCTAAGGTGATCTGTTCCATGATCTTGCCAGGCACAGAGGTGAAGCTGACAGGTCAGTAGTTCCCAGGGTCCTCCTTTCTACCCTTTTTAAAAATGGGTGCCATGTTTCCCTTCTTCCAGTCACCAGGTCCTTCTCCTGGCTGTCATGACTTCTCAAATATCATGGAGAGTGGCCTGGCAACTACATCAGCCAATTCCCTCAGGATTCTGGGATGCACCTCATCAGGTCCCATGGACTTGTGTAGTTTCAGGTTCCTCAGGTGGTCACGAACCTTGTCTTCACTTACAGTGGGAGGGACTTTGTCCCTCTGGTCCCCGTCTTGCCATTCTTGCCCATCAGGGGGTACTCTTTCCTTAACCTTCCTTTTATGGTTGACATACCTGTAGAAGCCCTTCTTGGTATTCTTTGCATCCCTTGCCAAGTTCAGCTCCAGCCATGCCCTGGCCTTTCTGACCTCATCCCTACACTACCAGTCAGTGTCCCTGTACTCTCCCCAGGATCCCTGTCCCTGCTTCCCACTGCCTGTGCAGTTCCCTCTTGCCCTTTAGCTTGACCAGCAGGTCTCGACTCAGCCATGCTGGTCTCTTCCCTTCCTTGCTTGGTACACCTGGGCATCTAGAGCTCTTGTGCTCTAAGGAAAAAGTGTCTTTAAAGATCTGCCAGCTCTGCTCTGCTCCCTTATCCCTGAGGACTGTTTCCCAGGAAGTCCTATTGACTTAACTCCTTGAAGAGCTGTAAGTTTGCTTTCCTAAAATTACTTGGTCAAGCTTTGAATGCTCAGCCTGTAAATTTCTTTGCTGGTTATCTGCCTAAGATTTTTTATTTTGTTCCTTGCTAGGTTTGGCAGAACAGTTCACACAAGGACCGGGCTAAGGATAAATTGTCCTGGGAGGTGTAGGATTGTCCATCTTAAAAATTTTGTGGTTCTCCTTGGGAAGTTCTAACAAGTTTAGCTTTAGGAGCAAGAACTTGAAGTTTGACTGGAGCTGAATTGTGTGACTTACACAGTAATGAGGAAAAAAAAATGTGTTAAAGGAATAAACCTCTGCAAATTCTAGTTTGTGTGAGTCAAGTAGTGGTTTATTTAAAGATAGTCAGTTGTATTCTTCAGCTTGTCCACCTGTACCAAACATTCCTTGTGCCCTGTCTGGAATCCAGGGTGTGTTTGATTGTGCCTGTTTCTGGGGGTAGCATTTTGGTCCAGCAGTCGCTTGTCACAGAACCAGAGAGTGGTTTGGGTTGTAAGGGACCTCAAAGATCATCTAGTTCCAACCCCCCTGCCAGGGGCAGGGACACCTCCCACTAGACCAGGTTGCTCAAAGCCCCATCCAGCCTGGCCTTGAACACTTCCAGGGAGGGAGCATCCACAGCCTCCCTGGGCAACCTGTGCCAGTGTCTCATCACCCAGTAACTTGAGGTCACTGTGGTAACAAGAAGATTGGAGACACTCTCAGTGGTGCCAGGTGCTGCACAAGTGCAGGGTAGAGGGTGATGAATTGCCTGGATGTAGAGGGTTGAGGAGGGCAGAGACATATAAAACTGTTAATTCTCATAGTTCATAAATTGTGCTTGCTTAACTTTGAAATGTGAAGGAGATTAATTTTTTTTTTTTACTTAATTACATTCCTAAAATTAAGATACTGTAGTCCTAAATATTTTTAGGACCCTATTAGTGCAATGTACTTCCGTCTTTTAATGCTTTATCTGAAGTTAATAACATATTCTTTTTTATCTTTTTTCTTTTTTTTGATACAGGTACAGCCTCACTGTTTGGACAGGAAAGGATGATGTGTACTCTGTAGAAGATTTGCTTTACATCCGAGAAAACTTTGATAAAAGTAGGGTTTATTATGACATCTTAGAGCCACAAAATTCTGAGTTCAGAAAAGCCATTGGAGTAGAATAGTTAAAACAAAGCAGGCAATCTCTGACCTTAGAATATTTAGCCTCTTTAAACATGAAGGGTTTATTTTTTCAGGAAATACGTTTTTCTTCCCCAGAGAATTGTAAAGAGCACAGCCATGGTTACTGGAGGAGTTATATAACACGACAATAAAGTGTATAACACTTTATTGAAAGGCTTCTCAAAGAGAAATATAATGGCTTCTTTAATAGGTCAGGATTGTTACTTACTCATCATACACATATTCCCTCTCTTTCACCCTGTGGTGTGTAGTAAAAGCTACTCAGGTAACCTAAATATACCACTACTTCTTCCCTGCAAGTGCACAAGGGGCAAAGCGGCCCCAGCTGATAGTTGTGGACCAAGGTGTTTGCTGCTGACTGCTTTGTGTAAGGCAGAGTCTATGGGACACTCAGTCTCTGCCAAAGCCTATTTTTGCTTTTTATAGGGGAGGACACGAGTCAAGACTGTATTAAATACAAAACTATGCAGTTCCCAAAGGAGTTTGTAGCTCATCTTGATATATTCCATTTTTAATGCCTTTGCAATTGATAATATTCTCTCTCCTGGTCAACACAAGGTTGTTTGCTAAATGTGAAGAGTGAGATACATGATGCTATGCATTCCATGGAGAAAAAAAATGGTAATTTTTTTGTAATTTTTACTGAATTACAACTAAATCAGGGTCTCTGCAATGTGGTAATTGTGCATTCCACACCATGGCTTGCCTCTGTGTCTTCTGAGCCACCAGTGAGCAACACAATCCCTGAACTGTGGGCAGGCTGAGTTGGAGTTGTAGCTGTACTGCAGGAGGCAAATGGAACCCCCAAAGCAAAGAATAACCCTGCCCTGCATAGAGCACAGCAATGCACTACAGCAAGCTACTCATCGGAGACCACATCAAGAGAGTTACAGTGTTTTATAAGAGAGGGGTGCTCGTGGTTCCAGCAAGAGTTTAGAACTAAATTTCAAGTGTAACAGGAGTTCTGTAAAATGTTCTGCTGCAGCCTGTCTGAGAGCCAGGGGCTCTAAGGATGAAATAGCTGTACAGATCAGCGCTTGTACCAAGATTTGTACATTTCTGTGATAGCTCGGTTATTTTCTACATTCACCTGATTTATGCATCTTTTCAACTCTCAGAATACAAAAACTTTTCAAAAGTTGAACTTTCTTTTGAGAAAAACGAAAGTCTTTGCAACCCTGCTTTTCACCTGTGGGAAGAGTCCAACCTATTTCATTTTAAGCATTTTTTGTCTCTTTTGCTTCTGCATACCTGAACATGAATACAGGTAACAAAACCTGTACAGAGTGAGACATGGGCCATGTGCTGTTGCCTTCTCTCAAACACTACCTAAAATTTTTTTCACAATGGCAGAAGATATTTTGATTTCTAAATGAGAGCTGATTCTGTGAAGAGACATTATCCTGTCATTTTCTGTCCTCCTTTTCCCATTCCTCTCATGTGCCTCCCACAGGAATTGTGTTAACTTTGATGTTTTACACAACACTGGACAGGCTGTTAGTACTAATGAGTTAATTACAACAATTTTTGCTTCTTGCATAGCATTAGTACAACTTTGATAGAAAAATTAGTTATATTTAGTTAATATTAGTTACATTTATTAATCCTAAATCTTGAAATACATTGATTTCATGCGGTCATTAAAATCCAAGATTCCTGATTCTTAGCTACGCTTCATCACGTTTCTCTAATAATTGTTTTACATTCTTGAGGGGTAGAGCTTTCATAATTTTTGTAACCTGCTAGTATACAATATACTTGGATAAAATTAGGAAATACTTTTCCAGTGAAGGAAAAAACCTATCTACTTCTACTTGGAACAGTTAAACAGAATTGGATTTACACAGTCTGTCAGTATGAATGGCAGTAGCCACCAAAAGGTCAGGTTTGGCAACATGATTCCTGTTAACAAATTGGGAAAAATTACTTATTTTTTAGTTCACTGTGACATGATCTGAACAGATTTAACATCTCAGTTCTTTATAGCGTCCCTTTCATTGAGCTTTGCATGCATGCCTTGCTATACTGTGGGATGAATAGGGATTAACTGTTCCCTAACTGATCACAACTATGGGAAATATTTTAAATACTTCAAAGACCTTCTTCTGCCCCAGATCATTTTGACTAAAACAGGTTCAGTAGCTACTATGTGAGTGGGCATGCCAGCAGGTCTGCTCCCATGGCTTCCTTTTCTGGTTGATGACCCTTTCAGCTCACTCCCCTTTGAGGAGAACAGGGTCTATGAAGGGCCAGAGCTCCAGTTAAACCCAAGTTACAGACGTTGCTTTGCATCCATAGCACAGACAACCAACTAGTTGGAAATAGTAGCATTCAGAGGATTTTATTTTCTGGGATAACAGGAAGCACTCAGGGAACATTGGCCAGCTTCTGGAATCAAGAGCAGCATAGCTGCAGGAGCCAGGCAGGGTCTGAATAACAGAGTTTGCTTTGGAGGGACATAAAGGAAATAGCTTGAGGACACATCACTAGCCAGGTTCTTTTGTTGAATGACAGGTGTCATTGAAGAGCATTGAGGTTTTTATATTAGTGAAAACTTCACTAGTTCTAGGCTTAGTCCAGATTTCTTTTCTGCTGGTCACTCAGAAGCAGCAATGCTTTCTAGACATACATTTGTTTCTGATGGATTTAAAGACGAAAGTATCTCATCATCCTTTTGTTCCACAGTTTCTATAAATGTTTAGGACTGGAACAGACTTCTAGGTCTTGTGACAGGCAGTCACATATATTGACTAAGGGGTTTCATCTTTCAGACCTACAACAGACACCCTCTGTTAACCCCTTTTTCTCCCCAAATAGAGGAAAAGAAAGAGGATAAGGGAGAGAGACTTATGGCCCCCTCCACACTCAAATGGGAGAGGAAGGGAATGAGAGAGAGGCTTCTGGATTAGAAAAGAAAACTAAAACAGCTTTAATGAAGATAACAATAATGAAATGGAATGTATACAAAACCAGTATCAAACCCAACCTCCCCCTGGTAGCAGTTAACATCATTGTCACCACTGAGGCTGTGGAGCAGGCACTGGGCAAGTCCCAGACTGGGCTCAGCAGCTGATGGGAACTGGGTTCAGAAGCACACGAATTGGGATGAAAGGCAGAATGGAGGAGAAGAAAGAAGGGCCACTGTCTGTGAGAACATGCTGTGAGCTTCAGGAGGTGCAGTTGGTCAGCAGAGACTGCTGGAAAGTAAAATCGCTGAACAGAATTGTTTTGGCTCTAACAACCCAGGAGAGTTGGTTAGGCCTTTTTGTGTCCACACTGGCAAAGCTTTCTTTTATTAGAAACCTTTTTCCTACTTACCAGTTTCCTCCAGAAGTACTGGCATTTGTTAAAAATGGTTGAAAAGTAAAAAACATCAACAATTTCCACAAGTATTTTTAAGGGTGCAGACATCATGGAAGAAATACGACTGAGTAATATATATGGATGTGAATAAACAGGGATATTCTGATGATACTAAAAGACATGATCTGGATTACCAGAAAAATTAATTAAGATAAAAAGACATGTAGGATTAGACTAAACAAATGCTAGAAGTTAATTCTATGAAGCATTCTTGCAGTGACAGAAGGGCTTGACTTTGGTGAATTTGATTGTTCTGAATGGATTGTCCTATGTATCTGAATTTCACTACTTATTTTTTACCCATGGATCCCTTTCGATTTCCTGTTAAGTAGTTTCTGTTGTTTATGTCAGTCTGGTCTGACTTTCATGTAAATAAATTAATTTTAATTTGTTTCTCTGTGTTCATGCCATTTTTCATACAAATGCTTTCCCTCTAAAATATGTGTTAACTGTTGGGCTGGCAGTGAGATAATGCTGGTGAGATGAAAGCCGGTTAATTGTTCTGGTGGAAATGAGGATCTGTGGCAGGTCTATTTTGATGTCTGGGTTGGGTTTTTTTTTTCCTTCTGTCAGGGATCTATTCTGTGTACTTAAAGCCTTTTAAAGGAGTTTTGTTTATGGGCTGCTACCTCTTTGTGGAACCATTTTCTCTATCAGTTTTGCTTGTTGATACCTTTCAGCCAGGTTTTTAATTGTCATTGTTACATGAAAAATCTGGTTGTCTTTAATGGAGTTAGGTGAGTTAATTGGTTAATAACACATTTCTAATTTATTGCAAGTGGAGTTCAAGCTTTGGGTTTTTCTGTTAATTTGATGGAACTTCCTAAATAGAAAAAATAACATATTACATCACTGACATCACTAGCCCTGCACAACTACTCAATAATATCCTGCAGTAACATGTAAGTGTACTGATGAAAGCAGACAGCAGCTGATTTTCTGATTTTCCAATTTTTGCATTGTTTAAATACACTGTGGAGTTGAAGGAAATTCCCCCAAAGACACCTTTTTTCAACAGCAGTTATCCCCATTTTCATCTTCAGCATTCATTTGAAGTTTTGGCATACTCTGACAAAATGGTCTTTTAATTAAAACCTTAAAGCTTTTAATGTTTTATTTATCGGCCATCTGTTTTCACAGATGCACTACACATTCAACCCTTTTTAACAGCCAAGTCTGAGCACTGTAATTTCTCCTGTGCTTTTTTGATTCCAGCACCTGACTGGTTTTTGTGCCACAGCCCCAGGAACCTGTATCTGAACTTTCCAAGTCCCCTTGTGCAGAACTGGGATTTGCACTGACCTCCACTCCTGCAGCCACTGCCGGGTTTTGGTATCACTGCTGATTAAGGAATCACGGAATCACGGAATGTTAGGGATTGGAGGGGACCTTGAAAGATCATCTAGTCCAATCCCCCTGCCAGAGCAGGATCACCTAGACCGACCACACTGCACAGCAACATGTCCAGGTGGGCTTTAAACATCTCCAGAGAAGGAGACTCCACAACCTCCCTGGGCAGCCTGTTCCAGTGTCTGTCATCCTCACCGTGAAGAAGTTTCTTCTCATATTTAGGTGGAACCTCCTCTGTTCCAGCTTATACCCATTGTCCCTTGTCCTGTCATTAGGTAACCACTGAAAAGAGCCTGGCTCCATCCTCCTGACACTTTCCCTTAATGTATTTATAAGCATTAATAAGGTCACCCCTCAGTCTCCTTTTCTCCAGGCTAAAGACACCCAGCTCCATCAGCCTTTCCTCCTAAGGGAGATGTTCCACTCCCTTCATCATCTTAGTGCCTCTGTGCTGGACTGTCTCCAGCAGTTCCATGTCCTTCTTGAACTGAGGGGCCCAGAACTGGACACAATATTCCAGATGTGGTCTCACCAGGGCAGAATAGAGGGGGAGGAGAACCTCTCTCGATCTACTAACCACACCCCCTCTAATACAGCCCAGGATGCCATTGGCCTTGACCACAAGGGCACATTGCTGGCTTATGGTCACCCTGCTGTCCACCAGAACCCCCAGGTCTCTTTCTCCTACTCTGCTCTCCAACAGCTCAGTCCCCAACTATACTGGTACCTTGTCCTTGCCCAGGTGCAAGACTCTACACTTGCCCTTGTTAGATTTCAGTCAGTTTCTCCCCCCCCAACTCTCCAGCCTGTCCAGGTCTCGCTGGATGGCAGCACAGCCTTCTGCTGGGTCAGCCACTCCTCCCAGCTTGGCGTCCTCAGCAAACTTGCTGACAGTGCACTCTAATCCCTCATCCAAAAGGAGACAGAGCAAGGGAATCATGCAGGAAATCTTTGTAACTCATTTAACAACTTTCTGATTAAATAGCCCCGTGCTTCCTTTTCTTGAAGAAAAAAAAAATACAGAAATTACAGCGTTGGGGATTTAAAAATGCCTGGGCTAGTTTGGGGCTGGTTGGTTTGATTTTCAAAGGCTAGAGAGAGCCTACTAGAGTATTAAGGATTGCATCCTGCATTGCATCCGAGAGAGTCAGGGGAGCTTTTCCATAGAGCTCAGCATTCTTGTAAAACTTCTCTCGCTTGATTTAGAATTTCTTTTGATTTTCAGAGAGTATTTATTTTAAAAAAGGTAAAATACTAATTTAAGGAAAGGTATTAGGAAGTGTTCAGACAATTTTTTAAAGAAACGTTTTTTCCATAACCATTAATCAGATACCTTTTTCTGCCACAAAACTATGTAATTTCTTGCCAATTTAGTTAAGAACTAGGGGTATTTTTTGTCATCGTTGTGTTTTGATGCTTACAGACATTTATTCTTTACTGGTTTGATCATTTTTTTGTTGAAGGAGGATCAGTTTGCCTGCACGGTGCCAGCCCCTGATGCCCAGGCTTATCTTCCATCAGCTTCTTATGTGTACTGCCAGCTTTACCAAGAGTTTTGTCTACAATTACTTCTGCTGTGTCTTTACATCAAATTACTGTAATTATTGTATCATTGCCCTGTTAGTAGCGTTGTTGAAGAAAACGCTCCCTGCACGCTGCAGTTCTCCACGTTGTCCTGGGGCATTCGGGTCTGTGTTCCCTTGGGCTGGAGCAGTGGGTGCAACAAGCAGCTGGGGATGACATCTTTGACTGCCACAGCAGAGCTTATCCACTAAACCCATAATAAAACGTTATTTTTGTCTGTGCTTCCAGTAAAATTCAAAGTATTGTACTCTTTTACCAATCAGATATCAATCTGTCTATCACCAGAAAGCCAATCGCATCCTGGGCTGCATCAAGAGAAGCGTGGCCAGCAGGTCGAGGGAGGTGAGTCTCCCCCTCTACTCCACCCTCGTGAGACCCCACCTAGAGCTCTGTGTCCAGTGAGCCCCTATTACAAGAAAGATCTGGATGTGCTGGAGCGTGTCCAGAGAAGGGCCACGAGAATGATCAGAGGACTGGAGCACCTCTCCTACAAGGACAGACTGAGAGAGTTGGGGCTGTTCAGTCTGGAGAAGAGAAGGCTCTGAGGGGACCTTATTGTGGCCTTCCAGTATCTTAAGGGGGCTACAAGAAAGCTGGGGAGGGACTTTTTAGGATGTCAGGTAGTGGTAGGACTAGGGGGAATGGATCAAAACTAGAGTTGGGTAGATTCACATTAGACATTAGGAAGAAGTTCTTCACCATGAGAGTGGGGAGACACTGGCACAGGTTGCCCAGAGAGGTGGTGGAAGCCTGGAAATTTTGAAGGCCAGGCTGGATGGGGCTGTGAGTAACCTGATCTAGTGGGAGGTGTCCCTGCCCATGGCAGGGCGGGGGGTTGGAACTAGATGATCTTTAAGGTCCCTTCCAACCCTGACAATTCTATGATTCTATGAATTTTGAACATCTAAATTTTGGGGGCAATGGTATGTTGCTTTTTTAATATCATTGTGCCTTGCCTTGGTTCCCTTGAATTTTTCAGTGATCCTTCTGTTGTCATTATAGCTGGTGCTTTCACTGCCTGATTGTGATTTCTCTCATTGCTGTAGCAGGAAAAAAAAATTGCATATGCAAATTCATAATCCCAGTGGGGATCTGGCCGAGCAGAATTAAAATGTGTTTTAAAAAGGTGTTCTTATTATTGTGTTTTTAGAATGTATGTACAGGTCAAGTTTATATTTTAAAATTGACTAGCCCTTGGGAGAGAAGGCTGTGACTCGTGCCATCCGTGGCTGCTCGTGAAAAGCGCTCAAAATGGCCAGCTGATGCCTTCGGAGAAAAAATACAGGAATTCATTACAGTTCCTCAGCATGCACCTGCATCTGGATTTCAGGAATTTGGGAATAAATTGCACTGTATGCAACTTTAAAAAAAAATTACCTTCATTGTTCAGTTTATGGTCATAGCATGTTTTTTAAATGAACGTAAATTAACCTCTTTTTCAGCTTGGGACAAAACCTCTGAATTAACGTTGTATTTACAGTGTGGTGCCAGCACAGGAGATGCTGTATTTATGGTTAAATTTAAATTTAAAATAGTTGGTTTGACTTCATGTTGGTAACTCTTGAGTCCTCTGGTGCTTTCCTTACGTGGTGAACTGTTGATACCTTGGCTTCCCAAGTGCCAGCTGAGACGAGCAGCATGGCTGAGACAAGACTTGCTTTGAGCTGGAGGTGGGATGGGACCTCCAGAGGTTCCTTTTGACCAAGATTTCTTTTATGATTTAATGGCACTTCACCTGCTACTTCACCTGCTACACAGGATACCCTACCATAGAAGATTAATAGGGGCGCAGGAGGAGTTTTAAGTAATTCTTCTGTAATTTCTATAGTTCAGTTATTACAAACTTCTTTCCATTTTGAGCTTTAACAGATACTTGCAAGGAATTTAAGTGAAGAACATGCACAAAGTAACTGAACTGCTCCTGTCACCAGAGAGCCTTGTTCTCTCATTGCAGCCCTCAGGTTTTGTTCCCCATTCTGTACCAGAAAAAAAGCAGCAAGCTTGTGTTTTAATTGTGTGACATGCCAAAGCCAAGGACATTCCTGGGAGGTCTGTGCTTTCTTTCAACCAGCTGCACTCATCATCCTGCAAGGAGATGCCTCGCCTGTCTCAGACAACAAGTGTCCTTCTTTGAAGAACAGGAATTTTGCATATATATATATTTGCAAGCACCACATCTACTCATTTTTTTAACATCTCCAGGGATGGTGACTCCACCACTTCCCTGGGCAGTCTGTTCCAGTGCCTGATCACTCTTTCAGTAAAGAATTTCTTCCTAATACCCAATCTAAACCTCCCCTGGTGCAACTTGANCAAATTTACTGAGGGAGCACTCGATCCCCTCATCCAGGTCATTGATAAAGATATTAAACAAGACTAGTCCCAGAACTGAGCCTTGGAAGACACTGCTTGTGACCAGCCACCAACTGGATTTAACTCATTTAACAATGAAACAATTTCATTTAACAATGAAATTACTTTCATTGTGTAGTTTCACAGCATTTTGCAGAGAAAATTAAAACTAAAAGTAAAAAAAAAAAAAAATGTTTTTCACCTTTCTAAATCAACCTTATTGACTTGAAATCAATAATATGGGTATTGTGTTTAACTGGAAGCTCTAACTTACATTGACAGGAATGTTCACTCACAGAAATATCACTTTTATACAGTTTAAATGTTTAAGGATTTTATGCCTCTTTTTTTTTTCCTATAAGTTAGAGTGGACCAGCTTCACTGACTTTTCACTGTGAGGTGTGAGAACTAGCCCAGGTGATTCTCTCTGGATGGGAAGCCACAGCTCTTAAAAGAAAACTGGGAAAGAAGAAGTTTCAGCTTGTGATGTTTCCTTTATCAAGATCATGAAGAGCACCTGGAAGGTTATGGTTTGTTGTTTGCAAACTTCAACACTGGGGGTCTGAGGGGAATTTGACATTAGAAATTTGGGTCTTGCTGCCCATCCTTTGCTTAAGAGGCATTATGGATGACTGGAAATCGGTGAGTTTTAAGACTTCAAAGACAGCAGAAGTGTATCTTCACTGAAGTGGAACCTCAGTAAGCTATCGACAGATGGGAAGAGCCTCTCTCACACAATACTTTGTACAAATTTAGCTATGTTGGATTATGTCTAATTAAAGGTTCCAATTTTCCTGCATTGAGACAACCTGAGAAGAAAGAGCAAGTACTTTTGGTAGTGACTCAGCGCCTCCTAAATGCTGAATAAAAGGATGTGTCTACTTCCATATTGCCTGAATACAGGGGAAAATAACTTTTATTTATGCATCATAACAACATCAAGAGAACAAAACTGAATTGTTTTTCCTTTGAAGGTCAGTTGTAACACTGATGCAACAGTAAACACTAATGTACTTCTGCAATGAAATTAAGCACAAAATACTGGCAATGCTATAGAACTTAATTCTCAAGACACTTGCTATTTTCTTCCACTCTCTGAACATTTTGTAAAAAAAGTTTCAGTTGAGGGACCAGTAATCCCACATATGTAATTAATTTTAAAATCAATACAGCAGGAATCAGGCTTTATACCTTCAGCAAAGATACCAGTTAGAACATCTGATCTGTTAGCTGGATTTTTTTTTCTATAAAAAATAAAATTGTTATTTTTTTAAAGATACAATTTTAGCTTCAAATATTTAACTTGGTTAGGATTGGCTCCACTTGTAATATCATAAAAACATTTGAAAAGCATATTGTCCCTGTACGTGGTGTTTGCAGGGACCAATTTATACCCAGCTAACAATATTTCCACATGTTGTTCCACATAATGTTTCTGCCATAAAAAGATTTCCATCTTAGTTTCCAAAGGTAGCAACCCTTGTTTCTACCTGGTATATGCAGATGCTGGTCCAGCAACATCTCCTGAAGCGAGAGGCAGAACCTGAATGGAATCAAATGCTCCATCACCTTCACCATGTTTCCACCAGTATTTAATAGCTCTTAAAACGTACTTAACGTCACTGTTGGAACTTTTTCTTTTTTGGATGCTTAATGTGCAAACTCAGGTGTTTCTTTGGGTTCTTCTAACATAGTGAACACTTCTTGTTTGTGTTTGTGCAGAGTTTGCAGTCCATAAATGACCAAGAGTCTTTCAGTAGATGAATCTCTCACTTAAAAAATCTCTAATTAAGAAAACCAGCAGCACTTTTATGACTGGTACTGATTGCTCTTGAGGGGCGAGAAACTAAACAATCGTATTTTGTAGGGAACAATCAATTTTGGCAACCGAGATACAGATTTGCATCCTTGCTTATTCCAGTTACCTCTGAGAGCTTGGCTAGAGAACTGACGGCAGGGTCATCTGCCTTCCAGCAGCCGTCACTAGAGCTTGGAGAGAGTTTGTCACAGAATTGATTTCAACATTTAAATTTCTAGTTTCAGGTCAGCACCTGAAATATAACTCTGTTGTGTAGAGATGTAAACCTTGCTCCTTTACTTGTCAGATATTCCCTTCTTCAAAAATATGCAGATTATGAACTTTTGGAAAGTTTTAAATTTTTGCATAAAAAGGTATATGCAGAGCCTGTATTTATCATCTGCTTGAAACTGATTTATACTAAGGGCAGAGCTAAATAATGTTACAGTTATTTGTCAGGCAAAGTCAGACTGGGTCAGTTTTGACTGAAGCTGCAAGAAGGCAGATAGTAGCCACTGTGTATTTTCAGAAAAAAAGTATTTCAGCATACAGAAATTCACATTATACAGACACAATTTCATTACAATTAATTTCTGTAAGTTGTGACAAAACAGAACACACTTGGTATTTCTCAGTCTTTAGAAGATGAGTTATAAAATGCTAAATGCAACACTAGAAACCAAGCACCCACGGAATATGCACAAGGACAATGAGATGTTTGGACTCGCAGAACACTGAATGGGAAGAAAAAATAGGTTTCAGACAGAGATACTTAAAATACACAACAGCTTGGAGGCAAAGGAGTGTTTCTCATGTGTAAGAAACTGAATCCTCTGCTTCAAATTAGGCAAAATGAGGACTTCCATCTCCCAGGTGAGTATTGTAGCTGTTGGGGGTTTTTTAGGTCTGTCTAGGCAGGACAGGTCCCTTCCTTGCTCCCAAGTGTGTGTATGAAGGGCCCTCGCTGACCAAGGCAACATCTGGATGTGCCCCACCACCTGTATCCTGTCTTGAGAAGAAACCCAGGCCTGTGACTGGGGAGCAAGAGCCCCTGCACCATGGGGAAATCTCTTCCTTCTTTTTTTGGGAGAGTCTGGAACTACTGGACCCTAGTTTAAAATAATGGACCTGGTAGAAAGTAACAGACTCTAGTTTAGATAGAGCCTCTGCCTCTCCCCACCCTTCCTCTTTTTAAATGAGCAGATTCCAGCAATCCAATATCTTGAGAAGCCCAAGTCAAATGACATGCCTGATTGACAGTGTGAGCAGGGTTTGATCATCTCACGTGAGATTGTTCAGGATTTCTTGCTCAATTCCTGGCCTCCTGACTCAGCTCCCAGGCATCACATGCTGAACGTGAGCTCTCCAGTGCTCTGCGAGTCACAACGACTTGCTTCCAGTGGGCAGCAAGGCCTCTAAAGCAGGCTCCCAGTCTTTGGCTGGAATTCCTAGGCACAGCTATGGGTGCAACACAGCTCTGCGAGGTGAACTTCACTGACTCTTGTTGTCTGGTCATGTGCAGTAAAGCCACCAAAGCCAGAAGATGCTGTCTATGTAGACTTCCTGCTGCCCACCCTTTGCACACCCTGGTTTTGTCTGGGATTTCTGGGTATTGCACAACCTGGACAGAGTCACTCTGGTGTCCAGCATCACAGTCATATGTTTCCAGTTCCCAGATTCCAAGTGTACCAGCTTTATGGGTGCAGAAAGAGTACCTGTTTGGGGACACCTGGAACGGACAGTATTTCCAACCTAAAATGAGAACTGCAGTGCCCCAGACGATTGTGGGTTCAGCCTGTCATGGGTAAGTAATGTGATGGGTAATGAAAACATTAAGGAAACTATATAATAAGTACCCCTCAGTTTGCAGAAAGCAGCATCATTAGTTAAGTGTATCTTTTCATCTAGTTCCTAAGCTATTTAACTCATTTCAAGGCAAAGAGCTTTACATCACAGGTCTGCTGTCTTCTGCAACATGTGTCATTACAATCAGGTAGTGCAGTGAATATGAACATATCATAAAGATTTTATAACCCTTTATCCCCCTGTTAAAAATTCACTAATTGCTTAATCTGCTCAGTCTGTAAAGACTGCCTCCTCAGTAGCATTTTCATATTTTTGGTCTCCCTAGGGAAAGCAGGTGCTGCTGGTACTAAGTGTTTTTGTCCACCAGAAATCATCCCAGAAACCCTGTTTATGAAAGGAATATCTGGAACTGTGGGGTGAGGATTCACATTCAGTGGTGGAAGAAAACCTGGTCTTGTCTGAGCATTGTGATCAAACAAGGCTCCTGAACCCTGTCTTTCTAAAAAAACTTGATTTCTCCTGCTCAGAGCAACAGGAGGCACATTCTCCAGTATGTCTTTAGAACTTGGTAACAAAGAGTGAGATGGAGAAGGAATCTTCTTCTTTCCTATTGCTGGCTTACTGTCTTCTGCAGCAGCAGGACTTAAACTTGTAGTTAACTGAGAATCAGAGCTGTAGTGATTTGCTCCTAAATTTCTTTTCTGGATGATACTGGTGAGGTTTGAAATAAAGCTGATTTGTCCTGAACTGGCAGCCTTACCCACAGGAATCCCACTGGGGTTATGTTTCTCTCCAATATAAGGAGCCCGGGAGTTTGGCTCCTCGTATGATGATTTCCTTGATCCAGTTTGATCAAAGGTTTTCAATAAATGAGCAGTGTCTTTTATGTCGATGCTTTGGTGCCTGGTGATGAATCTCTTTGATAAGGCAAGGCCATTGATTTTAAAGGAGAGCTCTTCTTCTGGAGTAATATCCTGAAGCTCTTCTTGTAAAGAGGTAATTTTACTCTGGTGAAGCAGTGATGGAGAGCTCTTTATCCAAGGCTCAGATTGTAGCCGCTGCACTTGTGCCAGCTTGGACCCTATTTTTGTTGAGCTGGATCTTCTCAACAGTGAAATTGTTTTTGATGAGTTGTCCATACTTCGTGGGTGATCCAGCTCTCTAAAGCTGAACAGTGCTTTTTCAGTTTTGTTTGAACTTGAAAGTGGGGATGGAGAGGTTTTCAGTTCTACTTCTGATGGGGAAGTGCAACCAGTCGGGGAAAGGCATTCCTCCAGGTCTGCAGGAGGCATGTTTAGGTACTGCTTGGTTTTCTGCCTTCCTGATGGGGACTTGCCCGTTGTGATGATGATGACTTCCTTCCCTCGTGCCCTGCAGGCATTAAGAAGAACTTTCAAGGTCTCTTTGTCTTCAGAGTGTATCGCATACACAAGTGCAGAGCAATTGGAGTGATCCTGCAGGCTTGGGTCAGCTCCACTTTTCAGCAACAGTGACACCACTTCAGGGCCTGCCTTTTCCAAACAAGCATGCATCAAGGCTGTCTTCCCAGATTTGTCCTGTATGTTCGGATCAGCCTTGTTCTCCAGTAGGTATTTGACCATTTTTGCCTTGCTGACACTCTGGGAGTCCACATGTTTTGAAATACAGGCAATCATTAAAGGGGTTTCACCTCTGTCATTGCTCTCGTTGATGTAGGCACCACCCTCTAGTAGCAGCCTGGTGAGGCGAAGGCGGCTTTGATAGACTGCTCTGATCAGGGAATTTCCCTCTGTTGGCAAGTGCACCGCCTCGGTCATCGCACTTGTCTCCCTCAGGCTTTCCTAGTGGCTGGGAAGAACACCTGGTTTTCAGAGAAAGCAAAAAGGCCCCCAGAAAAAAGAGGATTTCACTGTACAAATTGCTCTTGTACTTTGTGAAGAGAGTATGGAGATAAGGGCAAGGGGGGGAAGGCACTCCCACCTCCTAGACTTCAAGAAATGCATTAAAACTTAAAATAATATTTGGATATAATTATAATGTTTATAGATACTTAAAACGCAGCTGTCTTTTTTTTCCCCCACTGTTCTCCCTTTTGTCACACTCTGCCAAATAAACTGCAAAAAAAGTTTAATTCTCCACATTCTAATGGTTTTATACTGACTGCACCCAAAGGGCTCTGCTACAGTTGTACCACTCCTGATTTTCATCAGCACAAGAACTGAAAGAATCCTGGAGCATTTTTTCAGTGATGTGAGATAGTGTCACATTCACTTATTCTTATAAAATTACAATGCTAAACATCTAGAAATCAATGAGAAAAAGAAAGCTCATTGGTCTTAATAAATAAGAAAAGTAAGCATAGTAAAACATTTTTAGGAAGAAATGTTAAATAGCTGGAAAATAAATATTAATGTATTTATTAAATAGGTAATTTAATAAATTTATTTTAAATTTTAATAAATATTTAATAAATCACCTTAAAGAGGCAATTACATTTGTGGAAGTACATTGTGTTCTTATGCTCTTTTGAAAACCTACCTGTCTGAGTGAAGCAGCATGAGCGAAGCGATGTACAGCCTGTCCCACTCATGGTGCAGATCAGTGGGCTGAGAGGAGTCCTGAGGCCAGGCAGGCAGCATCAGCTCTAAAACAGACATTTGATAACATCAAAGAAAATCTGGAGGTTTCAGACAGAAAAAAATGAGAGCTTAATGCGGTATAAATCACAAAAGGTCTTGTATGAATGTATAGCTGCATATGTGTAGGGAGAATGTTAATAAAAAAAATTAACAGTTGCCAGAGCAATATAATTCCATGACAAGATTAGACATGGACATAAAAATGTTTATTTACAGTGTATTTCTAAAGAAATAAAAATGGTTCATGACTTTAACTGCAAAGGAAATTAACAGACTCATTTTTACTTACCTTTGAAAGCACTAGTAATGTTCTGGTGAATAACCAAAGAGCAGCAACATCATTCTGTTTTAATTTTATATCAGAGTTTTACTTTGAATTCCAAAATCAAAGGATGATATCAATTTAGTTTGTTCCAAAAGTCCAACAAACAAAAAAATCAGTTGAAATACACATGACATTTTTACCACAGATGTCCTTTCCCCCCACCCTGTTTATTTCACTCCATAGCATCATGCTCTGCAGCTACAGGTGCTTTTGCTAAGCAGTGACATTCAGTGGCTCAGAGGTCATAACAAGAACAGGTAGTTGGGGAGCTTCACACCTGACATGTGTTAACTAATTATTTAGCTATTATTCAATAGTCATTGTTTGGTGTCATGGTGTAATAGAGGTCACACATAGCCCATGTTTGGGTAAGACACCTCACAATATTTGGTATATCAGGAAAAAAAAACAAATGAGAAATGCACGAGATGAACCAGCTCCCCTTTGGCTGCATTTTTTTCTGGGCTCGTGGCCCTCACAAAGACTGTTCTTTGTGTACACGTGGCCCAGTCCTGTTCTCAGCAATTAAGGAGTATGAAAGAGGGACAGAACATCTCTGCCCATCCTCATGAGAGTAAACATCCCACTTCTGATCACTGCTGAGAACAGGGACATCACTCTGGTATTATTATCTTATTTTGACCACTTCTTGGTTTTTTTTTTCCCCTTCTGGCTTGATAAAATGTTTTATAAAAGGAATTGCATTGAAATTAACTTTAAGGATTGATTCCATTATACTGAAAGTACATGATTCAGTAGTGTCTATCTCAGCTTTCATTGATGTGCAAATCATTATTAAGAAAGGCATATTTTTGACAAGTAATATATTCAAGATTATTATTAAGTCTTTTATAGAAGTATCCAATTAATCTGTGCATTGAGGCTTCCAGAAACAAACTAAAGAGAAGTATCTTTTAGATAGCACACATGCTGGGATTCTGATTCTGTTCTCCCTTGTTTTTGACCTACCTGGAAGTCATCTGTGATTTTACATTTATTTCATATTTATCTAAAGCTCTTCTGATACTTAACTGCTTGCTTTACTCAAGTGATGGCATACAGCACTTCTTACACAAGACTTTTCATCAGTAGAAACACCTTTTATGACCAAAAAAAAAAATTAAACCGGCACAGAGAGAGATCATTGCTACCGGAAGTCATGCAGCAGGTCAGTGCTAAAAATGAGACTCTTTTTCTGACATCTGATCTATTGCCTCCAGTTGCTCAAGTTCACTGTCTCCAGACTTTACCAGGACTGTTAATGTAAGTGAGGGTAGAGGAAGGCTAGACCAAGCCAATAGTTAAAGTTTGAAAGTTTAGAGCAGAATGTGTTGCTAAGAGGTTGTATGAACCTGCTCTGGAGAAATCCCAAGATGTCTTTCTGCAGGCAGGTCAGCAGTTCCAGTGCACCTGAGATCTTACCAGGGCTTGTAGGTACTACGACATTTCATTCCAGAAACCAAATTAATAACTATACACACAGACTGGGACTGTCAGGCCTGAAAAGCGGGCTGGATAGTCCCTGAAAGAGGGAGCACAGTGCCAGTGCTGCCAGGATCCAGCCACATTATTTATAGGTTGTTCTACACTTTGCACTGCAAAGGAAAAGGGAGTGATACCAAAAAAGTCAGCTGTAAGAGAACTCTAACACTTGTTTAACAATGTTAGAGAGGCAGCATTGAAGCAAAGGAAAGTGGCAAAAGAAACACAAAACAGGGAATAAAAATCCACAAATACTTAAGAATCTCTATGATTAAAAGGAAGTTACAGATTTGCAGACAGAACAATATCATGCAGAATACATTCCTGAATGCTGGATGCAGATAGGGGATTCTGGAGAATCTGTTAGTTACAGGGGAATGTGCTTGGGGCTGAATCATCCTAAAATTGCCACTGTAGGAACAAAGTGCAGCTGGACCTTTGTAAGACCCACACTAACACTGGCTCAGTGGAAATACATGTGCCACGTCTGGACCAGGTACAAAAAAACCCCCATAGCTAGCTATTTTGAAGTGAAAGACCACAGTTCAAGCATATTCCCTAAAAGAAATTTAATCACAGACTGATGCTGAACAGATTAGGATTATAAAACCTTCCTAAATCTAATTGACTGCGATGTCAGAACCACTACATGTGTTACCGAGATGTCAGGACTGACACAGCTGCTTTTCAGCTGTGGAGGAAAACTTGTGCCAAGACATCAGTTTAAGGAATGAAGGATTAAGCAACCTAGTGTGTAACACCGAGTCATGAACTGGTCTTTCAGACCATCCACAAAATTCTGATGATCTTCTACAAATAATATTCCTGGAACACTCTGTCTAGGAAGAGCTTCATTTTATTTTCAAAAAGCAACATTGTCCTGGAAAGTGCTCTGAGATGAAGTAGCACAAAGCACCTTGTCATATGAAAATCAATATCTGAAATCAAGATGATTTGTTTCCAAGAAGGAGATAGCTGCTGTTGTGGATTGTGCTGGATCCTGTCCTGAGGTCAGGCTGGCAAACCTAAGAGTGATAACCCAGAGTCCCATTCTGACACAGGTCCAGTGGGAGAAGCCACTAAAACTGAGAATTTTTAGCACTTCTTCCTCCAGCCCTTGCTTCTTGATTTGTAAACAGCATTTAATTACTAGGAAAAACTCCCAGTGTTTTGTTACATCTAACAGTGTAAATAATCAGAAAATTGAGGGGGAAAAGCTCACTGATGTTATAATGTATAAACAAATACGAACACAACATTTTCACTAAGTAAAGGAGTGCTATGAATAAATGTTCTTGCAAGATATTACTCACTTTTTTTGCAATGTGAAAGCCAAATTTTCTGCCCCCTTTTTTGCCTCAGCAATCTCAGAGTAACACAAACAAGCTTTCACAGTAGTGTTTACAGGGTCTAGAATCATTCCAGTAAAATTAAGTCATCAGTTCTCATCTCTGAAAAAAGATGTGCTTTCACATCGAAAGAGCGTAAGCCTTTAAATATTTTTGTGATCCTTCATATCCCTGTTAACCCTGTAAATTCTGTTAGTATAACAAGTATGATTTCCTACACTGTCATAAACACGTTGATATTTACCACGAGATTTTTTTATTTAAAAATAACCATTCAAACACAGCCAAAACTACACCACACGCAGCCTTTCCTCCCCACCCTGCAAAGTTGCCATAATGAAGCCCAGCTCTGGAAACTTAGCCTGTAAAGTGCAACTTTCCACAGTGGAGCATCTGCCTCTTCAGCTTTGCTGTTTCCCGAGGTTAACTGCAGCACTGTCGCTGTGCAAACACGACTCACCGTGTCTGTACTTCTGGAGAAAGCTTGGAAAGGTCCAGCCAGCTCATTAAGCACCTTTTCCCTGTCACAGCGTTTATCCCCTTTCCGAGTAACTCTCTCACTTGGAGGTGCTCGCAATGGTAACAACGACCTCCAGAGAGTGTCTGGAGCACCCTGGGGGGCACTCGGGAAGTTGCCACTGGGGCTCTAGGTTAAGGTCAATGTTGTCGCTCACTCTTGTTTCACAGCACCCTGACTCCTCACCCAACGGCTCTGAAGTTTTTCCTGAGGGAGATCTGGAAAAAACAGGGACAAACAACTTCTCTACAGAGAGCACACCTGCAGAATACAAACGCAGGCTGGAAGAGTAAGCGTGTTAAAGGCTTTTCCCTTAAAAATCCACCGAGAGGGACGGGAGCGGTGTTTGAACACCGAAAACCCTGGTAGAACCGCTCTGCACGTCAAACATCCCACGTCCAGACCTTCAGTCACCGACCCGAGCGTGTCATAAACCCTTAAACCCCCGCGCCACCCGCTTCGTGTGGGGAAAGGCGAGGTCCAGGTGAGCCGCACCGGGCAGAGCTGTCCGGGGGGCCGAGGAAGGGGGTGTTTTTACCTGTAGCCGTCGGCAGCGTCTCCTCCTCCCGCATCACAGCCCGCCGGGCGGGAAGGGGCGCAGCTGCAGCTCCGTGCGAGGGGAGCGGGCTGCCGGCATTGCCGCCCGGCACAGCGGCGGAGCAGGGCGGCAGCTCGGTTCCCGCCTCCGGCAGCACCCCCGGCCGGGCCGCCCGGCAGGCACCGGTGCGGCGGCGGGAACGCGCACCCTGAGGGAGGCGGCGGCAGNGCTAAAATCCTACGAAAATTTGAAGTATGGAGAAAGAACCTTCTTGATTTTCATGCAAGTTTAGGACACCTTCACAGAATCACAGAATGGCTGAGGTTGGAAATGACCTCTGCAGGTCATCGGATCCAACCCCTACAATTAACCAGGGTCACGTAAACCCACTTGCCCAGGACCATGTCCAGAGTGTCTCCAAGGATGGAGCTTAACAGGCAACCTGTGCCAGCACTTGGTCAGCCTCATAGTGGAAAAGTGTTTCCTGATGTTTAGAGAGAATCTCTGGATTCAATTTGTGCCCATTGCCTCTTGTCCTGTCCCTGAGCACTACTAGAAAGACTGACTCCATCTTCTTTGCACCTTCCTCTCAGTTATCCTGATCCCCCTGAGCCTTCTCTGCTCCAGGCTAATCATCATCAGCTCTTCCAGTGTCCCCTCTCAGGAGAGGTGCTTCAGTCCCTCCGTCACCTTCATGGCCCTTTGTTGGACTCTTTCCAGTATGTCCATGTCTCTCTCATCCTAGGGAGCACAGAACTGGGTGTGGTACTCCAGGTGTGGCCTCACCAGCACTGAGCAAATCACTTCCCTCAACCTGCTGGCGATACTTAGCCTAGTGCAGTCCAGGCTATTGTTAGCATTTTTTGTGGCAAGGGCACACAGCTGGCTCATGTTCATCTTGATATCCATCAGGACACCCAGGTCATCTTCTACAAAGCTGCCTTCCAGCTGGGTGACCACAGCATGTCCTGATACCTGGGGTTGTTTCTTCTCAGGTGCAGGACTTGGCCCTTTCCCTTGTTGAACTCTTGAGGTTCATGTCAGCCCATTCTTCAGCCTGTCCAGATCCCCCTAGGGACCACAAGACCCTTTGGTCTATCAGCCGGTCCTTCCAGTTTTGGGTCATCTGCAAGATTCCTGAGGGTACACTGCCCCATCATGCAAATCATTAATGAAGATGTTAAACAGGACTGGATCCGATATTGGCCCCTGGGATACACTGCTCATTACCAACCTCCAACTAGACTTCATGCCACCAATAAACCACCCTCTGGACCCAATCATTCAGCCAGTTTTCAACCCACCTCACTGTCTGCTTCTCTAGCCCATGCACCATCAGCTTCTCTATGAGGATCTTCTGGGAGACAGAGTCAAAGGCCCGACTGAAATCCGTGTAGAAAATATCCACTGCTCTTCCTTCATTCAGCAGGCCAGTCATTTCTTTGTAGTAGGTCATCAAGTTGCTCAAGCATGACTTCCCCTTGGCAAAGCCAAGCTGGATCCTTCTGATCACCTTACTGTGCCATAGTCCAGTTTAGCTGCTTGGTGCCTCTGGTGATGCTTATGGAGTTTCCTTAAGCACACCTGTGAATGACAGGGCTTCCTGCTGACACCCCCACCA